>CAXIVR010000007.1:66431009-66898509 GCA_964035755.1 Teleogryllus oceanicus
TACGGGGATAGCCGTGTGACAGATCTCCATGAAAGTTGCCAAATCTGTTTTTTCATGAAGATTTTTTGCTGTTCATTTTTTGTAACTCCACTAGAAGGCGCTGCAGCTTAAGATGGCGCTTCAGTTAAATGCAATACCCAATCATGGGAACCCAGCTTCATTATTGCTGGGCGTTGCCGTGTGACGCGGGGCGAGGCCAAGGAGGCCAGGAGGAACCAGTAATGCTAGATGGAAAGAGAAGGGCGGGAAAGAGATAGGGGAAAAGAGAAAGAAGGGAGGAAATAAGAGAGAAAAAGAGAGAGGGATGGAAAAAGCAAGGAAAAGAGAGGAAAAAAAAAAAAAAAAAAGGGAGGGGGAAAGAGAGAAGCAGAAAAAAGGAAGAGAGAGGAAAAGAGGAAAATATAGAGAGGAAAAAAGAGAGAGTAGGGAAAATGAGACAGAGTAAAACGAGAGAGGAAAAAGAAAGTTAAAAAGAGAAAAGGAAATAAGGCGAAAAGAGTTCGGGGAAAGAGTGAGTAGGGTAAATGAGAAAGGGATAAAGGGGAAAGAAAAAAAAAAGAGAGGAAAAGAAAAAGAAAAAAGAAAGAAGAGGAAAGAAGAGAAGGGAAAAGGGAGAAAGGGTATATGGGAGAAAGGGAGAAAATGACTGGGGGAAAGAGAGATGGAAAAAGAGGGAGAGATAATGAGGGAAAAAGAGTGAAGCAATAGAGACCAGGACAACGTCTGCCGGGTTTTGCTAGTACTTCAATATGTAACGTTCCTGGAATCCATTTATTGGAAAATAAACGTTATCATAAACTGTAATAATCACTCCTATCTTTTTAGATGTTAAACTGTTAAAAACATACATTTATCTTTGTATATTTTTCTCACTTTTCAGTTTTATTATATTTCCAAGCTTAAATGTTCCTGTACTTAACTTCTCTGAACGTGGTACGAAATAATTTAAATTCTCATTCCGGCCACGTAACGTTGTTAAATTTCATTTACAATAAATCTGTTGTTAAGTCTGACATTTTGCGAGTTTTTCTGGGTCGTAAAAGCAAACACGAGGAAGAAACTAATGAGATACTATGTGGTCTCACGTAGAACAGGTAAATGTTTTTTCTCTCATATTTTCAAGCGAAAGAGGTCCTGGAAGAATGAAACGTTATGTAACGTGAATAAAATAAAAGGGATCCTTAGTATGATGTATTAACTTCAAGAAGCTCATTAACAACAAAGTTAAAAAACACAAAAAATTTAACAATGTTAAATTAAGTGCTTTAACCAAGCATCATATTGTACAACAGATGTACTTTAAAAATTAGGTTCTTTAACATGTTGATACATTTTAACAGAAATAATATGTTAATTCTGACAATATTGTAGAGTAAGTATAAAAGAAGTTTAAAGTAAATAGCTTCAAAGGTTTAATCTTATTCTAGATTCTCAAGTTTTTTATTCTTAAATTTTAATGAGTCTAAAAGAGTTGTCAAAAAATGTTGGTAATTTTACTGCATGATAACCTAAAAATCATTTTTCAAAAACAAAAGGTTAATTTCAGTTCAGAATCGTTATTGTGAAATATGGAAAAAGATTCAGTGTTTTTACTCAGTTACAAAAAATATTGAAACTGAAAATTTATGTTCTTACACTCGAATATAACATATGTGGACCGCATGTTCACAACTATTATACTACTGTTCTTAAACTACTTAGAGAATAATACTTATTTCAAACAACAGTCCTGTGTGTGCATACTTCAGTAAAAATGGGCAAAGAGATTCCACAATAGCATTGTGATGTTGATGACACAACTATACATTTCATTAACTTAACTAAGAATCAGTTTAAAATAATATCCCCCTAATTGAATTAAATACGCTAATTCTATCTATGCTGATGTTGTTGTGAGTTTTAGAGTTTTTTAGTGTACATCACAAACGCCTGCAAATCTCACAGTTCACACAAGCAACCTCCTTCATAGAAATTTTCTTCATAGTGGCTGTTGGTATTCTATTCTGATATCCTGTGTAATACTAACTGGATAATTGTGAACACTCAGAAATTTGTAAATAATATGTTTTAAAACTCAATATTGTTTGACGTCTAATCCAACTTTAAACGGTAATCCTGTGAACAAAGAGTTACAGCATTGAAGATGTGATACTGAGCTAGAGAAATCATTTTAATATTAAATGAAGTCGTAGGCTTCCGCGGCCAGAGTCAATATAAATAAACAAGGCATTACGAGCCCTGATGAAGATCACGACATGTTGATCGAAACGTCAGCACCAGATAACTTAACGCGGCGTCACCCGGACAGCCAAGAATGTAACCATTTTAATATTGACAACCGTTGAGATTGCACAGTGAAACAAATAATACTTTTAATGGTAGGTAACTGCTTAAGAAACAGAATTCGGGACTTACCTGCCCCCCTTCATTTCTCGAAATTCCCCATTTATCATGCACCCATTCATCCTCCACCCATTCCCAAACTATTCCTTGTCACTTTCCTACCTCCTCCCAAATCTCGTATCCCCTAAGAATTTGCCTGTTTTTGCACAATTTTCGAGTTATGCACATGTATAATGCGTCTTGTAATAATCTGTTTTGTAAATCAAAATCTGTACTGTAGCATTAAATTGCGTAATTCAAATCGTACACCGAAACAATATCTCTTCATTTATCTGTATAATGCGTGAAGGACAAGTACTTTCCCCAGGTAAGATGCTATCAACACAGTACTAAAGTATGGCTAATACTGTACACCAACAACTGATAGTCACCAAATTTAATAAAACACTTCAATTTATTTCTCAAATGTAATATCGAAACATTAAACATTATTAGAGAAAATGAAAACATCACTGTAATGTTTACATTATTGTAATAATTACAAAATAATATTTCGTTCTTTTTTCTTTTGCTTTCTTTCTTTCTTGATGGCCAGAAAGTCTTTCAAGAGCTTGAATACAAATTTATTAATATTCGCAATAAGGTCTTGACACCATCACTAATTGTTAACTGAATTATATCATCACTAATGTTGGTCATCTTAAATTTTAAAGAATTTCGATTTTAATAAAATGTTTTTCTGGATATCAATACTACTACTAATAATAATAATTAAGGTAGCGTTTATCTTAAAGTGATAAAAAGGTGAAATTTCATGTTTTTCAATTTTTATTGAGTCGTACCATTCTAGTTCATTCACTAGAATACACAATTATGATTAATTTAAAAAAGAATTATCAAAATATATCAATTTGTCGAAGTGTTTTGCTGTTTGAAGTAAAGAGTGCATTTTCGCCAATTATTTATAAATTAACAGGGACAAATTTAATTATTTGATGTCTAAAATCATAAAGAAATCAGATTACAAGGAAAAACAAAAAAAACACAAAATTGTAGATTGTTTTGTTCGGTAGACTACTTCAAGGTGGATCAATTTATCTTTGGGGAATTTGGATTTGACTCTGCTAAGAATCATAACATTACGGCCTAAATTAAATTTTTGAGTTATACGAGAAAAGTTAAGTGAAGGGAAAAAATTTGAGTTATACTTTCAATATATGAGACCCGCGCCCCGTGTGTTGCAGAATGTTGATAATCTCTGACAAGGGCCGAAGTTTTGTGATGCGGCTGACAAGTCGCCTGAATTATTCTACATGTCGCTTAGTGAGCTAATCCCCTCTAGGGCATACAAAACTCTAAGGGGCCGTGTGTAGTGGTCACTGCGTTAGCCGCGAGCTTCGGGTTCTATGAGTGCGAATCCCGCTTGTACTTGGATGTGTGCTTTACTGTTGTGAGGAGGTGGGGCATATCCCAACCACCGTGTATCTCCTTCACTACCTCTTTTCTTCCTAGACCTCTCCCTCTCCGAGTGAATGTGACTGCCCGCGCGCCAGGGGGAGAAAGCTCCGTAATGGGCATAATCCTTTCTAACGTTACCTGGGTAACCTTCCTCTCTTTTATTTGCATTTCTTTAAAAACGACTGTCAGTTTGAACTTCATATCTCAGTTATTCATTAATTCAACGATTTTTAATATGCTATAATAAATACACATTCAAAGAATTTTATTTTACAATTTTATATTGATTCGAAAATAGTTCTACTCCTCATCCAGTAGAGCTGCAATTGCAACTCACCAATACATGATACACGAGGGTATTGATCGAAAATATACATTTACGAATGCTGGGCGTAGTAAATTATCGAGGTATAAAGAATTCTGGTTTTAATGTTAACAAATGAGTAATGACAGATGAGAAAAAAACCTTTTTTTCTTTTAATATATCCTAAAATTTATTTACAACTGCATTCGTCAAGCACAACAGGAATATTACTTAACATAAGACACTTTGGGTACGTAATTGAATGTTCAACTCACACTGGTTCAACTCTGCCCCGTAGGGAGAAATTAAAACAACGTAGTGGGTGCTACACCATGGGTGCAACCAGAGCAAATTCATTGGCGCTCTCGCCTGCGTCAACCGCACGTGAACCTGAAGCGCCGTCGTAGGACGAAAGGCCACGTGGCTTGGGTGGCCGGTGCGCGCTCCAGGCTAATTGCCCCCGACCGCAGCCCGCAGCTTCCTCGTCGCCTGTCGCCGGCGCCGCCCGGTGACACTGCAGCCCGACCCCGCACACCTTCGCCCTCACCCGCCCCCCACCCCCAACACCCTCGGGCGCGCAAACATCGCGCGATTTAACCCAGCGCGCTAATTGCTGAATTAACCCGCTAGTTGGCTTAAGAGAAGCGCTGCGGAGTAGCGGTTAGGATACACGTTTGCTTGCCTGTGAGACCTGGTGCTTCAACCTCAGTTTTCGCACCGGTAGCGGTAGCTCAGTGCATCAACTGATGTCACTGCTGCGCTTCTGTCCGGGAGGTCCTAGGTTCGAGTCCTGATGAAGAACTTTTAAGAGTATCTTCCGTCGCCTAACGTCTTCCACTATTCCATGTCTTCTGCCTAACTTCTTGTCTCTATTGCTCGAAGTTCCTACCGGGAGCGGTAGCTCAGTGCATCAATTGTGCCACTGCAGCGCCTCTGACCGGGAAGTCCTAGGTTCCCACTCCCCACGGCGACAGGATTTTCGACACTAGCTTTTCAGTTAGGTCGAATTCAGTCGCTGTCTGGAGGAGAATTCTAACAGCCGGCTGCTCTGATCGGTAGTTTTCCGTGGTTTCTCCGATCAACACCAGGCGAATGCCGGAGCAGTACGTAGTATCAAACGGGCCACGGACCGCGCGCGATCTTTCCTGCCTCTTCCTTGCCCTATCCTCTCCCCCTTACACACACACTTACACTAACATGCACCACACATATTCCGGGAGACCGGTCGGGAGCTTAGAGCTTGTCCCGGCTGGGGCGGTGCCCCGCTGGTGGGAGAGTCCTGGTTAGGGGGAAACCCCACTAGCCGACGGTAGGGCGGCGCCGGATCGCGCCATCCAGCGGGGGAAGATCACCGCCATCACCCAAGAAAAAAACATGCACTACACTAACGGGACTAATGACCAAAGCAGTTGACGCGCCCGGAAACACGAAAAAAAAAACCACCCAATTGAAGTTCCAGGAGGTACCTGCCATCCTGCCATCGCTAGCGAGCATACGCTGTTCCTTCAATCAGGTCGGTCCCTTTTCCTTCTTCCTTCCCCGCTACCAGCCCATAAGCTTATTTGGAAATCTGTTTTTCCGCATCGCGGCATGTGACAATGGCAGTTGTTTGCTTTCATTACGTGCAGTATATCCTGCTTCAGACCGTTGATCTCTTTTATTCTTTCATTTTGTATTTTCTCTGTTCTCTATACAACAGCGAAACTTGCAAGAAAGTCCATATTGTATCCGTGACCCACAACTTTACACAACAATACTACAATACAGCTTAAAATTACACTTTGAACTATTACTGTTTATACCATTAACATTACTTATGTTCTTTGACTTATATTTCTGTCTCAAAAGAAACAGTACAGGGAACCAATAAGTTTCCTGCTTGGTTTTATACTTCTAAATCTCTGTCTCATAAAGCACCGAGCTTCTAAATTTTTACCCCTCAAATTTTTATAACTCAAAATTAAAAATCATAGAAAAAAAAACTTCAACTATCTCGGTTGCAATTTTTCATACTGCCAAAAAAGATAACAATATAAAAATTCAGAAATTTCAGAAAATGTGCGGAACGTCAAATGTTCGAATTTCGGTCATCACCCAGAGAACGATCCGATTGTGTTCAGCAGCCATATTACGCCTTCATTGCTATCATGGTTGTCCTCTTTATACTCAAACATTTCCTCTCTAACTGCCACATCAATCTCACGGTAACGCTCATCTGAATTCTGCAGCTCTGGGACCAAGTACTCAACATGTTACGATATGCCGTGTTAGTTGGTGACAATAACCCGAGATCTCGTCGCTGCCTTATCTTGCTGTTTGCCTTTAACTGCCGGTTAATACTGATAATATTAAATTATTACATAAAATCGCAATAATAATAACAATAACAGATAATTATTGTATTTTCAGTAATAAAGAAGTTATGTTTTTCAATTCATTTAGATTTTTAGTCCCCATGTCTGCTAGTCAGAATAAAGTACCTTAAACATCGAACGTAAAGAGTGGAAATACTGTACTGGCACGAAATGACTTCATTTACTTATATTTTCAATTCTTTACCAATTGAGCATGGTGTACCGCAGGGTTTGATCTTAGGCCTATTCTCGTTCTGTTGTAAGTAAACGATATGCTCTCGTCTATTAAAAATGGAAGAGTAGATATGTTTGCCGATGACACGAATGTTCTTTTCAAAAAGAAGCAATAAATTGTACAATTTTAGAAGTTTCATATTGGTTTCGTAATACCAAATTAATACTCACTGAAGGAAAAACTGTTTCAATGCATTTTTGCATTTCAATTCGGCAATCACATGCTCTATTGAAAATGAACAATATGTATTAGCTGATGTTAAGTAACAAAGTTTCTAGGTCTCTTAATTCAAACCTCAGATGGAATATACATATATCATAATTAAACACTAAATTAAGTTCATTATGTTACGCATTCAGAATTCTCTCAAAGTCTGTCAGCCTTTATGCAACTCGTTACGTGTATTTTGAAAATGTACATTTCCGCCTGAGATATAGCATAATATTCCAGAGAAGCTCATCCTGTAGTACCCAGACCTTTAGATTGCAAAGGAAAAGTGTTTGAATAATGAAAAATGCCATTCACGTGAACCCTGCAAGCCTCTTTCGTTGTTTATTTACGAATCTGCAATATTTGTCAAAACTGACTTACTTAATGGTTGGAACATATTTTCATGCAATACTAATATTTATAATTACAACACAGTCGAAATCATTTTTAAAATTATTATTATTATTTTTGTTTTAACTTTCATTACCTTTAACTATTTATGTTAAATGTTGGTATGGATTCTGATACTCAAAGAAACATGCGCAAATAATCTTCTTCCCCATACCTCATACACAGCTCTTATTGTTTTTTTGACCAAATAAATCAAATCCAAAACAAAGTAATACAGTAACGTACAATCTGTAATTGAATTTCTAATTCATTATTAATGAGAATAAGTTGGTTAAAATATTGCAAAAGTAATATTCTTCTCTGTAATTATGGGAGGTTTCTCAATAGAAAGATACTCCGACATTGATTGAAGCAGATCGCTGCTCAAGCTGGTCAGGAGAGGGAATTTTAAAGCCAACGTTTACAGCTTGGTTACAAGTCGAGAAGCAATGTATGTCCCCACGGCTTTTCTACGTTTCCAAGCGATAACTTTCATTCAGTGCTCTGAGCTCAAAGGCGTTCTCTAACGGCTCCCAGACTACGTGGTTGGAACTGGGCCAGACTCCGCTCGCAGCTTTTAGCTGCTCCGTTTGTGAGTGGTTTCAAGTGCACATTTACAACTAGCAGCTTCTTTATGCCAAATGTCAAGTTTTGGAGTGTTACATTTGGACGCTCTACATTGTGTTACCTTTTACAAAATCAATCTTTTCTGCGTTTCTGTAATGGTTGTGTCTTTTCTGTTATCTTCAGTGTACGAGCAGAGAAGGTATGAAAAGAAATTAAGACTCGGGAAGCCGCTGAAATAAAGAGAAGTGGAAGTCAACAAAAGCGAAAATAACAGTTACTGCTCAACAAAAGTAGGGTTTACAACACCTGAACAAACAATTTGTCCTATTTACATTGAGGAAACACTTTTTTTTAAAATGTTATTTTCAACAAAACAGAGTTTTAATATCGGACAATTTTGAAAGAAATATGTTCTTATAGTACTTGTGAATAACAACTTGATGACAGTTTTCAAAGACACATCTTTCTACAAATCATGGATATTATTTATTGACGCCACTAGAACGAAAATGTGTATTCACGTTCGAAGAGCAAGTGTGAGAATAAAGTGAACATCAATGGAATGGGAACTCCCGACTATGAACAATTGTATTACCCGCATATCCAACCTCGTAAATGAAATATATTATTGGAAGATCCTTGACCGTCATTTCTCCATCGTGGTGCAAGTTGATCTTGAATTGTCATATTTCGGACATAACTGTTTTTTCTTCAGCAGATCTTTAGGCTAGTAAGTCTCTTTCATTTCTGATCTTGAGACAGACGTGCCTCTGAAACTAGGACCTCCTTAATATCGATCAAATTTCCCATTTCCTGCCCCCCTCCGATTATAATGATCTTGAGGGGAATGTTGATAAGCTCTAATTGTTCGTTATTTTCTGAATTTGCCATATATCTTACTAGTTTGACGTATTACATGACTTTTAAATGGAACATTGCGCCTTTAGCTTGAATAACAAGTTATTTTTTCTTACGAAAATATCTAATTGTGTTACATCTCAAAGCTACACCAATAAGATAAATAAAGTATGAAACTGACATAACGTTTGTTATTTTGAGTATTTAGTAAGATTTAGGGGTGCAATTCTGCATGTAAAATATAAATATATTTTGCTTTCAATGTACTTGCTACATTTCTCATTCTATACTTAATTAAATTTAGTGCCTCTACTTGGCCTCCATTCTATAAATTTCTTATGGCAAATATCTCTTGAAAAAACTCTGATGGATTTCGCGTAGTGTGCCCAATTGCTTTGAGCAGCAATGATTTCCAACACATTCAGGTTGATTCAAGATTTACCAAAACCCTTTTACTTCGCTCAATATCTTTTAAGGGTCCCCCAAAGAGCAATGGTTAACATAATTGAATTTGTATCGTTCTGCTAGCCTTTTTTCATTTCCCATGACCTCCTTCCAACGCGGAGATAACAATTATGCAAATTCTGGGAATCGACCACAGCTTTTGCATATTCAAAGAATCTCCCACGAAGTCTTGAAAACGGTCCCAAATAAAACAAAAAGTGGAATTCGCAATATTGAACTATTGTTTCCATCCCACAATAAAAAAATGTTGTATTTTTGTTGATTAGAAAAAGTAAGTTAGAATGTTCTTATTTACCATAATAAGTGAATTGGTGTATGTATAGTTAGTTTATGTTAATTTCCGTTGCAATATTTTTCTTTTAATTCACATTATTGTAAAAATGTTCTAGATAAGTGTATGTGAGACAAACGTGCATACAAATTTAATTGAACTAAAATAAATTAGAACATATTAATAATAATTAATATTATATAAATATATGACAAAGATTAATCAAATATGTAATTTATTTTAATTTATTGAATCATTTTAGGAAGATTTCTATGTCCATTATGATCTCAGATACAAATTGATTCATATTTATCATTGATTATCTGAATCACTTCATTTACATCACACAAAACTAAGAGATGTAGAAAGGTTACAACATAAGAGTTCTTTATAAGCATTACATAGAAAACAGAAAACCCAAAAATGTAAATGTACAAAACTCCAAGTTTTAAGTTTTCAGAATCTTTCTCCTTGAAGATTAACGAAATCGAGGAATTTTACGAATCTTGAAACAATGTATTCACTATTTACTGTAAAACGGAGCTAAACATATGTATTTCTGAAATTGCAATAGAAATGTTTTTACCCTTTGTGAAGCTAAAATATCGAATAAAATCTAATAAGTTCTAGAACCATCTCCCCAGAGCTTTCTTTCCTTATTGCGTCTTTTTGCGAAACAGGTGATTTCATCACAATGCTACTTCGTTACAGAAAAAGGTCTTCGGTTACAACCGGCAATTCATTGAGCGTGGCTGTTGAACAAAAGCTGAAATAAAAGACTCAAGGACAGAAAGAGACTTCTGCTGTGACCTATTACAGTAAAAGAAGACAAAGCGGCAACAGTACAAAACAACATACAATGTACAACTGTATTCCTCTCAACACTTCTTCGTGCAATGAAACAATTATAATAGCAGACCGGTAAAGGTGGCTCAAGGCATCAACGGGCACCAAGAATGTAGTTTTCCGTGGTTTCTCCGATCAACAGCAGGCGAATGCCGGAGCAGTACGTAACAAACGGCTCCATGGATCGCACAAAATCTTTTCTTCCTCTTCCTTGTCCTTCCTCTTCCTTTATACCCCCCCACACACACACACACACACACACACACACTACATTGCCTTACATATAGGGACACTAGTTGGCAGCCTAGAGCACCTCCCGGCAGGGGTGTCCTCCCGCTCGTGAGAGATACCTTGGGCGGGAAACCCCGCTAGCGGACGTATAGGTCAACGCCGGTTCTCACCAAGTAGCGGGGCCGAAAACAGCAACTTCCCATGACAAAAACGTGCAATACACTTACGAGACTAATGACTGTAGCAGTGACGCATCCAGATTGATTGATTGATTGATTATCAGTGATTTCGGGGGCGCCAACTCCTATGATTATTAGGCTCGTCAGTATAGTGCGTGTTTTTGTCTTGGGAGGTGGCGGTGGTGTTGACGCATCCGGAATCACCAATCAATCATCCGAGACGTCGCTGACTCGATGAAGTGCTAACTCAGCCCCTGTGCTGAGGGACATACCGTTTCCGCCGCCCTTAACTTACTCTAATAGGATCCTGAATGTGGAGTCTATCGGCTCAATTAAATTCTTGCCATCTGAGGAACATATTTTGATTTGCTCTTCGAAGAAACTCACGCGGGTTTGTTGCATTTTTCGCGTTATCGGAGCGCCGAAAATCTTTCAATTCTTCCCAAAGAAGAAAGACACAAAATCATTTGATCTAGGAGAACGCAAACGTTACCGCTTCTGATTCAACCGTTAACACAACTTAAAAATTGTATGGAGGATCAGACACATTAAACGAATGTGTCACAAAAAAAAACAGATTCTTCCAAAACAAAATTTCAAAGAAAATTTCACAACGCCGCAAATGTCATACGTTGTCCGGGCACTGGGTTATGGGGTTCACCTATTCTCGAATGAGGCATCGGCCGCGAAATACAGGGCCACATTGCACAGTCTCGAGACGGCACTGTTGTCTCTTAGCCATCATCGAAGAAAAATAAAATTCCGCCTTACATTTCTGAGACACTCTGGTGTCTCAGATATGTAAGGCAGGAAACTTTTGACAGTAGTTGCTCGCTGAACAGCAACGCTCCAGCCCAATTTGTTCTGATAGATTGTAACGCAAGCTTCAAACTCTTTCAGAGCGGTTTCCGCCTCAAGAGCACACCACCGTCGTCCGCCTTCAGTGGGGTAGGGGGGAGGGAACGAAGCGTGCAAAACAAATCCATTCCCCGCGCCGAATGCGCACGAACGCAGTCGGCCCTCCCCCGCAGGAAGTGCGCTCGGCGCCGCGGTGCATCGAACGGGGGGGAGCTGCGAGCGGCCGGGAAGGACTTCACCAACGCAATTGGCCCGCTTCTCACCTCTGGACTATCACCTCGTAACGTCAGGCGTGTACCTCTCCCAGCTCCCCGTTGCAACGTATCTCGCTCGCCGTCACCTGTCTCACCATGTAACGTCAACATCTCCTGCCTTGCACTGCCCTCTCCTTCCCGTACACCACTCGTCTCTCCTTCCCCGTTTCCTCCTCTCCCACTTTTTTCTCCTTCCCCCTGTCCTCCCGTCTCTTCATCCCTGTCTCTCCTCGTCTATCTCTTCTCGCTGCATCTCTCCTTCTAGCCCTTATCTCCCATCTCTCCTCCCGCTTCTCCCACCCGCCACTTCCTCCCCGCTTCTCTCCTCTAATATCAACTACCCGCTTCTCTCCTCTCCGTTTCTCCCACCTGGCGCTCTCTGACCGGCTTTTCATCTCTCTGCTCCTCACAACCGCACCACTCTCCTACTCACCTCTTGCCATCCCCAGCTCTCTCTTTCCCAGACTTCATCGCGTCTCTACTTTATTTGCCAGCCGCCTGCTCTTCCTCATTTGGCGGCCGGCGCCCGCTCCGCATCGCGCCGGAAGCTGGAGGGGGCGGGTGGCGCCGCCTGCGCTGCGGCGGTGGTCGCGGGAGCGAAGGCGTCGCCGGCTAGGAAATTGCTGCATTCGATGGGGCTAATGAGATGAGGGACAAACAACATTGTACCCTATAAATCGGCGACGAAAAACATATTCAAGGCACGATCTCAACAAACGACAGTACTTATTACTAGGGGGTGGATTTTGTTGAACGAAAACATCGTCAGAAATGATCAATAAAATGTTTTTAAAATGCCCTAAAAGCGAAGAAAAATGACGTAAATGTAATCAAAACCAGTTCAGATGAACAACTTAAGCTGTTGGATATGTTACTGATGTAATTGAATCTTCTTCTATTCGTTCAAATGAACTCAGCTTTCAAACCTTTGGTTTGGGCTGTTACTTTACCAGAAAATCTCTGTCTTTCTATAGTTTTCCTGAAATCGGTTGGACCACTAATGACGCTGACAAGCGTCACACGAACTTAGATTACATACTCAAAATGGCTGACTTACAACTTCTGAGCGAAGAAATCGAATAGGCTACCAGGTATAGGTATTCAGGAACTATGTTGTGCACATGCGGTGGGAATTAAACTGGAAATACTCGGGGCAGAACAAGTGAAAGAACTACAGATCTCCTGCCGACTGTGCTGCTGCTGTTAAGAAACTACTGAGTGTTTTTAATTATTGTTATTTGATAGCTGATACCATGTTCAGTTTATCTGCAACTACAGGTGTGTATTGGTTACTTACTACTTTATTCATATATTTTTACTTACTTATTCATAAATAATTCACATTTAAATCAAATAAATGAATGAGAATTTTTGTGGTACCTGATCAGGTTAGAGACTGTTCTTCTAATAAGTTTCAAGTTCGGTCTTTTTTAAGGACTAAGTGAAAGGGATTTCTGGTTTTTCACTCTAGAATTGTGGATAGTTTGTTGCTGATTCTGAATGCTGTAAGGGAGGAAACTTTGGGCTAGTTCGAGAAAATGTTGGTGGCCAGATTTGTAATGATCTGCTGTAGGGTTTGAGTTGATAAGTTTGATGCTGATACATACATACAAACATTTATTTGAACTGCAATTGGGTATGACCCGGTGACAGTTAAATGGCAATAATTACAATAATAATAACAATATTAATAATAATATTATTATTAATAATAATAATATTATTAATAATAATAACAACAACAATAATAATAAAGGAGTACAGTACACGCCGAACATGCAATAATCATACTATCACTAATATTAAGTATTATAACAAATATTTCAACTCTGTCATGATATCCAATAATTATATGTCGGTGATGCTAAAATTAATACAAGCTACATAAATATTGGCTAATTTGTTTTTTAATTCCTTGATCGCGTTCACTACACTTAACTGAACTGCACTGAACTGCACTACACTACACTACACTACACCACTATTTTTGCTTTGAATTACACTGACCAGCACTTCACAGCACTTACTCATTTAATGTCTATTACTCTCATATTGTTCTAACTTATTTCTAAAGCTTCGGACACTTAGAGGAAAAGCTTTGAAAATTCCTGCGGGTAAATTGTTCCAATCTTTAATTGTTCTGTTACAAAACGAAAATTTCCCAAGATCTGAATTTTGTTTCCTTGTTCGAATTTTGTGAGTGTGATCGCTTCGGCCGAAATAATTGTTTTTTCTAGTCTAACCTGAATTTCCTTCCAAGTTGGTTGAACTACGTACGAATTATGTTTATAAAGAGCAAAGCCTCGCCCTTGTTCTCGTTTCTAGAGGTTCCCATGGCTTTTTTATTGCGTTAGTTCTATAGGTAAACTTATTCGCTTTCCTCTGTATTCTATCTAGATTTTTCCGGTGCGACTTTCTGTATGGATCCTAACATGCCACTCCGTATTTCATGAGAGGGCGAACCAGCGAAAAATATGCTAATTCTTTTGCGTTGGTTGCTTGCTTGCGATGGTTAGTTATAAACCATGGTTCATATATTATTCTGAGGAACTGAATTAAGATGATGGAATTGTGTCTCAGAGAACGGTCGTGAAGTTACTGGGAAGGCGTGAGATACAAGACGCCGAGAGAAGCAGTTGAGGACTGGCCTAGAAAAGGAGTTAAAAAAAGATTACAGCTTCTTGGTCATTGACTCCCATCTCGATCAGGTTTTTCGTCCAATTTCCCTGATCCTATGAGCAAATGCAGAGATGGCCCCTTGTTTTGCTTTTGGACATAAATGTAACTTCGTTATCTGTGCACGACTTCTAGAATTCAGTGGGGAATATAGTTAATCAAATTATCGTTTCCATGTTGTCACGGCAGGAAGCATTATTCCTTGACGTAGGACATCATGGATAAGAGCCCAAAATGTATTGATTATTTATCCTTGAAAGTAGATATTATTCCATGGGAGCGTTTTCTTAATTAATTCACAGAATCACAGAGTTTTGAAAACGTGCACAGAATTCACTTCTCCCCCAAAGGACGTCATACAGAGTTTTAACTGTTTTTGACGTTAAATAAATAAATAAATAAATAAGTGATCGACGTCACTGAATACCAGTTGCGACAAACCAGGAAACAGAAGGCGTTGGAGGAAGAGCTCAGTGGAAATGTCCATGGAAGTATCAATAGAAGCTGTATAAGAAGACAATGGGAGACATTACTCAAGAAACATACATGCAGGAGATAGAAATCGTTTCTAGGAACTTGGCTCTGCCATTGATTTCTCCTGAGATCAGCTGTCATGATGTATGTAATGTATTTTCAATACAGTAACAATATTACGATATGGACTGTTAACATCCACATTTCATTTGTCATGTGAAAACTAGATGCTAGTGACTACCTCATCAGTATTCCCTCTCGGCTGATATTAATATCTTGTCATGCAATAATCCACAGAGATTTCATGATCCTACTATTGAGGAGGAACGTGGGGAAAACAACCCTAATAATTATTAGCTTACGTGGGTTCGTAACTGCTGCTTCTTGGAACAGGAGGTAGTATTCCGTCTGCGACAAAATTTCAACACCAGCTAAGAAGCGATGTTTCAATACACCAAAGTTTAATAGTAAAATATATATGTTTAAAATCTATATTTTCAATGGTGAACTGGTTTAGTAACATCGATAATTAATGTAGGAGTGAATGCAAGATTTTTTCATTTGAAATTAAAATTTTACTGTCAAAGCAATGCAAAAATAGTACATTATAAAACGATGATGTAATGTTGAGTATTATACTCGCGTGTCATATTATGATACGAGCGAGTATCGTAAACTACACACGAGTGTATTAATACCCATTACATCGACTTTCATACGGTCCTTTTTCTATGACTTGGTTAATTCGTTAAACTTTTACATTGAACGTTTCGTGGCAGTTGACGTGTACTAGGATTCAGCCAATGCCACCTAACCTCACCCGCGCATACTGACGCGGGTGGCTGTGGTTGCCAGTTCGTCTGTGAAGAAGTACTACGTTAGTCAAATAGGATCAAAGTTAAATTACAATCCAATGTATTTTAAACCGGGAATTCTCGCAATAAATCTGCAAGATCCAAGCAACGGAAATTTTATGCTCTTGAATTATTGCGATGCATTAGTCGTCTGATATTTCATATATTCCTTCATTGTACTTTTCTGAGATCGCTGCGCTGCACGATATCTGACATACACGTTGGGTGCAATGGCGCCAGTGCATTGTGAGCTCCTGGTCTGAGCGGTACGTATAGTGGCTTTACTTTCAGCCATGACTATGACAAGTGCCTATTCCGAAGATGTAAAAATTTGCCTTAACTACAATTGTCAGTCAATTAACTACACTGTCACAATTTCTTACCAAAGAGAAACATGTGCTGAAAACGTCTGTAGGGAAATGAAAGAAATGGGAACCGTGCAAAACAGAAAAGACAAAGATTTTCTAAATATTTTTGTGTAAAAGTTTTATCTATCTATTTATCTTCTCTCTCTCTCTCTCTCTCAATATATATATATATATATATATATATATATATACATATAAGCGTGCCAAAATAATTTGAGGAAATTGTATTTAACATTATTTAATAGGATAAAATGATATTTAATGATTTTTGCGTGAACTTTGTCAATTTTTACCTTTCTCATCATACTTATTCAGACAAGAATTATGCAGAGTAAGAGTCATTAACAATTGCATCGAGGGACATGTATGAACCGAATAAAGTATGTATTTCATTAAATGGACCTTCAGATCATTCGCATTTACGAAAACTTGCAGCTATATCTGAGAGACACATTGCGGTTACGGGCGTGAGTCTACCTATTGCGGTCACTTCCAGGTTAAATAATATTCCACGAAAAAGTACTGCTAAGAAAATATATAAAAACTGACAAACATAATATAATATCAAATGCAATTTTAATGTACAAAATCGAAGAAACATTTACTAGAACGATATTCAACGATTAATTGTCAATACTTGGTTTGTAAATTTATCTGTGATTGGTCAAGAACCTGTATCATAATTAAATCTGTATCGTAGGAGTATCATTATGCACGTGGTTATAGCCATTAGATGACAGCATTATACAATGGGAGCAGAAAAAATAAAAATCACTAGTCTTGTTACAATAGCACTTACCTTCTCGTATGATGAGCGGTTACGTACCATTATAATAATGCAACTTCTGCCTCAGCAAACACTTGTAAAATTCTTTACCAATTGCACATATTAAACACAAAAACGTCATTCATTTAAAAATAATACATCTTCTAAAACCGCCATACATCCAAAAACAACTATATTTAGTTATTTTAATAATTTCAAATCGCTGTATGTCATCTTTTTCATTGCCTTACCGCGACCTGATACCTCATAAAAGATTCCAGAAAAATAAGTGTGGCAAATTTGAATTTGCAATATTGCAAATGTAAAAATTACCAAAACAATTCATGTTTTTTTAAAAATCGTTTGACTTTACTTAAAAATTTTCTTTTAACAAACACCTTTCATTAAGTAAAAAATCTTTATCATCAATATTGTAGTTTAACGATCTTCATTTTTTGCAATTTGCGAATATATAGAGAATTCAGCAAAAATGATACCTGGGCCCTTTTTATAATCATAATGTGCCATATTTCAGAAAACAAATTAAAGAAAAATTTAGAGCATTTATTGAGAAGATAATATTTTAAAGATTGCCTATATTTCAGTCCAACTTCCTCGTGCAGATGGACGGACGGGGTGACGGACGGACAGACGGTTGGATGGGCAGACCGACGGATAGATAGACAGATGGATGGATAGACTGACGGACAGACTGACGGACGGAACGACAGACGGACGGTTGGACGAACAGACAGACAGAAGGGCGGACGTAGAGAAGGGCGGACAACAGAAGGGTGGACATACGAACGAACAAACGAACGGAGTGACGTGTTACCGTCAACCGATTTTTCCAAAGCTCACAAAATATGGATTCTGACTATACAACGTATTAGAGGAAGTCATTTTTACATATGGAACCAAGATTTCTCCATTTCGTCGCAACTAGAGCCCGGAAATAACAGTTTGTCGAAAAATCGCCCCAGCACGGCAATACTTTCTCTATACATGTGCGAAAAAGTAAAATGTTTGAGAGGTGTAATATCCCTACGTAAAAATAAATAGAAATCCTGCCATTTTATTTCTGATCTACTGGTCGGATAAACTCTGGCAATCACATGGATACAAATTCTAGCTTTCAATAAGGTTGTTATGCCAGAAGAAAAATAGGGAGAAGAAAAGAAGTGGAAAAAAATAAAAAGAGAGATAGAAAACAAATCGAACTTCAGAGAATCTCAGTGTGCACCGAAAGGAATTTAAACATCAGAGAACGGCCTTTAGAAGAGCACAGCTTTTCTCTCCCTCTTGCCTCCTTTCTCGACGGCGCGCAGCAATTACGTAACCCCTTTCGCCGCTTCCAATCCTCTTGCTCTGCCTTCCCAGAAAGGAGCTCCCCCTCTCGGGGATTCTTGGGAAACTGACGGAGGTGCCATTCTTGAAGGGATTCGCCGGCCGATGAATGCACACGAAGTCGTTAGCGCTTTCTGTATTATAAGTCGCGGCACAGACTATCCAGGTTTTACAGGTTTTGGAAATATAATTGAAGACAGAAAATGCTTTCTCGCCAAAGTTACTGACTATTTATTGAGAAAGTATGATTTAAATTAATAATTTAAGAAATTATTGTACAAACAGCCGATTTCGATGGCTGAGGTGGCTAAGAGCGAGTACCGACTCAGCGCTTCGGTCTGAAGGGTCGCGGGTTCGCCTTGGGCATGGTTGTTTGTCCCTTGACTTTGTATGTGTTGTCGCTGAGGGCCTCGCGTTCTGCTGATGCTGACCCCAGATGAGAGGATCCAGCAAATGTGTTGGTCTAGTGTATGGTCGAATATGCGTCCCATCGGGACGTAAAGGGTAACCGGCTGTTGGCTGGATAAAAGCCCTAGAAAAGAAATTGTGCACACATCAATATGATTCCTATGTAGTATTTGAACAACTTTCCGGATGTGCAGATGTGTGGTTTCAGTCATTCATGTTTAGACCTCTTCCTGTACATCAGTCGAGACGTAAGATGTGTCATTCGACGCGTCTCAATCTCCTGATGGGGAACTGATATTTTGTTTTTGGATCCGGTCAGAAGATTTAATGAAATTCCCCAAAACGATTTTTTGGGTGTGTTTTGACGCTGCGATCTTAGTGAGTAAGCTGGGATTTAACCTAACGCCACCTAAATAGATCTATGTGGTGGCATTGATTACACTTCAGGACCTATAGGTATTTTTCGCTCAATACGCCGTAATTTTCTTTCAAGACATTGGCAACACTGTTGTTCACATCTTTGAGTGAACAAGTGAAGTTAATTTGAACTAAGGAGTGAATCGCGGACATATTTCATTTTAAGTTTTATCCATAAAGCCTATTACCATATTTTGAAAAAACAGATTACCAGTGATGTTCGTGCATTATTGTGCATATTAGCTCGTAAAAAATGTGGCTGAACTATATGCACATTGTCAATGCCTTTCAAATATTTTTATGGCAATTATAATTTTGAAATTGCAAATTTTACTATTTCATATCCGTAAGGAGAAAACATACAAGTCCATTAGATGTTGGGAATTTTTGAAGAGGAGTATAACATAATCAGCTACAACGATTCATTGTTAAGTCTAACGCCAGATACCATAAGACCATATTTGAACAAAGCTACGCATGAAAGAAAAGAAGAATGAAAGAAATGTTCAACACATGAAAATACCTTTAAAACAGTTTACGTGTTGGCGTCGGTGACGCCACATTCAACTAGTTAGCAAATATTTGATTCGTTGAAGGTGTCTGATGGGTACTATCAATGGATATAAAAATTATTATAAATCTTTAATTATATTTTGTATCAAGTAGTACCTAAGGCTTGTTGTATCTTTCAATATTTCAGTCTTTAAATCACACTGAAGTGGTATTATTGTAATTGTGAATTCATATAGAAGGTATGATTTAATATAATAATTTGAGGAACTTCTGTTTAAGCAGTAGTGTGATTATCACTTACCTTGTAGGTTAAGGTGTGTAATGAAGACTTGGTATGTATAAAAATAAATATTCTGTGTTATTTGGAAACAAACGATACAGCCTCTGTACTGCGTGTTACATCCCCGGAGGTAGCGATGGTCCTACCCCGCCTAAAGAAAGATCCAAGAGGACGACACGTCGGCTTGCGGAAATTTCCCCAACCAGGAATCTCCTCCAAGGGGTATTGTCCCAGCGGAGGCAAGCTCTATGGCTTACTGTTTGGTTTGGTTTTGTTTTTTCGTGTTTCCGGGCGCGTCAACTGCTTTGGTCATTAGTCCCGTTAGTGTAGTGCATGCTTTTTCTCGGGAGATGGTTGTGATCTTCCCCCCGCTGCATGGCGAGATCCGGCGCCGACCTACCGTGGACTAGTGAGGTTTCCCCCGAACTCTCCCACCAGCGGGGCACCGCCCCAGCCGGGACAAGCTCTAAGCTTCCGACCGGTTTCCCAGAATATATGGTAGTGTGGTGCATGTTAGTGTAAGTGTGTGTGTAAGATGGGAGGATAGAACAAGGAAGAGTAAGGACAGATTCGCGCGGCCCGTGGCCCGTTTGTTAGAGTACTGCTCCGGCATTTGCGTGGTGCTGATTGAAAAAACCACGGAAAACTACCGATCAGAGCAGCCGGCCGCTAGAATTCTCCTCCAGGCAGCCACTCAATTCGGCCTAGCTGAAAAGCTAGTGTCGAAAATCCTGCCGCCGTCAGGACTCGAACCTAGGACCTCCCGGTCACAGGCGCTGCACTGACATCAGTTGATGCACTGAGCTACCGCTCCGGTCTGGCTTACTGTTACTCTTCTAATAATCCTGAGTAGCCTAGTACTGAGCGGAGAGCCCTCGAAAAACTAGCGATTAGAATTGTCCTCCAGACGCGGCTGAATTTGACATAACAATCTAACCTGCCACTGTTGCAGCCTGGGCTCCAGAACCTAAATATCAGTGATGCTGCTGACGCAACGATGTTGTCACTGAGACATTACAGCCGTTTTAGTTTTAAAATAGTTTTGAACAACTTTTTCAAATATGCAATTTCGAAAAAGTGGTAATGTAATTTGAACTTGGCGATGCGGTTGGAGTGCTAACGCGTTGGGATCATCCAAGTAGTATCAAAAAGTGCAGCGTATCATCTTGTTACTTACAATAAAGTTGTACCCTTTTCCTTGCATCATTACGCAGTCTCTTCCGCAGAATGTGTGGGTAGAAGCCCGAGTTCCTCACCTTTCGTTGGTGGAGGATAAAATGGCACACCGAACGAGGAGCAGCTAACAACGTCTCCTCGAGGGTGGAGGGTATCGCTTTCGGAGCGCCTCCAGGGACCGCCGCCGTAATCAAGCTCGGATATGCGAAGGTTTCTACCGTAAACGTCAAAGCAACTAGTTATATCCATGCTAATGCGGACAAGACAGAAACTTCCTAATCAATCAATAATTTAATTTCCTAAACCCAAAGGATTGAATCAAAACTATGCGGCTTCCGGCCATGAAGAAGGGGTCGATTGTTATTAGAACTCGGGAAAAAATTCAAAACAAAAAAAATGTTTGGAATTTGTTTGAAAAATGCAAAACTTTGATTGTGAAATTCTATCTATTCACGAATTGCGCTTACCGACTGAATTCTCACTCTCCCTGTGTTTCTACTTATGACAGAGGTGTCGACATAGCAAAGTTTCAAAGAAGAGGATTCCGCGATTAAATATTTGTCATGTACGTGTTGCGTTATGCAACACATCGAGTTTTTACTTTCTCGTATTCGTACGTATATACGGAGTAATATACGTAGTATATAGAAAGTTATGTAATGCTGGGCGAAAAAACGGAGATTTTTGGCAGAAAAAATTCATTGCTGAGCCCTGATAACGAAAAAATGGATAAATCCAGTTACTAAATTAAGGAAAAATTCCTCTAACACGTGGCGTGACCTGAATCCCAGTTTTGTGAGTCTTTGATGCTGAAAAGCAATTTTCCACAAATGTCCGTCCGTCCGTCTGTTAACACTACTAGCGTCTAAACCAGGCATAGGAGGTTTTCCAAATTGGAGAAACACCTATATATTTGGCTCTAGTTGAAGCTTTAAAATTTTGAAAAACATTCATAAAAATTTGGAGGAACTTTACATGTAGCTCCAGAGACATTTTTATTTATTATTCTTCAAAAACGAAATCCGGCAATCATCAATGTTATTACTAGTTTTGAAATAAATAAATTATTGTTTTCGATTTTCCTTGCAAATCCCCTACTACGGTTAGTGTTAATTCATTGAACAATTTCTGTTTTATTCCTGTAAAATATACTATTAAATAAAAAAAGGAATACGAGAACAAAAAGCATATTTAGCCTACTTTAGCCGACTGAACTCTTCGCAAAGGGTACAAGAATGGTGTGAAGATCTTCGTTGCGGTTTAAAAGTCAATTTCTGTCAATATGTCAAGTTAGTTAATTTAGTCAAACCTCAAATGGAACGTCCGTTTACATGAATTGAACACAAAATTAAGTTCACTGTGCTACGCTTTTAGAATTCTTTCAAATACAGTTATCCTTCATACTACTCATTATATATTTCGCGAATGTACATTCCCGTCTGAGATATGGCATAATATTCTGGGGCAATACATCTTATAGCTCCCAGACTTTTAGATTACAAAAAAAAGAATAGTACGGATCATAAGCAAATCCCAACCACGTGATTCTTGTAAGCCCCTCTTTATTAATCTATGAATTCTACCATTATCTTGTCTCTTGATTTACGAATCAGTGATTTTTGTCAAAAATCACTTATTTAAGAACGGGAATATATTTTCAGAAAATGCCAATGTCTATAACACTTGAAGTAGTAATTCATATTCATCAGGTGACAATGACAACAGTTCACTACAAAAAATTCACATTCATGTACATTATTTTTCAACACTTTGCCAGATGACATTAAACGATTAAATTCTATAGAAAAGTTTAAATCCTAAATAAAATAGTTTCTGCTGCAGAACTGTTTGTAAGCAAATACTATAATGAACATCAAAAGGACATTAATTTTAACAGTGATATTTAATGTATTATTTTCCATTTCGACTGTACAATTCTAAGCAATCGGTAACAAGTGTTGTACCAGAGCTTCTGGGTCAATGACCACAATCTCGATCAAGTTTTTCCTCCATTTTCTCCAATTCTTTGAGCATATGCTGGTATGGTCCCTTGATTTGATTCTGACCATAAATATAACCATTATCTGTGCACGTCTTCCAGAATTCAGTGGGAAATATAGTTATTCAATTTTCGTTGTCTATTTTGTCGCGGCAGGAGTTATTATCCCTTCATGAAGGATGTGATGAGGGATAAGAGCGCAAAATTTATTGCTGATTTAATCATGAAAATATATTTTATTTAATCGGAGCGAATATTATGTTAACACTCCTTGCAAAAAACGCTATTTTCTTTCTGTATTCAAAGTAGTGTATGGCTTACGGTTTCAAGTAGTCATTCTGTTTCAAGAAGTGTATGGCTTAGGGTAGGGATCACAGAATTATGAAAACGTGCTCAGAATTCACTTTTCCCCATAGCTTGTCACTCACAGGTTTTAACTGTTTTGACGTAAAAGTAAATAATAAAATAAATAAATAACTATTATTTAGTTTCGAAGTTCCTATGATTGTAGTAAGCAACAAAATCACAATGATGACTGTGTCTTTGATTCAAACAAAGTGAATGGATATAACAAACAACAAAAAAAGAGAAAGAAATAAAGAAAGAAAGAAAGAAAAAGATACAAGAAGAGAATTTGATTAGACGTTGGATATAAATGTTTTAAGAACATAATTTCCTCGAAAAGAATCTGACTCAGACGTTAAGGTATACAGGAGCCCTCCACATTTTTCTCAAAACTACCTTTGTGAGAGACATAGGTATGCCGATTTGTCTATGCAGCAAAGTTGCTGGTCTCTAGATTAACAATTATTAATACCAGATACACTATTTTCATCTCACAGATATCGTAAAAACAGACTTCGTCGTTTTGAAAATGTCGTTGTGGTATCACGTGAAGTAACCTCCAAAATAAAAGCATTTTAATGATCACTGAAGCGGCACAATATCTTACTCCTGAAGGTTTTATCGTGTATCGGCTGAAAAGCTGCTAATCTGATACATTTACACGTGACACATACTTCCATCCATCCATCGAATACATAGATACAGACAAATACAGGCAGGCAGACATCGAAAACGAAATGGCATGCATCTCCTCGTCGCGGGCACCAATCTTAACCGTCTTTGAAAAAGCACGTCTAAATTCTGCCAGAAATCTTAAACACGAATTTCATGACATGAAAATTCGAGATAGTGTAGTTGAGGTGATTCCAACATACGTTTAGAAGATAAAAAATGTTTAGTAGAGAAAAGAGTAGATAAAGAAAATTTTAACAAATTTGTCATAATCGTTTTCATACATTTACTCAAACTTTACCTGTACCAAAGTCTCTCAGTAATAAAATATGAACTTCACATAGTATTTGAAAATGAAAAATGATCAAATCTATTTTTAAATATTTGAAGTATATTATATACACAGAAGTGAAGTAAATTATACTCTCAATACAGATAATAATTATATCGATTTTACATACCTATACTTGTTGTGCAGCGAGAACAAGAAGAGAGAATTGAGCACTGTTATAAGGCGAGAACAAGAAGAAGGAATTTTGCACACTTACATACACTTCACCAAAATCGCTAAAAATGTTCACTTTTAATCAACAACCACAGAAACCGGTAGTACGTTTTGTCAACATAAAACATGTCAGCCAGTTGTCCAACGTACTTCAACCAGAACAGTTGTACACAATATTTGAACACAATTTCTCTCTATAAAATACACACACGTTGATTTGAAAACACAACAAACCTTCACACACTTCATGGCCGTTTTTGTAAACGTATGTTATCTTGAAGGAGGCCATGGTTCTTTTATGACCTTAGTTCAGTTTTATGCACTCAAGCGCAGGGAATACAACTTCATTGATGGTGTTTCATTGACAGTATAATATAGTGTGTGCGGCACTAGTCACTCGTACTTCAATTTATAAATATGCCTTATTTTATGTAAAGAATTCCAACAAATATTTACCAGAACAAAGAACAAGAATTGTCATATCGAAATAGTTTTCAACAATATTCAATATCAACAAAGAATTTCGACTCATCATTACCAGCACAACTTTCCACGGTAACTAGACTTAAGCCAGCTATTATCAAAAGTTATTAAAAGGAGTCCTTAAAATATTTATTGGCATATACACATACGTTAGAGATACTAATAACAATCGGCTACCCTCTATTTTTATATTGAGGGGGTCAAACGATAATTGTACATTTTGCAGACTTGTTGTGACACTAATATTTCCTGAAATATAGTTTATGGTGACAACAAAATAACAAAGAATGAGTGATAACAAACACAGCGATCAAGAAAACGAAACATCAGTGGATTCAGTCATTCCTGAAGCAACTAATGAAACCAACAGTGATCTAAACAAAATTGTTCACTCATCTCCTGCTCGAGATAGTGGTCACGGAACAGATGGTGGTCTGGTGGAAGATGAATCCGGGCAAGACACAACTGAATTTCGAGAGCATGAAGAAAATGATTCGACTGGTGACAGGCTGTCCAGTATTCCACTGAACCAGACAGACGAAGAGAATGACAAATCATTGAGAGAGAATGATTATAAAATTTGCGGAAACCTTCTGCAAATGCGTTCCAAAGACAAGAAAGCAAAACTCACTGAATTTTGTACAGAAATCAAAAAAGCTTCCCACAATCTTTTTGCTTGTGGGGGTAAATGCCGACCAGGAGACTCCAAAAATTTCTTTAACAACTCTTCATATTTACATTACACTAATTCTCCCACCAGTGAGAGTGCTTCAGAAAATACTCCGCGAAAGAGGAACCCAATAGCTGATATTGAAAAGAAATCTAATAACGAAAACAAACACGATATGATTGAGCACTGGCTGACATATGGAACAATGGGGTATCTTGTAGATTCTTCGCGTGGAAAACATTGGATGCTGACGCGTGAACAATGTTCTGCTTCAGTAGCCGACAGTGCAGCTCATGGAAACAGAGGCTTCTGTCGGAATCTTTGTTTCCGGATGCGTTCAGGAATGTTTCGCCGGTCTACAAACGACCAATTGAAAACAAACCACCAATGCCGGTACGTCGGATGTTTCGAGTGGTTGAAAACCGTTACTTGAATGTACACTGTTGCAGTTGTTTCAAAAGTGTTTCACTAGAGTGCATGTTGCAAATGTATTTTGTTCATTTTATTATTCTATGTATGCTTTGCTTCTTGTGCTACGTGAATATACAAATAAAAAAAACTACGAGAGTAGTCATTTTTAACTTATTTGACTCTGTTGTATTTATATTCTACATTGCGAATTATAAAAGACAATGCGAAAGAATGTCCTGTAAATCAAAGGAAAATATCGTTGACGAATTTATAGTTCCTGCCAGGCTCCATACTTAATAAGATGCAAATTGGTAGTCAAAATCATCCAAAGACAATTAGCATCTAATTATTTATCGGAACTGAGATCAATACTTCGCTTTTTTACTTTTACAAGTTTTAGAAAATAAATAATACTCTACTTCAAATAAGCCCATTTTCACGGATGAAACTGTGATTTGCAATCGCCAAAATATAGTACTTTCAATAAAAATCAATAAGAACGCGAGGGACAAAGACATAGGTGATCAATTAATTAACAAATAAAAACAAAATTAGAAAAGATATCGTGACGTAGTTTTTCATCAGAAATTCAATATATATGGCAACTGAAGAAGGTTAAATTAGTACCAATATTCCAGCAACGGATGTTGTTGTGGATTGATTTGCTTCTGGTCATTCAAAAGTGTATTTACTTAAGGAATGAGCATAGCCTTCCAGAAAGCTTTAAATCTACAGATGCAATACAGTCCTAACATCTTTATCTGAATAGACAAAAATGATTTTCTTCTTTGATTTTTCTTGGATGTGTCAGGAGCGGGTGTTTGCGTAAGCCTACGTTCTAAGTCTAGATAAATGTTTCATAGTCCCCTGCTAAAACGTTTAACAAAATGATGATGGTAATAATATTATAATAATAATAATAATAATAATAATAATAATAATATTTTTATTTACCGTTTATAAAGACTATCATAACTAATACATTGCCATTCTTTTTTTTACCAGCATCTGCCAACGCTGGAGTAGTTTTTTGATTACTCTCATGTAGAAATCTTCTGGTTTGGAGTTAAATAAGTCGTCAGTCTATACTAGAAGTATATTTTCGCTGCAAAAAAGTTTCTTAAAAGGCTGTTCGATGTAAATTGGAAAAGGTTTAATCTGAGTGTGCAATGTTAAGTTAATAAGCTGATTATACACTGACTTCCCAATCCAGTTCCTGGATAGTTTCTTTTGTCACTTTAGCAGAGTGCGGGTGGGTATTGCAGTTACATCTCTTCACGGAGCCTTCTTCTTAGTCGATTTTCTTGGATTGGGACTGCAAGACGTCTCGATTGTCGTCATGATGTTTACACCTTGAGGAAACAATTCGTAGAAAACCACACTCTCTTTGTCCCACCAGGTTCATGACATTATATTGACTGATGCACTGACGATGTTCGGAGAGTTAATTATTTTGTGAGAACTCATATCCTTTTTAAATTATCATTTCACCATTAATTACTTTTTTTTAGATTACCATTCATTTCTTTTTGAGTTTATTATTACACTATTTCACGTCAACAGTGACGATATTAATAAGAATGGTTGATGTATTCCTCGAGCCAATAGATGACCAACATGCAAAGATTCTCACATATCAGAACTCACTGATTTTTGTGGTTTTGGCTTAGAGCATACGGGACCCACACACCCGAATCCCCCCATCTTTTGAACTTTTCCCATCGAATATCAAATGCCGCACAATGGTTCAGTGCTCATAGTGCATACTTTTTACCACATCTTAGTTAATCTGGTGTGGATAATTGTAAATTAAGGTATTTAAACGATCGTCAAACCGAAGGTCTTCCTGAACGCGGAGAGTCATTCATGTAAAAACGACCCTCCTGGAAACGAGAAAACTATTTTCTTGCCGTGTTATCTCCTAAGACGTTGTCCCCGTATACTGGGAAACTATTTCTAGTCGCTTCCGGATCTTTCACCCTCTATTAAACTCAAAACGTGTCGGAAATGTTCCACTTTATATACTTACCAGTTCATTTTCTATCAGAAGAAGTAAGAGAGGTCATCTCTTTTATTTCTTCTCATAAGAACGTCAACAACACCAAATCAGCATTCCCACAATTCATTTTCTATCGTTCACAGCAATACTCATTACCAAAAACAGTGCAAAATTCAATATACAATCTCGGGAACAATACTAGAACTTGACAAAATATACAATTCTTCGTATACCTCACAGGAGGGCCAACATGCCAAACCACACTTGCTGGGGACTTATGCACCAACTCAATATCAATACTTTGCATTAAGTGTGAGGAAAACGTAAAAAGTCGACGAAACCTCTTTCATCTTTTGTCATATTTTTTAATGTATTCTAAAAAAACTTCAAAGTTAAATTATGATGGTGGCGTTCTCCAATGTACAGAAAAAAATCAAAACCAATAGAAGAAGAATATCAGAACAACTTTAACATCAATTCAAAATTTTTAAAGTTGCAAGCCTTTGAAATATTACTAACAAATTTTTGAAAGAAAACTCTGATGGTAATAAATGACCGCTTTTTTCATATTCTGTATTTTTGCTTTTAGGTAATCGAAATTCCATCAAGTCATAAATTTTAAACTATTGACAGCTCTTTGATGTCCATCAAGCATATCATTTATTCGTTACATTTTTTGTTTATATGAGCTTGGACTAAACAGAATCTTATGACATATTATACAAATTATTAATTTTACAAATTCAGCTTTCTTTGGTGCATTTAGAAGAAATATCTTACTCTGAAAAGTTATATACAATTGTGTTTGATGGAAAATATCACCAAGAAAAAATGAAAGTAAGTTCTCAACAATTTTTCAGTCAGAGGTTTTAACATAAATACTCTGAATGATAAAAGTTGCGTATAACTTTATTAAGATGCGACATCCGCTTTAAATATATTATTATATACGGTAATTGTGTACAAACATTACTTCCCGTTTAAAATCAACTCAGGAAACCCTTAATAGTTGTACAAATTTTATTCTCAATTCCTCTTTATCACATGGTATACTACATTTTCTACATGAAGTAGAGAAGCAGCTGAATTCTTAACTTAAAATAAAAATAATGAAATGTTTGTAATTTTGTTTCATCTGCTACAAAAGTATAATTTATACTATTTCTTGAAAAAATTTACTTTTCATTTTGTACTTGCATGTTAACATCGGTTATGAGAAAACATGTGTTAGTTGATACATCATCGAATCACGCATGCAAATTATGTACATGTTCAATCAGGTAGAGATGTGCGCAGAGGGAAACTTATTCTTGAATCGTTTATGAAAAAATCGATTTCCTCAAAAACCGACTTTGAAACATCGTATCTCCAAGAATCGGTTCATCACAATTCTAATAGAATTAAACAAAACATTTTTTTAATCTTTTGGTTTCTTACTATAATGAATAAATAAAAAAATTGATATTATAAATACAGAATGGCAGAGGTATCAACCACAAGTAGTATCCTCTGCAATCCTGAATTTATGATCATGAAGTACCACAATATCTCTGCTGCCACTTCGAAATTTATTTTTTGATATAATATTTTATTTTACAATATAAAAATATTAAGCAATTGTAAATGTTTACAAATATGTAGAATCTGAATGCGGAATATACGATTAGTGAATCTGTCCTTAAGCGCCCTTTCTCTTACAAAACAAAACTTAAAACTAATACAATGATTTTCACAGGTATAACTATTCATTTGCCATTCTTTGGATGAGAGGGAACTCCAAAACAGCAACTGCCATAGGTGGTGAGGTGAAATACGATTTCTTTCTTCAGTTAAAACATTTTATTTGAATGCGTAGTATTTTAAAATACGAAAGTAAATTGTATGTAAGGAGAGCTTACGAACGATTTGATTCCACGCTTAAAGAATCAATTCAAGCAAAAACCGTCAAGAATGGAATCGACTCAAAAGATCGATCATGTAGTTTAAAAATCAATATTCTTAAAATCTATTCAGAATCGCACATCTCTACCTCCATGACAAACCTCTCAACAACCCTTGCTCTTTTTTTTATTTGGTTATTTAAGGTCGCATCAACGTCTTAGGTCATTAGCGACCACTATTGCTGTTAACGGTATGGTACTATGAGGATGAAACGATTTGATGATGATAAGGGGTGAAAGGACGAATACAAATACAACCATGCCATAGGCGGGACTCGAACCCGCGACCCTTCGGTCCGAGATCACTACGACACTACTGCCATAGCGATCTTGGCCACCGGGCCGACAACCCTTGCTCTTTGTTTGTCGGAGGGAACCACCAACGCAATCAATACCTTCCCTTTAAGTACGTAATATCCTCTCGCGCTTCCTTCCAAACTTCATTAACCTATTTACGGTATAAATACCGCACTAATAGCGGGGAGGGAGGCGCGTCCGCACGACTCAAAATTACGGTTTTAATACGATTACTTCGCCAAGGCGTGCGAGGGAAGGGCGGGACCTGAGAGGAACCCGACAACGGGGCCCTACGTCAGTGAGTGTTTAGTGATACCGGACGTGTCAACCACTATGATTGTTAGTCGGGTTGTAAATGTGGTGCAGTTGGTTCAAGTGTAGTTGGGGGTTACTATGGTTGTAAGTGTAGTGTAATAGATATTCCGGGAACTGCTGGTCTTTCTTGCTGTTGGAACGGAAGCACCGCCGACCCGCACGTTGGCTTGCTAATTTCCTCCTGCTCCCATCTGTCCGAGCGGAGCACCGCCCTAACTGGGACAAGCTCTACCCTTTCGACTAATCCCCTGACTAGTGTTGCCAGACGTACCAGGATCCGGATAGTTTTACGAGAATTTTAATGAAGATACTGGTTAATGCCAGGTTTGCGGTGCACATCAGATTTGACGGCATTCGCGGCCACGGCCTCCTTAATACTACTCTCTGTATGGTTCGCCTTTGATTCTTCTCCTGGTACGTTTAAATACCAGGATTTTAAGTCTACGGTAATTGATGTTGTTCAATTGTAAGATTCGTTTAATATGTTTTTATTCAATAATTTAAAACAAACACCAATATTATAAATAACTATATTGGTGAAAACATTACCGTAAAAATATTACGGTGACATGGGATGGTCTTTTTCTAGCACAAGCTGTAGTAGAAAATGATATAACTTTCAATTACTTCGATTTATTTTATCGATATAATTATGAATCTGTATTGACTAAGTTTAACGAACTCTCTGTGCGCATTGAAAAAACAATAGTTATAATATGAACAATTCCGGAATTTAAATCAGTTAACATTGATATCAGAAATTTTAGTGAAAGTACCAAGGTTTTTCAAGGTTGTTTACATTTCTGTATTAATTGGAGAAACTATGAAAAACCACCAAATAGAGCAGCCGGCCGCTAGAATTCTCCTCCAGACAGTGGTTAAATTCGACTCAGCTATGAAGTTAGTATTGAAAATACCATAGTCGGGACACGAAACTTAGAAATTCCCATTCATCGTTGTCGCAGAGGTTATATGTTGGCACTGATTTAGCTGAGCTGGTGGGGGCCACATGTATGGGTGGTGGTCAAGGTGGTGTAATGGCTTACCATTAAGTAGTGTTGACTCGTGGGTAAAGATGAAATTTACCGTAGGATCTATCACTTGTGTTTTGGCGATTTCTTTTAAACTCCTGAGTCGTGAAGCTCCTCGAGAACGAGTGATATTTAAAAAGGCTACTCTACGAATAAAATTACTTTCAACCCAGTTTTAGAGTGCATCAAATATTAATTATACTAATGTATATCTTTCTTTACTGTCTTCTTAGTTCAACCATTGCCACCTGCTACACCACTTTCTCTGACTAAAGTATTGCAGTTTACAGTTGGACAGTATGGGGGAGGGGCAAGAAAAATAAAATAGAATAAGATACATTTTTTTGGCAAATCTTTTCGGGAGTGTTCCGTTTTCCTAGTGTCATTTCATCCATCCTTCCACATCATTCATGTCATTTCATGCTATATTGTTAATCACGGTGAAATAATATTACCCATTTTTTAACATCAGTAGGCATTGGCATTTTTTAAATGATAGAGAATAAGTAAGAAGTCTTCTTTCTGGAGAGAGAGAGAGAGAGAGAGAGAGAAGAGAGAGAGAGAGAGAGAGAGAGAGAGGAGAGAGAGGAAGAAGAAGAAGAGGATTTAATTAGAGAGAGAGTGAAGAAAAGAGAGATGAAATAGAGTAGAGAGGAGGGAGAAGAAAGTACAGGGTAGAGAGATTCCATGTCCGGCAAATGTATTTTATTTTTTCACGATTTATTTACAGTATATATGTTCCTGTGATTTTTATAAAGCTCTAAGTTTTCAGAAAAAAGAAATAATTACGTCAATTGAAATTAGGAAAATAAAACAAGATAACACTTTTTTTCAGAATTTCAAATACACATTGTCTGCGACTTTTGCCTTAATGGGTACACGACAATATTTTTCTTGCAAAGAGTGTGCATACTTCTCACAATTTAGAAAAACACTGTCCCACAACACCACGTGGCACAATCGGTTCTTATTGAACCATGTAATAATGTACAAGGAGGAATAAAGGAAGTCATTACCGTCATATATATATATATATATATATATATATATATATATATATATATTAAACTGGGAGCGGTAGCTCAGTGCATCAACTGATGCCACTGCACCTCTGCAACTGATGATGACTGCAGCCACTGCAACTGATGCCACTGCACCTCTGACCGGGAGGTCCTAGGTTCGAGTCCTGACGGCGGCAGGATTTTCGACACTAGCTTTTCAGCTAGGTCGAATTCAGACGCTGCCTGGAGAAGAATTTTAGCGGCCGGCTGCTCTGATCGGTAGTTTTCCGTGGTTTCCCCGATCAACACCAGGCGAATGCCGGAGCAGTACCCTAACAAACGGGCTCCGGACCGCGCGCGATCTTTCCTGCCTCTTCCTTGTCCTCTCCTCTCCTCTTACATACACACTTACACTAACATGCACTACACTACCACATATTCCGGGAGACCGGACGGGAGCTTAGAGCTTGTCCCGGCTGGGGCGGTGCCCCGCTGGTGGGAGAGTCCTCGTTAGGGGGAAACCCCACTAGCCGATGGTAGGTCGGCGCCGGATCTCGCCATCCAGCAGGGGAAGATCACCGCCATCTCCCGAGAGAAAAAATGCACTACACTAACGGGACTAATGACCAAAGCAGTTGACGCGCCCGGAAACACGAAAAAACAAACCAAACCAAACTAATATATTAAGTTGTCGGAGATGACTTCCTTTGTTTCCCATACTTCAACAACACCGCATCAGAATTCCCACAAAATAATATTTTATGCTTGTACTAGTATATACGCTTTGTTTGTACACATCCACCGGGTACAGACACACTCGCTCTAGTACAGGAATCTCAAACAGCGAATTTCTATAAGAAATAATTTTGTATTTCAGTCATGTATCCACCGGCAGAGGTGAATCTGGGAGTCAATTGATGTCACTGCAGTACCTCTGACCTAGAGTCCGAACGGTGGCAGAATTTTTGATACTAGCTAGACAGTTATGTTGAAATGGAGAAGAGTTCTTGCGAATGGTTGCTCCGATTGGTAGTTTTCCGTGGTTTCTCCGATTTACACCAGACGAATGCCGGAGCAGTACCCGAACAAGCCGACGTAGGACGGCGCCGGATCTCGCCAGCCAGCAGGGAAAGGTCACTACCATCTTCCGCGATGAAAACGTTTACCATACTTACGGGAATAATGACCCTGGCAGTGGACGCGCCCGGAATCATTAACCAATCATTCAATACTCGTATATCCATTTTTATCTTTTAGAAGTATTAATTGATTCGAGAGTGAAAATTCATTCATAATTTTGGCATCGTCTATTACAGTTAGTAATATATCATTTTAAATTGCTAATTTAAAAATCTGGTGAGTATTATTTATATGTTTTACATGTTATTGTGTTATTGTTGCAACTAACATAGGTACAGAGTACGTGATTAGTGGAATGAAGAATAATTGTGAAATTAAGAAAGATGAATCAAATTTATATAAAAGTTCATATAGAAATCTTGCATTAATAGAAATTTATTTTTTTACATTACTTACGTCAAATTGTAAAATTCACAATGTTTCCTATAGTAAAGTTTTAGCTCCATTTTCAAAAATTGTATTTTACGCAATCTCAATAGTTTATGCTCACTGACATTTCCAGAGAAACCTTAGTGTAATCCAACAAGAATATTAAATGAATCACATCCGCCTCTATATGAGAATTCTCGTTTCTTTGATTCGTGAACCAAGTAGAGGAGAATTCTAATTTCCTATGGGAGTGTCAAAAAGAACTCATAAAAACATCAATGCACTTCCCAACGTATACTGAAAGTAAAAGCTGTTCCTGCAAAAAGGGAGTATCACTGGACTATGAACCAATAAGAGGCAAAGCAATTCCGTGAGCCGATTGACCGACGTGATTCGCTCGAACTATCTGAAAGGAAGAGGCGGAGCTCGCTTTCAATGGCGCAGCCGGTGTTCTCTCGCGAATGTAGCGACAGGGGCTTAGGCAGCAGCCGAATTCGGCATCGATCTGCTATATCTGGTTGCGTCTTTAGTTCCTCAACTGCTGCAGCGGATGTGAAGGGATCGATTGCTGGTGGCTGAGGAAAAGACGGGACAAACACGAGGCGCGGCGAGAGGAAGGAATACATGGGTAAGGTCGAACACGAGGGAAACAGCGCGACACGATTACGCGACGGAAGCCCTGAAAGGGGGAATGAGATCTGAGACGAAATGGTAGAAAAAAATGGCAGGAAACAGAAATACAGTTTGAAAAATACCTTTCTTCGATATGAGATATAAGTTTTTTAAAGCGAATATGTGATACGCTTGTAGCAGATCAAAATTTGGAAGGTGTCTACCAGAAATGGCATGCATGAAAAGTGTTTTTACACATCATTCAACGTGTATCAGCAAGAAGCTCACATGATTAAAGATCTTGTAGCTTTTAGGGGAATAGGATTAGTGACATGCAACCATATGTTCGTAGTTTAACATGATGCACGACACAGTAATAATGTGCAGTAAGTAAATGCAAAAAGGCAAAAAATCATATAACACGAAATCATTTAGAATTTTAGTTTTTTGAAGTACTTTGAACATTTACTTTCTTCTACACAGAATATAGAGCAAGTATTGTAATGCATAAATATTGAGAATAATGTAAAAATTAAAAAAAAACAATTGAACAGAGCAGGAGAAATTACCTAATTTTCACTCGCTTTTTTATGCTCTCAGCAAAGATTCAATGAAAATAATTTTCCCAATATGTACTTGACTAAATATGTACTAAAAAATAAAATATAAAATAAAATATAAAAAATATAAAATAAAATATAAAATAAAAATAAAATAAAATAAAAATAAAATATAAAATAAAATAATGACGAGGGTATTGATGCAAAGTCCCAGACCAGACAGATTTTCTGAAATGATGATACGAAAACCTTACATTTCACTTCTTGACTTTCGACGACTCGCTTCGTTTTCGGAGCTCTCGTCTTTTTATAGCTCGCGTAGGAATCCGGGAACGAACCCGGCGTCTTTCAAAGAGCACCCCACACCAGGAACTCCTTCAGCTCGAGGGTGGGGGCACGGGAAGAAGAAGAAGACAAAGAATGCGCGCGAGAGCCAGCCATTCCGGAAATAACGGCGGGCGTGCTTGCGAGAACACCACAGCGGCACATCGCGCAGAATCCGACATTGACCCGCAAAACGTCTGGGAGGATCAGGAATGCACGCGTCGCGGTCCAAGGGAACAGTCCGCCCGTCGATTGATTGGTTGATTTTTTCGTGTTTCCGGGCGCGTTAACTGCTTCGGTCATTAGTCCCGTTAGTGTAGTGCATGTTTATCCTCGGGAGATGGCAGTGATTTTCCCCTCGCTGGATGGCGAGATCCGGCGCCGACCTACCGTCGGCTAGTGGGGTTTCCCCCTAACCAAGACTCTCCCACCAGGGGGCACCGACCCAGCTGGGACAAGCTCTAAGCTCCCGACCGGTCTCCCGGAATATGTGGTAGTGAATTGCATGTTAGTGGAAGTGAGTGTGTAAGGGGAGAGGATAGGACAAGGAAGGGGAAGGACAGATCGCGCGCGGTCCGTGGCCCGTTTGGTAGGGTACTGCTCCGGCAATCGCTTGGTGTTGATCGGAGAAACGACGGAAAACTACCGATCAGAGCAGCCGGCCGCTAGAATTCTCCTCCAGACAGCGACTGAATTCGATCTAGCTGAAAAGCTAGTGTCGAAAATCCTGCCGCCGTCAGGACTCGAACCTAGGACCTCGCGATCAGAGTGCTGCAGTGACATCAGTTGATGCACTTAGCTACCGCTCCCGGTCCGCTCGTCGAGACTCTGTGCCGAGTCATAATAACACCTTAGGAAAACAGTAGATATCTTTTTAAACATTTATTTTCTTCCTGATCAACAAATCTGTCTTTCAGAAGTGTGTACATTTTTATTTTGAATACGTAACTTTTGGGCATACAACCTTTCACTCGTGTATCTTACTATCAGCTAATTAACAGAATACTGTAGATATATCGAACAGCAATAACTGGAATTCTGTAATAATTCGATTTTTCTTTGACTTCTCTTCACTTTCCTAGTACAGTCCTAGTAGTGTTTAGTTAACGCCAATAGCAGTACTAAAAAAAGCGATTTCACGAAATTACTGTATTGCTTTCGTATTTCGAATTTTGATCCTCTAGATAAAAAATTCGTAATATAGCAGCCTGAAACTCAATATTTTTAAATTTGATAACTTATTTTTTCACTTAAAATACAAATAATCAAAGTTCTACTGTAGAATCGTATTTAGCTGTTAAAACAATCGCTAAGTATCATTTGTATGTTAGATTTTATACGGTTTCATCATTACAGAAAGAAAAGATAAAGCTGTGGATCAAAATTTTAAGTAGTGAATTAATTGGACTGATTATTTTTCAGGGCAATTTCTTGTGAAATCAACAAATTACATGATTCTTTTTGTCATCTCTTTTCTTCTTCTGTTTCTTCTTGTTCCTCTCCTTTTCTTTCTTCTTGTTATGGTTACATTGTTATTTCCCAACGTTTCTCCCCAGCATCCCGGGCGTTTTCCCGCGGTGCCGCCGCCAGAGTGAGAGCAGACGGGGAGAGGGAGACAAGGGGAGTGGGGGTGGCAAGGGAGGAACAGCGGGAGTCCAATATCCCCGCGCAGCCGACGCGCGTCTTATTATCGGAGGAATCTTCGCTCCTCCGCTGTCAGCCTGGGGCGCGTGCCAGCCGCACTGGACGGTGGTGCTCAGATGGCTTGCCTCGCGCAACCGGAGGAGGTCCGTTACGTTGTGATGGAAGCCGCGCTTGATCTCCACGTGGCCAATCATGGCGCAGGACTTCATGGTCCTCAAACGGCCAATCGTTTCGAACACGCTGACAAGCTGGGATCAGTGTTGCCATGTTAGGGGTTTCCACCCCTAAATTTAGTTGTTGTTTTCTTGTATCGCCATGGCACTACTGCCTTAGCGATCTACCTTATACATTTATATTTTTCGTATTTATTTAATTTACATACTTCCTCATATATTAGAAACATGAAATTTTTTTAAAATTTAGTCTTGTTCTTTTTTGTTTTGTTTGAGTTGATGCTTTTCGCAACGCCATCTATTGGGAATTGCTTAGGACTACCTGGCAACTCTGGCTGCTATATCTATTTGCTAATTTTTATCTGACAATTCTTATGTACAGAATTAGTTTTAAATCTAATCTATACCTCAGAGGAAGCAAGTGTATTGTCGTCTCCCTAGCGTCGCTGACCAGGCCTCGGTTTCGAGTCCAGACGATGGCGAATTTTCGACATTAGTTTCATAACCAGATTGAATTCAGCAGCAGTTTAAAGGAAAATGTTAGCGACCGGTTGCTCTGATCGATAGTTATCCGAGATTTCTTCGATCAATAGTGGGCGAATGACAGAGTTATACTTTTACAGATTGTTTATGAACCACTTGTGACCTGTCCTTTCTTATTTTTTTATTTTTTTATACGCATACGTTTCCACTTACATGCACCATACTAGTACACTGGGAGACCAGTGGGAGCTTGTTTCGACTGGAACAGTGCCTCAGTGAACTGGTACCATGAGAGGTAACCCCGCAAATAGGTCGGTACCGAATCTCACATTTCAGCATGGAAGAAACACTACTACCTCCCGAAATACAATTTGCACTATACTTACGGAAAGACTGATCGTAGTGTTGACCGTCGAAAAACTAAAGTCACTCAATCGTACACAGTCTGACACGAAAAATAGGGATTAACTAACATTTCAGGTTGGATCTGAATTTCAGAAGATGAATTTTCAACAGATTTTTTTTGCATTTCGTATTAAATTTTACAGGAATAAAAACACAAGATATCAATACTTGTTAAATTCTTAACTATAAAGAAATAAAATCGATGTACATCATGTTTTCTAATGCTGCTTTGTGATAAATGTGATAGAAATATTAAACATAGTTGGATGAGGGGTGAGAACCAGAGTAGATTCTATTATTCAAATTTCCGAACTTTTTCTTGACTCGATGATACTTCATGATATCACGACAATTTTTAATGATATTCTACTCTAACAATTGTATTAAATTTTGCATCTTTGTCGACGAAAATAAATAATAATAATAACCACTGATTTTTTTTTTTTTTTTCAGGAAGAAATTGTCCATATTAGTGAAACGTCTGTATCCTGAAGTGGCTAAAAGAACATTAGAGGCGCTGCAACTGGCACACAAAGGTATGTTTAATAACAAATGCGATAAACTATATAAGAAGAAATATTGAATTAAAAAGTTAATTGCTGCATGGTAAAGAGAATAAAATACATTTTAATCGGAATATTTTTTGGTATTATAATATGCCAACGTTGGTATTTTCTTTTAATATATATTTTGGTTAGAGAAAGATATAACTGAATAGCATCTGAAGAAACACATTTTAACTTAACAAGATTTGGATCATGGATTTGAATGTTTTTTCTTTCATTGATTCCCTTACGTGTTCTCTCTTATATACATCATCCATAATCATTAATGAATGAATTGCATATACATGCTTTAATATAACAATTTTGTTCACCCGTGGTCTCGTAAATATCTCGATTTTCAATAATCCAAACGCTTGGCATAATATTATGGGGAAATACATCTTATAGGTCCCAGACGTTTAGATTACAAAAAGGAATAATAACCAAATCCCACCCACGTGATTCTTTCTTCTCTCTTTACTAATCAACGAATTTTATCATTACATTCTCTGTTGATTTACGAATCAGTGTTTTTTGTCAAAAATGACTTCCTTAAGGGCGGTAATATATCTTCAGAAAACGCCGATGTCTATAACATTCGACGCAGTAATCATATCCATCAGGTGACGGAATCAACAGCTCATACAATACACGGATACGAAAGAAGAGCGAATTTGTAATGTATTATCATATGTTTTGTTGCTTGTCAGAAAACAACTATCAAGTTCATTAATATTTTTTGTATTCAATTGAATATTGTTTGTATTAATCAGTCGCCGATTCATATTCGGCTATTGACCCCCAATTGACCCCATCATCACTGACTCCCTAAAATTTCATGAACGCTTAAGGGGTCGATGCCGACCCCGTGGGAACTCCTGATTTAGACCATTTACGGACAGTAAATTATACATCTAAGTATAAGTGTGCTTACAAAAGTTGACATATAGTTTTGGGGATCTCACTCTGATACTATTCCGATTGAAGAAAATCTTTTATAGTGTAGAAACCGTGCCTTATAATTTCTACATATTATTTCTTCTTGTGTCAGTAGATGAATTCCTGAGCTGCTGAAAAACTTTGAAGTTATAAGTATTAAACACTTTGCTATTGAGTCTCTACAGGTGCATGCTTATAAATACTGGAATTATTTTCATGCAAATGACTACCCTGAGTTCAATGTTATTCATTTTAAATAACTTTTACTTACTTACTTAGAACTTTTACTTTAATTTACTTAAACGCTCATTGTGGAGAAATAATTGCGCCATTTCAGCTACTGCATTGCAAGGATGTCATGTAATTTCAGAAAGATTCACCTACTTTGTACTCCTTTTAGTCGTTATTGTGCGTTTCAACTCATTAACATTGAGCTAGCTTTTCTTTTGAAGAAAGAAAACCATCAGAACAATTAAAACGGCTCACAAACTGTTCGATATTTCACGGTACCTACAGATGTAAAGAATTGGTAATATAAAAACGCCTGCCTTTCACATTGATTTTTTATGTATTCGAAAATGCTTCGTTGTGAATGTGGTGGGGCGTGACTGTGCTTCACGTTCTAGCAGGTGAAAGCGGAATGAGGCAATAAAAAGCGGTTGGGAACAAAAAGACTTCGCGAGGTTTCCGCTTCATTTTAAAAGTTCTGTGGAGTATTTCACAAATTCACGATTTCCTTTCCACCGGCGGAACAAATAAGTGAACGCGAGCAGTTATAAAAATAAAACTTTTCACGTATGGAATATTGCGATAATGCAATACGTACGACAATTTCGTGCGTGGGACGGTTCATTCACTAGAATTTATTCCATATGAAAGTCGACTACTACAAAATTCTGAGCGTAATTCAGTAAATCAGAGGAAATGGATTTGAAGAGGGGAAGAGTACTGCAATTTCACTGCTTGACCACGTAAACCTTTATGAACGACTAGGAACGTATTTTAAAAGAGAAACGTTCTCTCAACGTGAATTTACCTGAAATGTTGAGTGTTTTTTACTTCACATCCGCCATATAGTAGTGGAATGCTGTGCACTTTGCGCTGGAGAGTGTTGTGTTGTGTTGACAGTAATTCAACAAATATAAAAGCGGGAGATAGCCTCAATATTCACTCAAGTTTTAAAATTGAAAACTATAATAAGTTTCCTTAGGACTGTTATAAAATATTAACTAGAAAACTGACGCGACGCAGAAGACCCCTACATAGATGATGCAGTAATTAGGTCAGATGCAATATTCATTATTAACAAAACACACAATGAGGGAGATAATAAGAAAGATTTGCGTGTTTTTAAAATGCTTAGGAAACAGCAACAATTTGGACAATTCTGGACGAATAAAGCAACGTGTGGGCACTTCGGACGAATAAACGAAAAATAGAAAGAGAGCACAACACAAGGGAGAATCAGTAGATTACTTTGCTTTTATTTCAGGGACGACAAGAAGTAAGCCAATCAGGGGTAAACTATAGATAAGTATACATAATAGCTTCGTTGTATCACTGGGAGTTTGGATGGGATAATTTGTTTACAGATGCATTATCATAAACTACATTGTCTAGAAGTCGCAAAATGTCATGTACGTATTCTTGCGGACTGACACTTGAAATAATTCAGATGTATTTCACCCAAATCGCTCGCTCTACGAAGGTAATATTTAATTGTGTTGAATATTGGCTACTGAAATGCAAAACCTTCTCAATACAAACCTTCTCTCCCGAGAGACAATACTTTCAAGTCTGTAATAATGTTATCTGTCGCGCACTCTCCTTGCTACAGTTCTGTGAGAATCTCCATCTCACAATTCTTTTCTCCTTCTCTTTCACTCTTTTTGTCTCACCATCTTTCTTCTCAGCTTAACTTGGTTAGGATTTCGTAACGCCGTGAAGGCAAAGAATGTAGCTGATTGCAATCAAAGAAAGTTCATTATCTAATCGTCACGATGATGTACATTTTGCACATAATTCATTCGTGCATTCACGCAGCAAAAAATGAATTTGAATGTATTATATTCCATTTTTTTGGATAAGGAATGCTGAAAAATAATTTGCATTTTTCATGGTAATGGACAATATAGGGATGTTAAATACGCCCACAATGCAGATAGCATTGCAACCTCACATATTCACTAGTTCCAAGAGCCCATTCGCAATAAAGCAGCGTGACATTTGACGGACCGTCGGCCCATCGCCGACAATACGATGAGCTCGGCTTAGCCAAAGGTCAGGCCAAGCTGTGGCCACCCGCACATAAATACCTCCCGTGCTACGCGAGTCCACCGAAACCTTCCCGCTCAGCCACGCTACAAACCCCCTACCCAGCCCTCGCCGCCCTCGCCGCCCTCGCCGCCCTCGCCCGCCCTCGCCGCCCTCGCCGCCCTCGCCGCCCTCGCCGCCCTCGCCGCCCGCCGCCCTCGCCGCCCTCGCCGCCCTCGCCGCCCTCGCCGTCCTCGCCGCCAGCGCACGGTAGTTTGTATGAATAAATGTCTCTTTTCAGAGGACAATGTCCATTCAAAGTTTTCATAAAATAAAATCGAAGAAAAAACGAGGAAATGAAACTCCACAGGAAGAGGAAGATAACCCCAAGAAGCCGACATTACTGACACTGGAGATGTATAACATTTCGCTGTAAGAAGTGTGAACTACTATAAAAGCAAATTAACTTCAAATAAACATTGAAAATAGAGTTACTGGTTGAATTCATTTCATTTTATTGAGTAAAACTATTTTTGCCCGCTTTTTGCCAATCGGTACGATGGTGCATCGCCACCATCGCCGCTCTCTGCATTCGGGACGAAAGTGATTTCAGTACCATGTGTTACTTTGCCCACAACGTTGCTAGCAGTGTGGTTTTAATCTCAAAATTCTGAAGCACTCAGAAAATTCTTAAACATAAATCAGAAATCTTGGTTATTTCAGAATGACCATTCAATATATCAATCTTCTTTTCGATACTTTAAAGGAAGGCTTATTAAAATCCATTAAATAAATTGGAACCTCAATTCCTCGAAATTCGACTAACATAATTCCTACATATTTTGATTTTCATTTTTTCTGTATTCTGTATAGAGAAAGATAAATTTGCAGGGATAAGAGCCGACGTTTTGAGAGAAAAATTTGGGTTCTGTGGCAAATAGTATTTTTTCTGTGCTAGTATATTCTTTCTCATAAAACAGTATGTCAAAATATACGATTGGAGCACTTGATACCGGAAAAAGTTTTTTTTTCTGGAATATTGTTGACTGCATGTTCGATGTTCCTTCTGCAATTTTTTCTCGGATAAAGCAAACTTCACTTTATAGTATGCCATATAATTGATTTTCATTAACCTTCTCTCTCGTTCATAACCTCTGAAATTTGTAAAATTACAAAAGTTCAACTTTTTTCGTCGGGAATGTTGGAATAGTTAGAATAACTGCAGTGCCGGTGTAACGAATACGATCATTTTCACATCCTCTTTTTTCGGATAATGAAAATAATCAATATTCTTTAACAAACACTTCGCTCCCACATGACATCGTATTACTTGTTGCAATGAAAACCAATGAAGTGTTACATTATTTCGTATTACGATACTAATTGCGCTTATGACCGCGAGGGGCGCTAGTGCCTCGCGTTCCTGGTTCAGACGGCGAACCTAACGTGACCTTTGGGAAAACTGCGAACGCACAGAGCATTCCTCACCCCCCTTTGAGCTGCGCGGCGGGAAATGCGCCAGGTCGTTTATCACTGCTCGCGCATCGCCACCTGCCCCTCCACTCCCACCCACCCACCCCCTCTGCTATCGCCGCCCACACGCCACCGCCGCGCCGCAGCGGGAGCGGTCGCTCAGTGCATGAACTGATGTTACTGCAGTGCATCTGACCGGGAGGTCCTAAGTGCCGATGCCGATGGTGGAAGGATTTTCACACTATTTTTTCAGCTAGATCGAATTCAGTCGCTGTCTGGAGGAGAATTCTACCGGCCGGCTGCTCTGTTCGGAAGTTTTCCATGGTTTCTCCGATGCACACTTGGCGAATGCCTGAGCAGAACCATAACAAATGGGCCATGGACCGCGTGCGATCTTTCCCTCCTTTTCTTTGTCCTATCTCCACCCCTTACACACACATTTACACCAACATGCCCTACACTACCACATTCCGGGACATCGGTCGGAAGCTTAGTGCTTGTTCCGGCTGGGGCAGTGCCCCGCTGTTGGGATATACCTGGTTGGGGAAAAACTCCGCTTGTCGACGGTAGGTCGGCGCCGGATGTCGCCATCCAGTGGTAGAAGTTCGCTTACTGCACTACATATACTGGAATAATGACCTCCGTAGTTGACGCGCCCGGAATCACTAACAATCAATCAATCAATCAATCAATCAGCCTCTACCCAACGCCCCGCCCCTTCACTCCCGAATCCCTCACCCCCACCGTCTTCGCATCTCCAACCCAATCACCACCATAGCCCTCACCCGCTATCCCCACCGTTACCACTACCGCCACCCCTCCGCTGCCGCCCTTATCCCCACGCCCCACCACATCCGCCGCCGTCGCTCCCTTTTTCTCAACCGCCACCGCCCCACCCTCACCACTACTCCCCACCGTGAGCGGTAGATCAGTGCATCACTGCAGCGCCTCTGACCGGGAGGTCTTAGGTTCGAGTCCTGACGGCGGCAGGATTTTCGACACTAGCTTTTCAGCTAGGTCAAAATCAGTCGCTGTCTGGAGGAGAATTCTAGCGGCCGGCTGCTCTGATCGGTAGTTTTCCGTGGTTTCTCCGATTAACACCAGGCGAATGCCAGAGCAGTACCCTACCAAACGGGCCACGGACCGCGCGCGATCTGTCCTTCCTCTTCCTTGTCCTATCCTTACACACACAGTTACACTAACATGTACTACACTACCACATATTCGGGAGGCCGGTCGGGAGCTTAGAGCTTGTCCCGGCTGGGGCGGTGTCCCGCTGGTGGGAGAGTCCTGGTTATGGGGAAACCCCACTAGCCGACGGTAGGTCGGCGCCGGATCTCGCCATCCAGCGGGGAAAGATCACAGCGCATATCCCGAGAAAAAACATGCACTACACTAACGGTACTAATGACCAAAGCAGTTGACGCGCCCGGATACACGAAAAATCAAATCAAATCAATCACTACCCCGCTATCGCCGCCGCCACTCTCGTTGCCGTTGTCCCCACCCCACAACCACGCCCCCCCCCCATCATCCCCCCCCCCCCCCCCGTCCCGCCCCCGGCCCCCTTTCCCTTAGCCTTCCCAGTTTGTTTTCCGGAGTCCATTCCTCACGTGTCAACAAGGGGTGCTGAATGTGTAAACATACAAGGGATATAACATTTCGCATCTCACAACAATACTGCCTAAAGCACTCCTGGAACATACTACACTTATGTACCTTGAGAGAAGGAATTTCCAGAGTGCATCAGAGCAGCTATTAAGGTATGCATTAACTAGCAGATGTAAACCAACGTTGCCTTAGCTATATATTTACACTTTTCTCACTAAACTCTGAGCCGATCTGCTCCGCCCCGCCTCACCCTGCAACGCCTACCATCAATACTGTCTCCCGGTAACAATACACCGCATTTCGACTTTCCAGCAACACATTTTCCGGTGCAATCAAATTAGAAATGTTTTAGTTCGCGAACGTCACGTCTTTTTTTTCTGTTATTGAGGAACAAAGACGTACGTCTATTTTTGAAGATTTAGATTACAGCATTAAAGTACCCATTTATGAACATTATTTTAAATGTAAGTTTTAAAGGTATTGATAATTTCTTACTAAATTGATTTACTCGCAGTATTGTTGCTTGCAATTCCTGTTACATTCACATCCATTCACCATTTTAATCACGTAGAGTGACGTTTCTTTTGAATGTCGGTCAGGATAAAACTTCGTCCCTCGTGCTCTCCAATGTTCGGATGTAGACCTATTCACAGGATTGCTCTAGGAATGGCAGAACCGGAAGAGAGGTGCAGAAGTAATGAAAGTTGTACTGCCTAGAAAACAGGGACGAAAAGGAAAATGTAGAGAGTAAATGCTATATGACGCCTCTTACCGAAATATCTGCAACATTTATATTAATATAATAATATAATAACAAAAAATAATAAATAATAATAACAATAATAATAATAATAATAATAATAATAATAATAATAATAATAATAATAATAATAATAATAATAATAATACAAAAACACAAAAAAAACAGTTACCAGACACATGTTTCCCTATGTATTTCGACGCACTAAATCCGAATCTGAAGCCAAAATTGCGCTATCATTCTCTAGTTTTGATTAATGGCGAAAAAACATTGTGAATTTGCATGTTTGATTTCGGAGATTATCAGATCCAAAGGCTTGACGCATGTTTCTTAATGTATGTCGACGCGTTGAATCTGAATCTGTAGCCATAATTATGCCAATTCTTTTTAAAACCATCGAGAATTTTTTTGTTTTTTCGGAGGTCTTTTTTGTTTTGTCTCGGTTGTCCGACCCAAAGACTTGACTCATGTTGCTGTATGCATGTCGGCGCGCTGAAACCGAATCCGAAAAGTCAGAATTGCGCCACCACCCTCCAGTTTCTTTATCGCAAAAAAAGTGAAATTTACCATCTACAAATTCACGGTGGTTTTTCGTGAGCGTAACCGGTACTCCGTAACTAACTCTTCACTTCGCTTCACTTCACTGAATCCCCCTTCTGTAACTAGTAATTTATTCGTTAACGGTAGATAGTATTTTACCCGCACTTTTGTTGGACTTTCATTGCATTTCAATAGATATCACTGTACACTACACTTGCGCTCATAAGAAATCTCGAACGCCTATGTCGTGTGGTTCTAGAAATGTCTGCCAACACTTACGCAGGTAAATTGTCAACAATGATCATATTCACAAAGCTGAATTTTGTACATCTGTTCTTTACTTTATTTTCTTTTGTAAGAATGGTCTCCCCTGTTTAAGTAGCATACCGAGGCGCGATTTTCGACACTAGCTTTCCAGGTAGGTCGAATTCAGTTGCTGCCTGGAGGAGAATTTTCGCGCCCGGCTTCTCTGATCGGTAGTTTTCCGTGGTTTCTCCAAACAACACCAGGTGAATGTCGGAGCAGTACCCTAACAAACGGGCCATGAATCGCGCGCGATCTTTCCTTTCTCTTCCTTGTCCTATCTTCACCCCTTACACATACGCTTACACCAAAATGCACTACACTACTACACATGCCGGGAGACCGGTTGTGGTCTTAGAATGTGTCCCAGCTAAAGTGATGCCCCGCTGGTGGGAGATATCTGTTTGGAGAAAACTCCGTTAGTTGACGGTAGGTCAGCGCCGGATCTCGCCATCCAGTGAGGGAAAATCACCGTCACCTCCCGATAAAAAAACATGCACTACACTTACGAGACTAATGATCTGAATTGTTGACACACCCAGAATCACTAACAATCAATCAATCAATCAATCAATAGCACGCCATTTTAAGTCTTTCGCTGATAGCCGCTCTTGCCGGTGGCTTTGTGTACGCCTTGAAAAGAGCAGAGTCGTGCTGCTATTCTACGTGTAACTAATGATTCCCAGTTGACATTTTCCTCGTTTCTGTTGTCAAATATAGCCTTTTTTCTGCCCTCGGTTTAACGCTTTAACCTGACCTTTCCTATGAAGGTCCCAGCAAGCTACTCCCGTGTTTTATTATGGGACGAAACAAAGATATGTAGGCCTGCATTTTCGTGCGGCAGTTAGCGTTCCGTAATATACGCATAGCAACGCAAACGCATAACATATCTGTAAGTTTCATAATATTCCTGTAAAAAGGGCGTTGTAGTTGTTCCTGTAAAAAACGTAGTTACTATCGATTGCGTTACACTGCAAAATGAGAGACTGACTATGCTTCTTTCGTCACCCGAAGCTATGTTTATACTCTACCAGGGATAATATATAAAAGAATGATCAAAGTCATTTCCAATATCTCCCCACTCTTTCATTATAGTGCTGCGCACATTTCTTGTTTTCTATATGGTAGCGTTCTCCACTTATTTGGTCTGTTTTTAACAAGGGAATGAGGGGGAACAAGGTAGTAGTCACGGAGTAGATTCTGTAAAGAGAGGAGAGACCCTGCCTAAATACATTGTAGGGAATATATCTTACATTGTAGGGAATATATCTTACATTGTAGGGAATATATCTTACATTTTAGGGAATATATCTTTTTTACACCCTATTAACACACTATAGGGAATAAACTATTTGTTGTGGATTAAAATAAATTCTACTTTACATAACGGCTAATGGATAATTTGTATTGATTCCCGTTTAATATATACTGACATTTACATCAAACTTCATCATTAATAAAAATTATCCTTCTTGCGGCACGCCTTGTTCTGCAATTGGCTATAACGAAAATGTAGTTGTGAGCCATTTAAAGGATTATGTTTGAAGGTTTCTCATTCTAATTTTCGTTCTTCGTTTTATGGAATAAACCCAGTTACATAAAAACCATTTAGCTAATATGTTACAACAAAATATTCAGAGTAGAGTGAATATTGTGAAGATAACTAAGATGTCTAAAGTAAACTAGAATGCGAAGAAAAAATATTCTAATCAAAAGTAATAAAAACGATCTGAAATATTTCATGACGGTGATATTGCAAAAATTCTCAATACATTTTAAAAAATCTAAAATTTTGTTAAATAATTCGTGGCACCTCTTTTACTTTTTCAGTGTACATGTCAAAATGAAATCTTCTCAAAATCAATTGTTAATTGTACAATATGATCCGAAAGATTTAAAAATAAAATAGTTATTATGTGTAGAACTGCAAAAACTTGACGCCATCAATTTTTTTAAAAGGAGAACTAAGGGGGATTTATTTGTTTGTATCTTCTCATTTCAATGCCATAAAAATAATATAACAAATTCTTTAAAAACTTGCATTGGACCGAAGAGGAAACATAAAGCCTTGTTGCTTCTCCGTTCTTAATGCGTAGTTCCTTTCAACTTGCCTTAACACATTCAAAGTAAAACCCAGATCTCTCTTGCATCTCCATTCTCGACCTTATCTGCCTCGGTGTAATGCCCCTCTATCCTCTCGGCGAGGCCGGCGGTTATAACCGTGGAACTTGCTACTTAACGTCTTAAGCGCGTCCGCACACAGCTTGTTCTCAAGAGATGCGGGGAAAGGCGGTGGCTACTCTTTTCCGTAAACCTCTCCAAATTCTGAGCCTCGCGTAGTGCGGTTAACAGCTACAAAGACGCAGCAGCAAAACGGTATGGTGAGCACGCAGAAAAGAAAATATTGAATTTCTGTGGCGCTACAGTCCGAATGTGAAGCGCGCGACTGAACAACAGGATTAGTGCCAGTCCACAAATTATGCAGGAGACGCAATGAAAACAAAAGTTCATTATACTGCATTCACTCAACCACGTAGGACCAACTTTGCATATCCCTCGTTGTTCCTCTCGGATTTGCATACCTAGAAGGGTTCCAGAATAATTGAGAATTTTCTTATTTCACAAAGAACGGAAAGTAACTAAATATTATTTATTTTTTAAAGCACGTTTTTTATTCCATAATGCAGGTTTTATGAGCACGCACATGTGTGTCGAAAATGGAAGAAATACAAGAGATTATACAAATTTGAGATTTTCTTCGTTCGAATTTCAAAAATTTACATTTTTTTCTTTCTTGCTTACTACGTTTACGTAGTAGAGAGAAGGTATTGTAATTCTGCTGAGGAAAATCGCGATTTTTCAACAGAAAAACTTGTGTTCTTTGATTGGATTACATTTTCCTGCATGTAGTAAATTGCTTAACACGTTTTGTTGGCAAAATCCAAGTTTTGTGGGTTATTGATATCGAACACTTTATTGAGGACAACACTTGTTTGTCCGCCTTGTCTTGTGGTCAACACTACCACCTAAATCGTTCAGATTTTCTGCAAAATTCATATTATCTAATTGACCTGAAAGAACTCAAGGAACCGCGAGTTTGCAACGGATATCTTAATTATTTGGGGGTCTTTAACCAGTGTCTGGAGTAGAAACCTATCGACTGGCTGTTCGTATCGGAAGTTATCCGTGATTTCTGCGCCCAATGCAGGAGAATGCCAGAGAAATGCCTTTAACAAATGGGTCGAAGACAGCGCATGATCTTTCATCCCTTCTTGTCCCCTCCCATTCCTTTACACATACACTCGCAGATTTAACACGCAGTACCTTATCGCATATGTCGGGCTGACAGAAGGTGGATACCGGTTTCACGTGCGGTGGAGCAGTATGGTCACCTCTTGGGATATAACATAGTGCGTCACATAAGCGCCGACCAAGTTAGTTCACGCCCTTGTAATTAATACTCGCTCATACGAGCTCGTCGCTCGCACAGCTCAGCCCCCTCGTCGAATAGATTGTGAACCGTCAGTCCTGTCAATTCTTATACGGGCAAAGGCATTATCTGACACTCCCTCTTATCTGATGTTGAATAAGTCTTCGGTACTCCAGAAAAGAGACACCGATGACATTTATATACAGTTACAAATGATTATAGCGTATAAAGGATAAGTATTATTTGTCAACTTAGTGTTATGTTACATTTGTGACTCCAACCGGTAACTTTCTGATCCATGAATATTCAGTTGCGAACTTACATCTTCATACGCTAATAGATTGAAAGATGTGCTGAGAGTGAGTATGCTGTATAAAAGGAGGCGTGTTGCAGAATAAGCGATAGGAAAAAGGAGAGCTCGATGAAGGTGTTGCCAAATGATCAGAAAAATGGATCTGGTATAAAAATGTGTTCACGCTGCTACTTCCAATGTTCTTTACGATAGCTTTTATTGAAAGAAAATAATGACTAAAGTGCCTTATTAACCTGCTTCATAAAATTGAGCAGTAAAAAGCTTTAAACTCAATGTCAATGAATCGAAATCAAAATTATATACACAACGGTATTTAAAATGGAAAAGCAAAAATTATAATAGTGTACACGAAAATAGAACTACAATTATTTAAACAAAATGAGTTGTCGATACGTTTAAAGAAATAATTCTCACAAAAATCTTTTCGAGAAAGCGACCCCTCAAGAACATCCAAGCACCGAAACTTGAGTTCGTCTTTATCGGTCTTACGAATCGATAAGTTCGCTTATTGCGTCATAATAGCTTCTTATCACGTGGATGAGCAAGCTGTTGCCTGATAGTGGAGCTACAAGCCAGGCGGCAACACACGAGGCGAGTAACGGAGGGGAGAGGCAGTGACATGGTAAGGTTGTGAATTTACTGTAGGACTGACCAGCGTCCGCGCAGGAACCCATTTTCAGCAAATGAAATCTCAACCTAGTAGCTCCGGGGTGACATTAAATTGCTCGAGAGGAGGAAAAAGATAATAAGCGACATAAAGTAGAGACATACAATGAAACTAGTGGTGTTAAAACAGCACATACTTTCCCGCCCATAATTTCACGCAAAAATGTGGTAGATAGGTGTGGATGGTGGGTCGGGGGCTAAGAAACCTTTCAAATCTTTTATTTATTTATTTATGTTAGAACTATAATAAAGGATGAGAAATCTTTCAAATATTTTATTTATTTATGTTAGAACTATAATGTAACCACTCACATGTCATTTGCTTTAGAGGAATATTTTACCATCTTATCCGGGGGTACCGTTTAGAAATACCGCGCGAAAGTATACGCTGCTGCATCCTCACTACTTTCTTATTAGCGCAATTTTAGAGGACGTCTGTAACACCAAATAAGGAAAATATATTTTTTCTTGAGTCTTACGGATTTTCAAGGGAAGAAAAATCATCTGTAGCCTAAAAAACAACTTCATCAGCCAGAAAGGAAAATAGATTTCTGTCTTTAATTGCAGAAACACTTACCCTAAAGTAAGTTCATTGTTATATTAATACTTTTTGTTCCACTTACACATTTATACACAGTATTTAATTCTTATTTTGCCGTATTATTTTACTTAACTTCAATATCAGTACATGTCCCTTCATCTTCGAGCCTCCAAAGCCTGACTTTTATATCGAAGAGTTAAATTACGTTGTTTGCGAATTCATGTTTTAAGGGTCATCATGTTATTATGATTATCATAAAATATGAATGTGACAATGGAAAGATTGAGTTTATGCAAATAATAATATTTGAACAAACCAAATATTTGTCCCGATGGCTTAGTTTCATTATAGAAAAGAAACATTTTGTTAATTAAATTGAGCTGGAGTTTTTAAGAAAGTTATTGAGTGTCATTATTAGGGAACGGACTTTATTGTAATAAAAAAAGCAAAATATGTACATATATATGTACTTATTTTTTCAAAAATATGTAAGAAAAAATAGGAAATATGTGAAATAAAAATTCGTTATAATGTTTACAATTCCATTCTTCAAGCGTTTTCCGAGCAGAGTACGTTGCCGATCAGAACTTTACATGGATTCAGAGAAGCTGAATGAAAGTTTTACGTCTACAGAAGCAATTAATCGCTAGTTTCATCCGAAACATATACTTCCGTATTATGTACAATGTTGTTTACGAGGAGCCGGAGCTCAAGTGAAGAGTACCGTGTAGCCTGTGATAGAAGGGGAGGGGGTAAAAGGAACATACTCCTATCCCAACTCCAGAAAAGGGATAAGACAAATGATCTGATTTTTTTTTATCGAGTTACGCATGGGATCTATGAAACACGAGTAAGCACGTGGTTGAAGTTCCTTCTGCTTCACATACTACATCCGCTCATCGTTGATCCAGACTACGCTGTTTCCAAGAAGCAGTGGGGTGGGGGGAGATAAGTTTGGCAATTAATAGCGATTGTCCGGCGTTAGTACAAGCGCACTGCGTATTTGTTAAGTATTTCAGTAACTAAGTTAGTTTTCAAGTAACATATATTTCGAACATCACAAGTGAAATGTTCATTTTCAACCTATAAATATATTAAAATGTAACGAAATATGTAGCTATAGATAAAATATGTAAAAATATAATTATACCAAAATATGTAAAAACATGTATTTACATGAAAATCCGTTCCCTAGTCATTATCATTTATTTTATGAATAAAGGAAGGGGAAATATTGATTTAATTACAGGCAATGTTTATGTCCCATTTGGTTGACGCAACATATGATAGATTATCCTGCAATGGCAACGAATTCAAATACCGCAATGCTTATTATTAAACAATGGGGAACCGTACAATATTCATAACTCAATCAATTAATTCGTATAATCTCTCAGCTTTCACGTCGTAGCTACTGATTGTCCACAAACATTCCCCAGTGCAATGTGTTGATGCAGTTTGAAGGAGAGATGCGAAACGTATTTGAAGCCTATTTCGGTATATCTGTACAACAAAAAATATTGTCTGTAGAATATATAATGTCAATCTGGTGTTTCAGTAGGATTACTAATAAATAAATACTCTTCAAACAAAATCAATTTTAGAATGTTTGATTTCTTCCTCACAATATTTAGAAATATATAACACACATGGAAGAGCATATCAGTGCGATGAAAGGCAGCAGTGAAACAGGGGCGGAGTGGGGAAGAACAAGTCAGGACGGTTTGATTGATTGATAAATTAGTGATTCCGGGCGTGTCAACTACTAAGATCATTAGTCCCGTAAGTGTCGTGCATGATTTTTATCGAGAGCGGTGGCGGTGATCTTTGCCCGTTGGATGGCGAGATCGGGCGTCTACCTACGTCATCTTAAAGAGATTTTCCCTCAACCAGGTATCTCCCAATACCGGAGCACCGCCCTAGCTAGGACAAGCCTTAACCTCCCGACATACGTGGTATGTAAGTAAGGGGTGAGGATAACATGTATAACATGTACGTGTATGTAAGTAAGGGGTAAGTAAGGGTAGGACAAGGTAGAGAAGATTGCGCGCGGTCCGTGGTCCATTTGTTCGGGTACTGCTCCGGCATTTGGCTAGTGTTGATGATAGAAACCATGGAAAACTGCCCATCAGAGCAGCAGGTTATAAGTAATCACCTCCAGACAGCATCTGAATTTGACCGAGCTTTCTAACTAGTGACGAAAATCCTTCCAACATCGGAATTCGAACCCTAGGACCTCCCGGTGAGAACTAAAGTGATTAGTGGTGGCGAAGATCGTACCAGAAAATGGCACGTGTTAGTAAGGATGGCTTGACCTGTAGCGATATGGCGTGGTAGGTATTGGTATAACGCAGAGTGAAGTGGCAGAGCAGGAATTGAGGGGAAACAGAATACAATGCATTCATTTTCCTGTGTCTTAGGGTAGAGGGTCACTTGATTCCAACCAGTTGTTAAACTTTGAGCTGGCAAAGCCCGCAGGTCAAGAGTAGATGTTCCTTTTCAGAGCATTACATTCTAACGAATGCAGATGCATCCAATCCGAACGATGCGAACATGAGCAAACACGAAGGTCTAGGATAAGGCAAAAGATAGGTATCCTTCGCTATCTGTGAAGAACATATGGCACATAATGAGGTAGCTTCTTTAGCTGGAAGTTTACTCTTCTTTCTAATAGATAAATAAATAGATACTCGGGTAAAGCCACGTAATCTAGCTAGTATTTTAATTACGTAGATGAAGACCATTCGATTTCATGAGTTGATCTCCTTTCCCTTTCCCATAATAATTTCTCCTTAATTTTCATTTTTTTTAAATTTACGCTTCCTGGAATGTTGTTTGTAGCTCATAAGGAAAATATTTGAAATTATTCTTCTAAAGATTACTTCTTTAGATTCTTCTTTAATTAATTTGTGGGGAACCATCTGCTTTTTACGATCACAATAACTTAATTAGAAATATATTTTTTTCTCTATACCTAATTTCCTCGTGGCTTCATACTTTTCGCTTCGTTGTATTGAGCTTTGAAATAGGACAATGGCCTTCTTTATTGAATAGTCAAAATCTATGAGTAGGTAGGGAAATTTCTACTATCATTAAGTAGTAGCCAAGTACTACTTGAATTAAAATTATATTAATGTTAATATCATTTATATAATTTGGGGAGAATAGTCCAGGAGTTGCTAAATTGACAGACATTTATTTTTAATATTTAAGTGATATGAATAAGCGATTAATAAAGTTACTGTTACACCAACGAGACTATCTTTTGCTTCATTTTTAAATCTAAAAGAATCATAATATAATATATAATGTTGGTAATAACATAACAAGTCCCATTACTAACATACCGTACATATTAGATACCATCAATTACTTATGGGTTGGTTCGATGCCTCGTGGAAGTAGATACCTAGAAGAAGAAATATCTCGCAATCCGGCGGACCTCACTTTCCAGCGGGGGAAGGAGACTGTCATCTTCTGATGCACTTGTAGGACTAATGTACGAAATAGTTAAATGCACGCGGAAACACACTACATTCTCTCATCCACGGAAAAGTTGACGCTTTTTAAACGTCCAATTAAAAAACAATGAAAAAATTTGAGAAGCCGCGATTCAAATCTTTTCTCCCTTCTGTGGTTGTAGATATTGCACTTTTCTATTATAGGATTTTTAAAATGCATACTTTTTCAGGGCGGTTTTTACGCGATTGGTGCAGCATCAGCAAAGTGCGGAAAATTTGAGTATTGACAGAATTTTTCCTGGCATGTCAGGAGCTGTTTCTCTGTACCTGTATCATCCTGAGAATTATCGATGTCCTTGACCCTCCAAGGAATGCGTTGGTCGTCATGGATGACAATGAAGTTTGAATATTAGTTTTCTGATTGAAAACCTAGTTCATAGTGATTTGGTTCAATGCGTTCTAGTACGTGTGCGTGGAAATTACTTGTCTCTTACACACGCTGATAGGGGGAAGTAATGGAAATTAAGTTCATAATCGTAACATTTTTTTCCAACAGACGTTAATTTTCACAGCATATTATATTATTAATTGAAGCAGTGATTCGAGATTGTGGGGTAAATGGAGAGTTTTTAGCGGCCGGCTTTTCTGAACAGTCGTATTCCGTGAATTTTCCCATCAAAATCAGGCGATCCTTGACAAACATACTGTATATTACGCGTGATCATTTCTTATCCTTATCTCCTCCTCACTCCTTACATACACATACCAGGAATACGCTACCACGTATGCTTGGGAGAAGTCAGGAGTTTGCAGCTTGCCCCGACTTGGCTCCGTTGGCATAGATACCTGGAAGCGGAAATCAAACAGCCGAATAGGTCGGCACCGGACCTTACCATCTTGCGGACGAGAAGCACCGCCATCTCCCAGATAATATAGTAAGTACGGGATTAATGACTATAGTTGTTTATGTGCCCGGAAACAATCAATCGAAAGCTAAGTATATTTTAGTCGATCCTTTTAGATCCTAAGCACAGCCAAAAAAGGGTCAAATTTTTCATACTTTTCAACGATCAAACAATTCATATTTGATCATATATTTCCATCTTAACGTTAATTTTCATATTCAGTGCGCTGCTGCAAACGTTTGCCGCGCCCGGCAGCGGGTCAAGGACAACCCTCCCTCGCCACGCGCTTCACCCCACCCGCCGCCAGCGGCGTGCGTGCGCGTGCGCGCGCGCGCGTTTGGAAACATGCGCGCGTGCCTGCCTGCGTGTGCGTGCGCGGCGTTCACGAGTATGCGCGTATCACGCGACGCGACCCGCACGGCCTCTGTAGAGGAGGGAAGGAGGACGTAGGGCAGGGCAGGGCGGTCACGGGGGGTGAGCGGAAGGGGGGACAGGGAGGGCACGCTGGCGCCCGCAGCGCTGGTCACTGCCCCCGTGGGATGACAGCCCCGCCCCCCCGCCCCGCTCTGCTACGCAGCCCTATCCCGTGTAAGCCCCGCCCTTCCCCCCGCCCCAATCCCCTCTGCAGCACCCTACTCCACGGGCACCCATCCCCGCCCGCCCACTCCTTCCCAGCCCTGCCCCGACCAGCTCCACAGCTCTGCCTCGTGCCACCCAGTTCTCCGCCCCAACCCCTCTGCGCCACCGCCCTCCCCCGTGATACCCAACCCCGCCCATCCTGCCCAGCCCTGCCCCGTACCACCCACCTCACATCGCCCAATCCCATCCTGACCGCCGCCCCCCGCCCCTGCCTTGCCCTGCCCCGCTCCACAACAACACAGCCGTGCGCCAGGAGCGGAAGTTGGGGAACGATGGAGAAGGAAAATCCGTAACTCTTACCAATACCGAAATATAAGTTTTAATTTTTTTGGGGGGGGGATACTCTAGATGAAGCGCTTTGGATATTTTCAAAATGAAAAAAGGCTCTATCTAATATATAGTTTTGATAAATTGCTTCATAATTTTAGTAAAAGCACATCATAAACAATATCAATGATTTTCAGCGTTCTAAAACAATTCAACCTACAAAAACTGACAAAAATCATCAGCATGAAAGCTCTCCCGTAAAAAGTCCATTATCTGGGGGTCGTGCTGATGATCACCTCGGAATCTTGCTTAATAGAAAACAGAGTGAAGTGGCTCAGGGCAACAATGAATGTTACTGCAGTACCTGTGACCGAGTTCGAGTCCCGACGGTAGCGTTTTTTGACATTAGCTACGTGGCGATGTCGCATTCAATTGCTGTCTGGAGGAGAATTCTAGCGTCAGACTGCATATCGGTAGTTTTCTGTGCGATTCGAGCGCGATCCATCCTTCCTCTTCCTTGTCCTCTCTTCACACCTTACTTACACTCGCACTCACATGCACCTCACTTCCACACTTGACGGAAGACCAGTCGGGAGCTGTCTCCTCTGGGGTGTTTCCCCGCTGGTGGGTGATACCTTGTGGAGGGAAAACTCGCAATCTTGACAATATATATATATATATATATATATATATATATATATATATATATATTGAAACGCACCGCGTTTCCACCCAAAGAAACGGCGAGACATCAAGCAAGAACACGGCAGGACGGTTGCAAGAGGGCGCTCGCTAGCCACGAAAACGGTTACGGGCGGCGAGGTGTCGTCGGTTGGCCGACCGTGGGAACGAGGCCGCGAGGAGGCAGTGTCTGGCTGGCCGCCGGCGAGGAAGGACGTATCTGGGGCTGCTCCGCGATCGAAAAGCAAACTAGTATCGCGAACGAACGAGTGCAGAAAGATTAATTGACGGACAATTTGTGCGTGATAACAATCAATAGTCGATCGGACATATTGCCAAAGTGATAGCTGCTATTTGGAGTAACACAGATCAAAAGACGTCGAGTGGATCGGAGAATTGGAAAGGAGAACGTACTTGCAGAAAGATTAATCCCCGGCAAGCAGCGAAGGAGCGCGAGGCAACCCGAGAGTCCCCGAAGCCGCCGACGCTCGTAGTGATAGAAGTAACGGTAAATATTTCTTCGATCGATAAGATCGAGAGACTAACAGTGATTCTCCCATTCACGAGAAAGAACACCTGTCCCTTACAAATAAATTTACTGAGAACAAGCCGGCCTACCCGGTACGTCACAATATATATATATATATATATATATATATATATAGATATAGATATATAGATATATATATAGATATATATATTAGATGTCCGTCTCTCTGTTCGTACTCACGATTAATCCTTTTCCGGTTTTTCCCTTACAGATGGTGACCGGTTTGGAATAATATCTCTATATTTTTTACTAATTACTAAAGCGCCCAGAAGTTGAAAGAAAACTGTACAGGCTTCGGCGAAGTGAGAGATATCTACGATTTAGTTGGATATAAGGAATTCAGAAATACCAGTATTACTCATTTTTAATGCACGCAGAATTTTAAAGAAAAGTTAGCTTCCAGCCTTTTCAGGACTTTCTATGGTTTCGGTAGAACCACAGAGGAAACATATGTTTTTGAGTGAAAATTGTAAATAATAGATTGTGTTGATCCACCTCCTCTCCTAGCGCGCGTACCGACTGAATTCTCGTACTCCGTTCGTTACCGTTACAGCAGCTGACGTCCTGTGACAGCAAGGCTCCAAGGAAGAGACATCTTACCATTAAATATTTGGTATCCCTGTGTTGTGTTATGGAACATCAACATTCTTGACATTCTTTGTAGTATATAACTGTTGTACTGTGCGTCCGTATTTTGTACTATACTGAGTAATTTCAGTATTTATGAACAGCAATTTTGTTAAAATATTAACTTTGTTGCATTGTTATTCCAGATAATTTTGTTTTTAGTTCTTAGTTCATGGCCAGTGTGCGTACTACATTTTCGAAAGTCATTGTGAGGTTTTATTGAGCAGAATATTTGCTGCTGCAGGCCATCTGTCAATTATTGTAATGTTGACATTTATTTAGAAGTCTTTGAGTAACAAACGTACTATACTCTCTTCCTGTTTTCTATTCACATGGTGACTGATTTTAATAAATTGATTCATCAGTCAATATAATGACTTTTATTTAGGAGTGAAAATGCGCTAGTACAAAGAGGTGTATCAAATACAGTTTCATTAGGAAATAACATTGTATGCAAATCAGCTGCAAAACGTTCATTGCATATCATGATCATTGTGTGATTTGTAGGAATAGTGCTAACGATTCGTTATTTTTTCATTAATATGAGGAAAGTATTGTCTAGAACTATTGTACCAAAACGTTGACCTAAAGGATTTTTTTATCCAAATGTCATATTGGCATAACATTTCAAGTTATTCATATCTTTTTTGTCAAGTATCAAAACTCGTTCAAGAATTGTTCAATTAGATTTTATTAAAACGAGAGTGAACTCACGACGTCCATGTTTGAAAATATGTTTTCTTATTCTTCTTGCGGTCGACTGAAAATGGAAATACGTCTCGCTAATAAACATACCAAAAATGACAAAATGCAACAACAGTTTCTTTTTTTTTACTTTCTCAGGTAAGTGGTCGATACTGTGTCGTAAGGTCGGCCAGCGTTTTAGTACAAATAAATGTAATGTAGAGTCGTGTGGTCAAGGGATACAAGTGCGATCAATAGAGATTTTCATGATTTTTAGCAAATTCTTCTGTGACAACTGGCGGAGTAGAATAAGAAGTATAAGGGAAGTATAAGTATAGGATAAGAAGTATGTAAAAAATCGCTTTATTTTTGTTGTAATAGGCGTCTAAAGGTGGTAATGTTCAAAACTGTACTGTAATAGTCACTCGTCCTCATCTTAATCATTTGCCCGGCTAACCATTACAATGAACGAGGATTAGTAGCTATTCCTAACTGTCTTTTCCTGAAAGGTGGTAAAGTGGTGTTCAAAGAGAGTGGGGGGGGAGCGGGGGGGCGGAGGCGATGGAAGAAGGCTTTTTGCTCGCGTATCTCGAGGCGTGATTACCAAGTTCGTTACGAGGTTACGAGGCGTCAAATTACCAAGTTCTGGAACAGTTCTGATGAAGGTTTTTCACGTTTTCCGGAAATGAAGATTTTTGGCTCGCGTTGTTTAGCCCCACCTTTCTATGTAACCAGATGTTCGGGTGTTTAAACACGAGAGATTGGAGATGTTGCTTCACGACTCTCTTGAGACACTGAGTCACATGCAGATGGCATTTCACTAGATTGATTGATTGATTTTTTTCGTGTTTCCGGGCGCGTCAACTGCTCCGGTCATTAGTCCCGTTCGTGTAGTGTATGTTTTTTTCTCGGGAGATAGCGGTGATCTTCCCCCGCTGGATGGCGAGATCCGGCGCCGACCTACAGTCGGCTAGTGGGGTTTCCCCCTAACCAGGACTCTCCCACCTGCGGGGCACCGCCTCAGCCACGACAAGCTCTAAGCTCCTGACCGGTCTCCCGGGATATGCGGTAGTGTAGTGCATGTTAGTGTAAGTGTGTGTGTAAAGGGGAGGGGATAGGACTAGGAATGGAACCCACCTGCGGGGCACCGCCCAGCCCGAACAAGCTCTAAGCTCCCGACCGGTCTCACGGAATATGGGTAGTGGTGCATGCTAGGGTAAGTGTGTGTGTAAGAGGAGAGGATAGGACAAGGAAGAGAGGAAGGACAGATCGCGCGCGGTCCGTGGCCCGTTTCGTAGGGTACTGCTCCGGCATTCGCCTGCGTTGATCGGAGAAACCACGGAAAACTACCGATCAGAGCAGCCGGCCGCTAGAATTCTCCTCCAGACAGCGACTGAATTTGACCTAGCAGAAAAGCTTGTGTCGAAAACCCTGCCGCCGTCAGTACTCGAACCTAGAACCTCCCGGTCAGAGGCGCATTTCACTAGAAAATGAGGTAAAATTTACTCAGTCCAAATCACGACCATTAAATGGAGATTTGTGTTTTACTCTCATTTTTTGCACAGAAACTATGAAGACAATGGAAGGATCAGATTTCAAGATGCACGATTAGCCTCACAATGGAGCCTCTCTGGACCGCATTTCACTGGGCTGTCAGCTGTCGAATGCATCACCTAGGTATAGGAACCGTTCAGACAATGCTTCGCGATGTTGCAATGCACAGCACGACAAGGCCATTTGAGACAGTCTTGTTTCATTGCGTGGGTGCGTTATAGCGCCTCCATCATCTACCACCGTCCCGAACCGACCGACAGAGAAAAATAAATCATCGTCATAGCTGAGGGTGTGCAACATACTTCCGAAGTTTGCAGCGAATCGACTGGGTTTTTCTGGGTGAAGCATGTTTTTATGAATGTACGTAGAGGAAACACACAGTTATTAAAAGCGACTATAAATATAGAATACTCGTAAATGAATTTGTAATGAAAATGTTTCATAAGTATAGTACACGAAACGTTATTTATGACACTTTCATTACGAGTTCATAAATATTTGGAAAATCAGTTGGATCACTGAGAAGAGGAAACATTTCACGTTGTAATTACTTTCGTAGATTGATTTTAATTTGAATAAATCAGTCGTTTCCCAGCACAAGTGGATCCCAATCAACTTGACCGCAGGTTTGAAAGAAGTGGAAGGAGTGAAAGTTGACGATAGTTTAGCTTCGTTTCGATTAGACATTTTAGTTAAACTACCTGGAAGTTGATGATAGTTCAACTTCGTTTAGATGAGATATTTTATTGGAACTACGTGGGAGTGGATAACAGTTTAGGTTCCAGATCACTCATTTTATCAACGTGTCTATATGCCGTTGACGTTACGATGCGTTTGACGGCAAGTTAGAAAGCCGTAGCTCCAAATGAGTGATACCAAATCAATCGTAATAAGATTTTTATTTTTCAACAGTTTCAACGAAATATTTTTCAACGAAATATTAATGCAAGTTCGATGGTTTATTCAGTTCCAACAGCCAGAAAATGTTACAATTTTCTACCATATGCAAAGTTCTTGTTGTGGCTCCGACCCGAATGATGACGTTGAATGATGAATGACCCGAATGATGAATGATTCGAGGTGCAATGCCTTCATCTCTAGACTGTCTTGGTCTTAGTGCCTTCTCATCGTTCTCATCGGTGTCCACACGTTTGCTCGGCAATTATTCCCCCAGCAAAAGGTTGCCTTTTGCGATCGTGCTCACCTCCGCGTGACAGTTTATATTGCATGCTTCGTGCATGAGACAACTGGACAAAATTCAATCGAGTACGTTGGCCGTTACGGATGATTTTTTTTCCCTCTGAGATCGTACCAGATTTCAACAGTATGTATTTATGAGTGTGCTGTGCTCTAATGTTTGATTAGTATACACTCGCGGGTGCTTTTAATGATTTTCACAAACAGATAAGTGGTTTAACGACCATAAACGTGCTTTCACGCTGAAATGAATATATAATAACTCTCGGTTTAGTAGGCATTGCTTAAAAGAGTGTTAAGATCTTACCGGGTGCGAGTAATCTCTGATATTATAAGCAGTGTAATAAATATCAAACAAACCAGAGAAAATGATTTTAATATCATTATATTAAAATGATTTATGGTTAATTCATTATAATTAATTGCTTTCAAGATAATCAATTTTTAAGTAAATATTGTTTCAATGTTGTTATATTAAACAGAATTATCAATTGCTATTAATCTGGGTTCAATTCACCACATATAATGAATAAGTCTTAAAAACTGAAACATCAGTTGGGTATGGTAAAAATATATATCTAATAACACTGGAATTTATGATTTCCTAGTTTGAGGAATGAAAGCTTACGAACAGTACTTCAGTAAACCTTACGGATGCTATAAATCATTTTGTTTGCTTAAAGGTGAGTTGTTAAAAATACACAATGTGGTTTACCGTTTTTAATAATTATTCAATGAGTTATAAAAAATAGTATAAATTGATCAAATTTCATGTGTCGTTCGCTTGTCGTTTCTGTTAGGCTATGCTATTTATATTTCAAGAAGGAAACAGTGTCATAAAAATGACAAATCTTTAATTTATGAGGTTATCTGGAGAATGCAAATTGATTGGGCTCTTAATTGAGTTTTTAAAAATTCATAGAACATTTGAATGCTTTTTTCGAAGCATTTACTGCGTTAAAGGTGCCACAGTGAGTTTGAAAGTTTCTTTACGAGGAAAAATGATGACAGGAAATTCTTGAAAACAGAAAATTTTATGCACACAAATGTGAAAATCGTCATGAAAAAATATCGCTTCCACGCACTAGATGAGGCCATACTAAATTGTCCCATAGCCATACACTAGAAAAAAAAACCTAACCCAGAATATCCCTCTTGCTATTGCCTACTGAACATTAATCACGTTCTTCAGGAATATGCTCACTACAATTCTGTTAGACCTCAATTTTTGATACGGAAAGTTTTAGTTCTATTCGAAGTGAAAATACTTACCAAAGTATTGTAATATATTTTTGTACAGAAATAGGCGTTTGTGGAAATATTTAACTGTATTAGATTACTGTGATCTCATATTCCTTCCTGTACTAACTATAATTGATGCAATTTGCATGATTATATATTTTAGCGAGAAAGAGTGCGAGAAATGAGAAGAGTCAGCGAGAAGATGCGAGAGAGTGCGAGAGAGAGTGCGAGAGAGAGTGCGAGAAAGAGTGCGAGAAAGAGTGCGAGAAAGAGTGCGAGAAAGAGTGCGAGAAAGAGTGCGAGAAAGAGTGCGAGAAAGAGTGCGAGAAAGAGTGCGAGAGAGAGTGCGAGAGACAGGGAGAAGGCAGAGACGGGAGAGAGGGAGAGACGGGAGAGAGGGAGACGGAGAGAGGAGAGACGGGAGAGAGTGAGAACTGGAGAGAGCGAGACGGGAGAGAGAGAGGGGAGAGAGAGAGACGGAGAGAGAGACGGAGAGAGAGACGGAGAGAGAGAGGGAGAGAGAGAGAGAGAGAGAGAGAGAGAGAGAGAGAGAGAGAGAGAGAGAGAGAGAGAGAGAGAGAGAGAGAGAGAGTTGCATTCGAAAGAGGAAACGATAATTCAGGGCAGGCGATGAGACACGGAAATGAATCCTTACAAAATTCAAAAATGCAAGATCGGGATTTAAGAAAAACGTTAGAAACTAGTCATGCTACAACCGTAAACACAACATGAAAACGAGACATGAGCCAGTTTTTAGGCGTTCTCTGTGCTCTCTGAGGCTGTCGTTAAATCAAAAAATTTGGAGCAATTTTGAGAAAATTTTGAAAATGTTGAGTCTTCATAACGACAGCAAGAACCGCGTTGTCTCCGCAATGCAGAATGTGAACAATTTGGATGACTAAATATGAATGATTGACCTAAAGTAACTGAAAAATCAAAATATCCGATACAAATTCTCAAGATCTTCAGTTTGTGCAGCTCTCGGTTCGTTCAGTAATGTTGGAGAAAATCAATTTTTAATACAAATCATCTGAACGGTTTAGGCGCTAGCGTTGATCACATATGGACAAATGGACGTTTTGCCGTCAACCAATATTTCGCTATTGAGGACCCTTAAAAAGCGGATTCTGACTGCACAGTGTTCTATGTTCTACACCCAATAGCATACACTTCACACTTAAAGACTTGGTAACTAAGTAATTCCTATGCATTTTAGGATCCACTTGGTTTCTCGACTTTCCCAGGGGACGAAGGAGTTCCTTTACCGCATTTACTGCCAGCAATGCTAAATTGCTCCATTGTAATTTAACAATTGGTTGTACAGCTTTATAGAGCTATTAACGAGATAGATCGCCTCGAGACATTATCCCCAACGTCTTAAGGGCACTGACTGTGACTCTTGGCATAGAGGGTCTAACCACCACTGCTAGGATTTTGACTTTGGGCACTCCATGAAGTTCGGCTACCAGGGAAATGACTGGTTGGTATTTTACCGCCTTTTCCTCTTCTACTTTCAGAAAGGTAGACTCGTTGTGGACAGTCACGTGGACCACGAGGATCACTTTTTAATATCAAGTCAAGTTTGAATATAACCCCTTCGGCAAACGCTGCCTAGAGGAGAATTCTAGCAGCCGGCTGCTCTGATCGGTAGTTTTCCGTGGTTTCTCAGATCAACACCAGGCGAATGCCGGAGCAGTACCCTACCAAACGGGCCACGAACCGCGCGCGATCTGTCCTCTTCCTTGTCCTGTCCTCCCCCCTTACACACACACTTACACTAACATGCACTACACTACCACATTTTCCGGGAGACCGGTCGGGAGCTTAAAGCTTGTCTTCACTGGGGCGGTGCCTCGCTGGTGGGAGAGTTCTCGTTAGGGGGAAACCCCACTAATCGACGGTAGGTCGGCGCCGGATCTCGCCATCCAGCGGGGGAAGATCACCACCATCTCCCGAGAAAAAACATGTACTACACTAACGGAACTAATGACCAAAGCAGTTGACGCGCCCGCACGCACGCACGCACGCACACACACACACACACACACACACACACACACACACACACATACACACACACACATACACACATACACACACACACACACACACACACATATATATATATATATATATATATATATATATATATATATATATATCATAGGTGGTCTCAAATTTGCTGAACCTTGAAATATTTGTAAAATGACAATGACTATTCTACATACTATGCAATTCAATCCCATGCTGCAAAAAATGTATATTGTTAATAAATGCACTGCTAGAATATTTATCCATGTCGAGTACCGGGCCCTTTGATGTACAGTTAAGGCCTATCCTTTCGAGTTGAGTTCGATATGAAACTATTTCAGAACAGAAGAGTACACAATTTGAAATGTTTGCATGTTCAACTAGTAAGAAGAAATATAAATAAATTGTTCATGGATAAAACATTTTCGTCTATATGTTTCTTTTACTTGAACTTACTCCTGAAAAAAATGAAACATTTCTTAGTAAAATCAAATTAAGTGTTTGCCTAATGATTCATCTTCAGCAAAACTCATCCAAATTATTAATCCTCAAACTCAAAGGTTTTGTCTATTATCGAAGTGAAATCATTCAAAGATTTCATTTATTGTCGATGGGGTAGCAGAATTTATTATGTTTATTCTCCTTCAGCACATGTTTATTTTTATGGTCTACGCCTTTCGTTATATATTTTTTTTAAATTTGTTGCGTCTACACCTTGAGGCAACGCGTCTCTAAGCCCCTTAAGGGGCGTTGAGCGCTTTGCACTGGAGAGTAATCCTCCATTAATGTGCTTTTTAGTATTTGTCAAGTCTCGTCACGTCGCAGTCACTCAGTGCCTTTTATCCCTTCGGCCAGGGGCTCGACGCCGTTCCCGGGGTTCCTGGCCGGTCACCCGACCAGGAACCCGCGAGTCTCGAATTCGCTTAACCTTCGTGACTTCACGGAGCGTAGTAAACGAATTCGGCTAGCGCCGCCGGCTATCTGGCATGTATATGTACTTTGTTGAATGATAATGTCAATATGGCACAAATTATGATATAACAATGGTGAAATGGAAGGTCGTGGAAAAGAGAGGACCCCAAGACATCCTACTGTTACCCCCCTTTTTGAGGAGAAATTCCACATGTATCGACCGTGATTGTAATCTCGACTTCGTGATGTGAAAAGTTAATTTCCCGCTTTTCATTACCTTCCTTCACATACACTTTATTTTGAATCCTAGCATTGACCTCATACACATGCAATCTATTTGGCCACATTGGAATGCATGCGTTATTTCGTAGATTATGATGATTGTCATCTACCAATTAGGTTCAAGAATTTCATCCGTCTCGAATAATCAAAGATTTTTTACCCAAACAGATTAATCACTTTTTTTGTCAACGCAAAGTATACCTTTTAATTTCTCGCTACAGCATACGCAGTAGTTATGTAATGCTATGGGAAACTAGTGGCGATAAAACAGCACATATTTTTCAACCCTTAGAAATGGTTACGCAATACTATTTATATTGCAATTTCTCTTCGAATGAACACATCTAAGTCATAATTGTTTGTAAAACTCATGATGATGTTTTGAGTAAAAGTGCGTAAATAATATTAAGAATGTTTATACTTCAAATGTTTGTGGTCCTTCATAATGATAAAGAATAAGACCTTGAAACGTTGGCTATAACAAATTCCTATTAATAAATTGAAAAGGAAGAAATCACTGTATTTTATAATCCTGAAGCATTCTCCTAAATGAAATTAAAAAACCATGCCGCGAACTCGTTTTGCCCATCACAATTCCGCATAATAGTTCAAAATTTGAACTCCAGTACTCAGAAACCTACTACTAGTTGACAGCAACTCCTCTGAAGAGCAATCAGCAGCTTAGTCATGTAAACAATAAATTATTTGTTAGTAAATCTCGCTCTAGGTTTAGCTGCCCCAGAGCGACCCGATCTTCTGGAACTGCAAGAACAAACAAGAGACGGAAATATGGAAGTGCGAATATGGTAATGACTATCTAAAGGGCAAAAAATGTCTACCAGTTTTAGACATAAGTACGCTGATAAGTTAAACTTGCTTTTATAGACAGTTACAAGAAGAAGTATTAAAATTGATGGTACATAATTTTTGTTACATTTTCTGTTTCTCTGAATTCGTTCTCGTTAAAATTCGCATTCTCCGAACCAAATTCTGATTCTTCGACAATAATCGAGAACAGAATATCTTTTATATAACCAAAACAACCCTCCCTTTTTTGCATCACAATCTTCCAAGTTCGCGTGTAATAAAATATTGGATCCGACAGAAGAGTCTTGACCTGCTTCAGAAGCGATGCGTCGTCATCTTTCTCTGACAGTCGCATGCGTGGAGGTCGTTTGTTTAACTCCCGCTGCCGACAAGAGAGGGCGGATCGAGTGGCTGAAATTTACCGCTGTCCCGGTCGTTGGAAAGAGATAGAACCCTCAGCAGCCGTCGACTCTCTCGAGTGTTTACTGCTTGAGATATTCACGGCATGCAAATACAGCCTCGCATGGTAGAGTTTCCTATAAAAGTGGATTGCGAAAATTCAAAAAATGTTTAGAGCGCGTCCCAGAAGTTGAGTTTCGGATTGTAAACAATTCTATAGGAAGTTTTAAACACGATCACGACATTCGGAATTATTGAATTCTTTGCCACATTTGGATGATTAAATCTTTCCTTTCACCACCATAATTCATTTTAAATATCATTAAGTTTTGTGAAGCGTTTACGTATGTGAGAGTTTTACTTTTTTTACAAAATAAATTTCATTTTTACTGATTTAGCCAAAATTTTATTTTAAAATGTCTCATTTAAGGATAAAGCCATTTTGTTACATACCAGCATTATAAACGAACTGTTCTGTTGCTTAAAATAATGCATAAACGGGAAATTAAGGCACATATGATGACGTGTGAGCATTTTACGGCACAAGTGATTGCGTCAACACACATTCAGCCAATCGCAGTGAGTGAATCGTGGCGAGGTAGAGGTAAAGCGAATAGACGTCCACCGTTTTCCCGTACAGATGGCAAACACCTGAGACATCAGAAAAGAGTTGTTTCACAAAATTAAATTTGATTCTCGTATACATTTATAATGCTGTTATAAAAAAATAGCGTATGCAACTCCTTTACAATGTAGCATGCATGATAGAATGATAACATGCGTGATGTTTATTTAAATGTACAAAAATTATTGATCTTCACATTTCATTCCAGTGATAACGATGTACAAGTTACGATGCACAAAGACCGACGCTGAAAAAATGTTTTCTTTAAAATTAGTACTGTAAGCGTGTAACCACAATTTTTATTTTTTATTCTTACACTCATAGATATGGAATGAGTCGTAAATACGACGCTATTTATCTGTGAATAGGTACAATGAATTTGATACGATCAAATGGTCAAGTACATTTACAGAATTAGTTTGAATAAGCAGCAGCAAAGCGAATGTAACTGCATCTGTCTAGCATTTGTAGGTCCTCACAGTCAGAACTCGCGTAATTTAAACAGGTGAAACTCGTCTCCCCGAACACTTCCCTGGTCCGCTCCGGCGCCCACGCACCGGTTGTGAACAGTGTTTTGAAAAGGCTGCGCTGCAGGCGGCGGCGGCGGCAGGTCGTTAGCAACGAGCACCTGCCACTTCTTTTTCTCTTTCGCAGTTGGCTCTGCGCGGCGCGAAAAGTTAGCCAGGAACAGTAGCAGCACGAGCGAAAAGTTAGCCAGGAACAGTAGCACGCGATTCGAAATCAACGCCAGAGTTAGGATTTGGCATGGATTCGGACTGCGGGACATTTCGGAGAATACACGGTTATGAGAATAAGCTCTGCAATGCCGAGCGTACACCTCGAAAATAAGAGGGGATAGGATTTATTCATAAAAATAAGCTTATACGAGCGTTTCTCGCGAGAATCCTCGCACGTTAAACCCCACCCTCTGCTCTATCCTTTCATTTCCATATCAATGGAGCATTGTTAATGAAACATTCCTATTTGTTTAAAAATGTATAAAGGTAACTTTTCATTACTTGCAGTACATTTCATTACTTACAGAATATCATATAAGAATACAAAAAAAAACCTCTGGAGCATTTTGAAACTTTTCAAAAAAATTGCTGCAATGCCTGGTTTTTGACTGAAGATTTTTGTTGAATAGTGTGAAAGAAAATGGTGCAGGTCACACGTTCATTGAAAACTGAGTTTTCAAAAATTGCGAAAGTTTTTCGGCGTCTTCCTACAACTAAAATATTTAAGACAGAGGTTGTTTCCCTTAATGCAATCTGTTACTTAAAGATAGGTTTTGAAATAAGGTCATGTGAGCATTTTTCGAAAATTTCTTTTCGCGTAATTTTTCTTAAAAATATGGGCGAGAAAGTACGTGCTGGTTAAGCACCGCTAGTTAATGTTCAGAAAGCTCCGTGGGTATCCTTGCAAAAGTACAGGATCCGGCGAGCGCAACCGAACGAGGAGTATACCCGAGCAACTCAATTGCGTAGAGTATCAAGTACAGTTTTTACTTTAATTTTACATACAGTTCCATATTCTACATATTTCTGAAGAGGTGAGGTAGAATCGAGTACCGCTAAACTAAACTAAACTAAAAAAAACAAAAACAAAGTTAGAATGTCTAAAACGATCTCATCCTGTACATTATGAGGAAAGTTTATTTAAAACCTTCGATCTCACACTTTGAGATTTCAAGGCCATAAAACGCTTTGTTTTGGTATTTTATAACTATATAAGTAAAGTAATGCCTCTCATTTTTATACTAAGCAAACTTTTTCTATTTTTTTCTAGTCATGTGATAGAATGAATGACAAGAATGTCACAAAATGTACTAAAAAGAGGAAATTTAAAATACAAAGAAGGACGTAGAGAATAATTGACGTCCGTGGAGGACTGTCTTTCCAAATGGAGAACGGTTGGCAACCTTAGGGCCCAGGATATCCCCCAGGACATGCGCGAGCTCACGAGTTGCCATGCCATCGGCTCCACGTGCCAATACTTCAAGCTTAGTTTGAGAGGACCGGGTTCTTTGTGGATGATGTGATGGACTGCCTGGAGGTGGTAAAGGGGAGGAAGTAGCCCCTGCGATGCCACATGCCATTTTCCAAACCTCTATGCCCAGGAACGAGCTTGGTCAGGCAGGTCGCTTCTACATTGTGGTGAAGGCTAACATGCCATAGTGAGTTTATGTAATTACTCAGTCCCTTTGAATGGAAGAAAGGATGGAGAAGGAAAAATTGATTTGTGGCCAGATATTACGATGTCTTGCTCGCAGAGACGCCTGAAATCGAACGGAGTAAATCAGGTCAATGAGTAATCACAGCAGCCTTGAACTGCCGTTCTCAACCAGATAATGTCATCGTACGACCTGGCTAGTTACTTGGTGTTGAAAATCCGCCACCTTTAAAACTCGAAGAAAGGATGTCTCAGACTGCAAAGATTTGTACGAACTCATTCAGGACATACTAAAATGCGCGGTAATGGAAAACACAGCGAAAGTTTGGTGATTCAGCTTGCAAGTGATCTAGGAAGAATTCGTTGTTTTTTAGGAGAGAGTCAAAAGTTATTAATGCTTTATAACTTCCACATGACGACCTAAATATTTAGTTTCTCTTATCTCCACGATATGACACGAAAACCAGTTCAAGCTTCATGCATGGGAACTCCGCAAACGTATAAAATCACTGAAAAACGGTAAATCACGCGGACCAGACGGCATCTCGACAGATTTTATTAAACTCGGTGGGGAGGCAGTATTGCCGTATTTGTTAAGATTATTCAATGTTTCAATCAATAATGCAAGTCTACCAGACGATTGGAAGACAGCTATAGTGGTCCCTATTTTCAAAAAAGGTGATAAAACGAAAGTTTGTAATTATAGACCAGTATCGCTCACATCAGTAGTATGCAAAATAATGGAGCATTTAATAGCCGGGTACATTCGCCGCGAATGGGAAAAAGCGAACTGGATTTTTCACGGACAGCATGGGTTTAGAAGTAAATATTCGTGCGAAAGCCAAATCGTTTCTCTTTGCAAGATCTAGCTGACGAAGTTGACGCGGGTGGGAGGGTGGATGCAATCGTAATCGACTTTGCGAAAGCATTCGACGTAGTACCGCATAACCTACTTATCAGGAAATTATTAACTTCAGGAATTGATGCTAGAGTCGTGAAGTGGGTAAGCGAATTTCTTAGAGACAGGAAACAAAAGTTCGAATTGGCACTCAGTTTTCGACTACGGTTATTGTTACTTCAGGGTTCCACAGGAAGTGTCATAGGCCATTACTTTTCTTAGCGTACGTAAATGATCTCCACGTTAACATACAATCAAAGGTGCGTTTATTTGCAGACGATTGTGTTATATACCGAAAAATCAAAAGTAGCGCTGACGAACAAATATTACAGCAGGATTTAGAACATTTACGTGATTGGGCTGAAAAAATGACATGGGAATTAACGGATCGAAAAGCAAAACAATAACGTTCGGGCGGGGACGAAATTATGAGGAACCAGACTATCGTTTAGGTGAGGTCATCATCCCAAGAGTCTCATCATGCAAGTATTTAGGCATTCATATAGATAGTAAATTAGGTGGGAGAAGCATATAAATCAGGTAGTTAGGAAAACGTGGAAGTCTTTGCATTTTGTAATGCGAATTCTAAAGAAAAGCTCTGCAAACGCAAAAGAATTAGCATATTTTTCGCTGGTTCGCCCTCTCATGGAATACGGTGGCATGTTGGGATCCATACAGAAAGTCGCACCGGAAAAATCTAGATAGAATACAGAGAAAAGCGAATAAGTTTACCTACAGAACTAACGCGATAAAAAAGGCATGGGAACCTCTAGAAATGAGAAGAACAAGGGCGAGGCTTTGCGCTCTTTATAAATCATACGTAGGTCAAACAGCTTGGAAGGAAATTCAGGTTAGACTAGAAAAACCAAATTATTTCGGCCGAAGCGATTCCACTCACAAAATTCGAACAAGGAAACAAAATTCAGATCTTGGGAAATTTTCCTTTGTAACAGAACAATTAAAGATTGGAACAGTTTACTCGCAGCAATTTTCAAAGCCTTTCCTCTAAGTGTCCGAAGTTTTAGAAATAAGTTAGAACAATATGATAGTAATAGACATTAAATGAGTAAGTGCTGTGAAGTGCGGTGAAGTGCGGTGAAGTGCTGTGAAGTGCGGTGAAGTGCGATGTAGTCAGTGCGATGTAGAAGTTGGTCAGTGTAACTCAAAGCAAAAACAGTGTAGTGTAGTGTAGTGTAGTGTAGTGTAGTGTAGTGTTGTGCAGTGCAGTGTCGTGCAGTTAATTGTAGTGAACGCGATCAATGAATTAAAAACAATAAATTTAGCCAATATTTATGTAGCTTGTATTAAATTTTAGCATCACCGACATATAATTATAATTATTATATATCATACGAGTTGAAATATAAATTTGTTATAATACTTAATATTAGTGATAGTATGATTATTGCATGTTCGGCTTGGTTTAATCTTTATTTTAATATTGTTGTTATTATTAATGTTAAGTGTTATTATTATTGTAATTATTGTTAATTAACTGCCACCGGGTCATACCCAATTGCAGTTCAAATAAATGTAATGATTATCTTAATATCACGAGTTCACAAATGAAATGTTTGTAAGTTACGACTTTCCTTTTTTTGATCTCTTTTTCCTTTATTTGGTCTTATCTGTATATTTGTTAATATTATAATATTATCCTTTATTAAGGTGAAGCTGTCAAAAAATATTCCCAACTTGTATAATGGATTTTTTAAATGAAATCTCTCCATATTAATGAGTTTTGTTTAATTTTTGTAGAATTGCTCTTCTTACCTCCATCCCAAATATATGGATGTTATTATTATCATTATTATTATTGTTATTATTATTATTAATATTATTTTATGTTTAAATATTGATTTGGAATTTATTTTGTGAAAACTTGATGCATGAGAACTCAAACGTCGGCTATGATAAAACGCAAATGAAAAATATTAATTGTTATACAGTCATGTGTATATTTTGATAAGCAAGCTCACCACACTCCTTTCTCCAAAATTGTTGAATTACTATAACATTTGTCACTGTCACTGCCCTATTTTTATTCTAAAAAACAAAATAAGAATATGTCCCTTCATGAACACATATTCTGCATAGTGAGATGTGTATCTTTAAATAATATAATGAGGTGTCAAAACCTGACTATGATAAAAAATGATAAATAAATGAATATTCCATATAAATCTATCAATGAATGTTTATTTTGATTGACTATGACAAAATCATAAGAGCACAGAGGAATTTAACACAAGTTATTCTTCAGAACATTATACTAAGAGTGACTCAAAACTAATTTAGAGAACAGACATTTCTGAGATACAATTAAAGTTTCATTTTCAAGAGCATAATATTAAGAGAGTAGATTTTCCTTTCGGAATGCTAATTGTTTTATTTCTCTTTAATAAGAGAATTCTCATTTCTTCATGCACTTCTCTGAGAAGGGTTCTGAATTATATAACTTTTAACAAATCAGCAGCATCTCGTAATATTACGAGGTTGAATTACAAACAAATTGGATATACTTGCACAGAAATAATAACGGACGACTTGCGAGAAAGAGCAGTAGAGGAAATGTAATCCTTCCCAAAATTAGTCTTGAAAGCCTGTAATTTAGTGAGATCAAACACTCCTCTGTAAGATAAGCTTGTAGGAAAGCTGTTTCAATCTCATGATCTGCTAAAACAGTATTGGAAGGATTTCAAATCGACTTGGAGTTCAATTCCTGAGAAACAAAGGAAAAACATATCACTATGGAATCCAAATTCTTTTGAGATAAACAATACAAAAAGTGTTTAATTGAAAGCACCTGCCGATGAAGCAAAAATTATTATTTCTTTGAAATGAAGTTGTTATTTACTGTACTTTGTGTTTAATTCAATTAAGAGTAAAGTTATGTAATTCAGATTATTTCATTGTACTACAGACCATACAAAAAAATAAATCATTACCTTCAAAGAAAACGTATAGCAATAAAAGAATGTAGGCTTTCACGGTTGGATATTATTAAAAATACCTTTCGGGTACTTAGCCTTCGGGCGGTCTATCGTACAGTTTTTACCAAAGTTTAATAATAATAATAATAATAATAATAATAATAATAATAATAATAATAATAATGACTTTATTTCTGAAGCGAGACTCGGGCCATTAGGCCCGCTCTTCCGTCTAACCACTTCGTTTGCTAACTGCGGACATTTCGTTCGTTACTGCGGACGTTTTAATAAAACGTATTGCATTGATTTACTTCTAATGTTGAAAAAAGAGTGCACGTTCTTATATAAATGTAACTCGTCGTTTTGGATTTCGTCTATCTATACATTATTACAATCTATCAAATTTTTGACAGCTATCTATTGACAAAATAGAAGTATTTTAGGCGATGGATTCGCTTTAAAAGTGCTTATTGTATGGAAAATGTATCGTCAGAACATTGTAGACATATTTTACATTCCTTTGATCTGGTATTTCACGCGAATAAGACGAGAAAGGACGGATGGTTCAAATCCAGGTTTTTACTTCTGTCACTCAATGGTGTGCTTTACAAACACGGTTCATACATAAACTATATTTTCGAAAAACCTATTATAGACAACTATGCTTACTTTTTGATATTTCTGTTTTCTTCGTCATTACCTTCTATACTGGGCGTTACTGCAAAGAGAAAATCCTATACTTTTTCCAGCAGTAGAAAGGAAGGAGGGGTTGTTTTTTCACAGCGGGCTTTGATATATTTTCTCTTCTTTACCACATGTGAACCAAAGAAAGAATATTGCCAGTCGAAGAACCTAATCAGTCTATATTCAGGATGTACTGCTAATTTTACCATACAGTCGAGTAAAATTGCCAAAAATTGACAAGAGGAAAGCTAAGTCCAGAATAGAAGAGGTTTTGTTGATTTCATTACACTGAGCAACAGAATTTTTGTAACAAATAATGTGAATGGTGTTCTTAGCTAAGACTTGAAAACTGAATTGTAATATCAAATAGTTTTTACCAATCGATCTGTTTTCTTGTTTCAAGCTAGCTTTGTACGCAAATACTTGAAAACGCTCTATATTGGTTATTTTGCTGTAGCTTTATTCAATAGTTCTGCAGATGTAATTGTTCAGGAATAATCGAAATGTGTACAAGGAATTCTTATACATGACACTGCATTCAGAAAATTCACCTTCAGGAAATGAAAAATGTTTCGCAATATTGCTGAGAGGTTTTGCCGAACAGATAAATCACGTTGTAGTTCTTGCCAGTTACGTCCCAGCATTGAGAGATCTGACAGCGAGGACAGCGGCTTGAATGTCACTGCTTGTTGTTCTAGGTTTGTGAAAATTTGTACCTTGTATTCATTCTGAAGAAGAAATGCTTCGTAACTGTGTAAATAGCCCAAATACGTTATGCTATATCTGTGGAGTATTAACTCTGAAATAGCAAAACCTCAACGTTAATCCTCTGAGATGGAAGTGTCAAGAACTCTATTTCGGGTGTACGGTAGGCGACCGAGACCAGAAATGACCCTCTCGTATACGGTGTGTGTCGCATATTACACTTCTGACATTCACACTAAAAAGATCACGCCCTTTGCTGTTACCATGATGTAGAGGTAACCAACGGATCACACAATAGACTGTTATTTTTGTCTGACAAAAATAGCTGGAATCACTTCAAATGCTGTGCAGTGACCTAATTTACCAGCTGTTATAAAGCCTGTTTGTCACAGTGAAGAATTGCTGGTCAGTTGACTTCTGACTTCTGAGTGCGTGACAGTAAATAAAGATGAATGCTACAGTGAAGACAGAGGAGGAGATATTTATGCTGACCCAACATTTCAAGCCTCCAGTAAAACATTTCAAGCGTGTCATTTTGCCTGATACATATAATACATAAGTAGACATACGCAATTACAGAAACCATCATCAAATTGAAAATGAGTCCGATACATAAATTCTGAAATTAGATCTGAATTGAGAGACAATTAGTCTTCCAGAAACGTGTGTGTTTTGTTCGTGTTACAGAATTTTTTTTTTTGGTAAACCGGTGTTCTTTTTCCACGTCTAAGAACATACTTTACTCTTTAATTTCTTAGCCTTCTTCTCTTTCCATTAATATTAGTACTGCCTTATTGGAGTCTTGATCTAGCTTTCTCAATTGTTTTCTTGAAATCATAGAGATGGTTTCGTGACTGGCCCAGAAGCTCAGACCAACGACCTGCGCTCTGACTGGTAGTGGTGGCGGGATGAGGAAGAAAATATTTTCCGTAGTCCGTTCTCCGTTTTTATGCCCGTGCTCTGGCACCATCTCACAGATGATGTGAGGAACCGTGCTCTAGAATGTTCATTTAAGAAGACCAGCTGAGTTTAGATCGGCATTGCCTCTGCTTCTGCTGCGACTCTCAGTGGGAGGTCCTGGGGTTCGAGCACAGACGGTGGATTATTTTCGACACTAGCTACGTAGATAGCTAGATCGAATTCACCTGCAGTGCGGAGGAGAATTCTAGCTGTCAGCTGCTATGATCAGGAGATTTCCGTGGTGTATCCGATCAATACCAGTGAATGGCGAAGACGTACCTTTACAAACGGGCCACGGATCGTCCGCGATCATTCCTTCCCCTTCCACGTCATATCCTACTTTTTAAACACACACTGGCATGCACTACACTACCAACTACCACACCTGCCGGGAGACCGGTTGGGAGCTTAGAGCTTGTCCCATCTGGGGTGATGCCCCGCTGATGGGTACCTGGTTGGGGAAAACCGCTCTAGCCGACGGTATCTCTTCCTTGTATTATTATTTCCCCTTAATCGCTCACACATAAGCACAGATCTACAGTACATGAACTGCCTTACCACACATGTCCGAATACCAGTCTCGAGCTTCGAACTTATCCTGGCTAGGGTAAGTTGGAAAACATCCGCAAACAGACGTGAAGGTCGGCGGAACACGCCATCCATCGGGAGAGAAACACCACCGATTCCAGACACAAAACATTAAGTACATCAACGGTATTAACAATCAGATCGGTTGGTGAGCCCGAAAGCATCAATGAAGTCATTCGGCAAGTGGTATCGTCGGTCTCAGGTAGATCAACAGGTCTCACTTGGCATCAAAACATTGATCAACGCAAATGATGTCAAAAATCGATCAAGATTGGTACTAGAAATCCCCCGACCAGGGCAGCCTCCGCCGGCGTGTCGCGACAACCACTAGTACGCACGCTGACCCTTCTGGAGCGTAAACCGCGCCGAGCCGCACAAAGGGCTCGTCGCCGCATCGACCGGGCGGGGATGAGGGCGCGGAGGCGCGGGCGGGAAAGGAAAGTTGAAAACCGGGGGGCCGCGGGCCGACGGCGGACGCGGGCGCCGTCGACGGGTCGATATTCAGGACGGGGGACGGCGTCGCGCGGCACTGCACGGCACGGCACGGCGCGGTGCGAGCACGGCGCGTGTCGCGCAAGCACGCGGGCGGCACCCGCGCAAAGCTTGCACGCGGTCTCACGCGCACGCACGGACGCAGGCACGCACGTGCGTGTGGGGTGCTGGTTTGTAGGGATGTGCCCTTAACAGCAAAACTCATTTCAACAGTTAACGTTTCTAACTGTTTCGTGAAATAACATTTAACGTTTCTAACTGTTACACGAAATAACATTTAACGTTATAACTGTTAGGCAAATAACAGTTATTTGTTTATCCTGTTCTTGGTTGGAATTCATAGTATTGCAATCTATTGAGCCAAACCCGAAATACTTACTACAAGCTTCCCCTGCAACCATTTTGTATGCAAACAGTTTCACTGCAGCTAATCGATCGTGTTAAGCAAGGGTTCAAATTATAGATTCATTAATAAATGATTCGTCATTATTAAACGTCATGAACTATAATAACTAAACTGTTGAACTTATCTCTACTGTGGCGTGAACTGGGCGATTGTAGCGGTCGAGTTCTAATCGTGGTGATTTTTGACTCCAGTACGGGCAGCGGATAAGCGACTCTGACAGTTCGATGCGCTGTTGCTACGCATTGCTACGTACATGGCACCACTTACATGAGAGATAAATGAAATCTCGAAACATTAATTACCGACCTGCAATGACACGTCTTGATGATTTTGCCACAACCGAACCTTATCGCCTCCTCAACCGCGTTGAAAACTTGATGCGTCAGCTCCGAGTGGTTTCGTTCTCTATTAGGCCTATCTGTAGTGCAGCCGCAACTCTACCCACAACATTGTCGGGAGGTAATATTATTTCGTCGTTCATCATTTCTGCCTCGAAATATTCGCGAAAACACAAAAATTTACGATCCTCTTGAACACTTCACGTTTTCGCGATGTATAGGGCGTAGCCCTCACGAAACTGTCAGCCTTGGAACAATGCACTCGGCACTTGGAATTCACACACCAACTGGCCTGGCACGCATCGGCAAGTACATATTTCATTCGCACTGATACTGATGATGTCTGGGACCTGCGCGCTTCTCGAGCGACTTTGTGTGAGTCAGATGAACGGCTGAGACGCAGGAACCCTGGCTGAGAGAAAGGAAACAAATTCTCACAAGCTGATTGATTCAGAGCAGGACACATGACGTATCACAGCACGTGGCGAGAGAACTATCCGAGATGCCAATACGCCGCCAGTACTGTAGCTACGACAAAAAGGTCGAATTCAGCCGCTAACTTGGGGAAAAATCTCATGACAGCCTTTTGTGATAGTTCCTCCGTTCGATACCCGGCAAATGCCGAGCAGTGTTTTAACAAATGGGTCACAGACTGCGCGAGATATTTTTTCTTTCTTCGTTCTTGCTCCTTTCCTAGTTCCTTCCAACCCCACTTGCATGCTCTCCACTACTCATGTTGGGAGGTAAGTCGGGAGCATAGAGCTTGTCCCTCTTGTGGTGGTGTCCCGTGGGAGGAGGTCTACTAATGTTCTCAATAATGTATTTTGTCAATCGCTGAGGCCGAAGACAGGAACCTGGAGAGGTGGCGCGGGGCACCAGCTAATGCCACAGCAGTGCATCTGACCGGGAGGGGCTAGGTTCGAGTCTCGTCGATGGCAGGATGTTCGACAGTAGCTTGAAGGGTGTGTCGACTTCTGTCGCTGTATGGAGGAGAGTGCTAGCGGCCGGCCGCTCTAATTGGGAGTTTTCCGTGGTTTCTTCCATCAATACCAGACGAATGCCGAAGCGGAAGCCTCCCAGGGGTCGTGGACTGCGCTCAATCCTTTCTTCTCGTTCCTTATCCTATCCTCATCTCTGAGTTCCACACACATACACTCTCTTGCTCAACACTTATTCTCATGTCGGAAGACCAGTCGGGAGCTTACAGCTTCTTCCGACTAGGGCAGTTTTCCCGCTTGTGGGTGATACCTGTTTGGGGAAAATTCCCGCAAGTCGACGTGCGACGGCGCCGAATATCGTCTGCTGGCGGAGAGAAGATCACCGACACCTCTCTCGAAGAAAACGTGCACTACATGTATGGGACTAACGACTCTGCAGAATACGTGCCCGGATTCATTAGTCTGTCAGTCATTCCAAAGATAGGAACCTCGTCGTCGACTTGTGGAGGCGAAGCAAAGCAAAATGCCCATATCAAATTTTCCATTTTCTTCACGATTAGTCGAGTCCGTTCAAGCTATCTCCCAATAGGAGGTGCAACAAACTAAATGCTCACCACAATGCAAGGAGTAGGGTAGATGTATGTAAAGTGCGCACGTGACGGCACGCACCCTCATGCATGCATATGACCGCACGCACCCTCATGCGCGCTCATGACCGCACGCACTCCCATGCACGCACACGACCGCTCGCACCTCATGCATGCACATGACCGCACGCACATGACCGCACGCACCCTCATGCACTCACATGACCGCACGCACTCTCATGCACGCACATGATCGCACGCACCCTCATGCACTCACATGACCGCACGCACCCTCATGCACGCACATGAGGCCTCTGCGACGAAAGCGGCGTCCTCGCCTCTCTGCGGGGCGTTGCCGACCCACCCGCGGAGAGTGGGGCGAAGTGACAGATGCGGAAGCGCCGCCAAGAGTCAGGGTGAAGAATGTGGTGTTCGTGAATGCGATAAGCCCGGATTCGTGTTCACAATGACACGAAGAGAAGGGTGGACGTGTGCCCGCCGGCGGCACTCGGAAAGAGTGCACACTGTTGCACGCACGCAGGCGGTGAGAGATATGGTCTGTTCAGGTCAGAAGACGATTTTTACTTTCTCGCTGCCGCTGACGCAACAGACAGAAATTTATGTAATGCTGCGCGAAAAAGTGGTGAATTTTAGACAGAAAATCTCTTATGACAGGACCCTGGTAACGAAAAAGTGGATACATTCAGTTGCTAAATATAGAAAAAACAATCCTATAATACGATGTGTAACCAGAATTCATGTTTTGTGGGTCCTAGATACCGAAAAATAGAATGACGGCAAAACATCAGTCCGTCCGTCCATATGTCCGTCAGTGAACAACTCTAGCGGCTAAACCGTTCGGCTGACTTGACAAAATTGATATTCTTCAATCGATCTGGATGATGTTGCGGCCACTTGAACCGATATTTTAATTCTGGTGGGTACTTTAATGAAGTCCCTGAAAGTGGTTCCATCGTGTGTTTTTTTTTCTTGTTGAATATTTTGGAGGACGTTTAAGAGAGCGATGTGGGTTTCTTAGTCATTAAAAACCCTGATTTTTCAAAAATTACTAAAGTTCAAATCTGTTTCGGCATCTTCCTTCAACTACAATTATGAAGATAGAGATTTGTCTCTGAATAAAATCTGTTTTCTGTAGTATCTCCAAGATGGAATGCGACCCGGCTTTTCGCGTCTTTCTTGGTCGTGCCGCTAGAGTCGCTTGATCTGCAGCACAGCTTGATACGGTCGCCATAATGCCGCAGGACGGTGAAAGTCACAAAAAGTCGTGCCATTTTCCATCTTGGAGATATTACCCTCATATGCGACGTTAAAAAAAGAAGTATAGATATGGGGAATACATTATTCCGCCAATCAAATGGGCCGACCGCCAGCTGCAACTGTCTCGAAGTGTCAGTGCAGTCCGTGTAGTTAGATGTAGGAATAGTTTTTACAAGTTTCCGCGTAATTTCTGTATCGTCACTAAAGTAGAATATTATAAAAATTGGTTCTACATTTTCGGAAAGCAGGTGATAATATGCATGCATATTAAATAAATCATCAAACAGACAGGCGTATAATATGAAATTTCAGAGACCGCACTTTAAGTTTCATCGTGATTTGAAAAATAACTCGCCCTAGACTAGTACACATTAATCACCGAATTTCGCTCACACAATATTTTTTTAAAGTTGTTTTAAAGTAGAGCATTACAGTTACATAATTGATTTCATGAAAATAGTCTTCAGTTGTGGGAATGACAAACATAATGAGTAAAATAGCTCCACCAGAATTTAACCAACTTTCGTGAAATGAATGTGACTAATTGTGGGAATTCTGATTGGATGTTGTTGACGTTCTTATAAGAAGAAATAAAAGAAGTCATCTTCGTCAACATATCATGATATGTTGACGAAGATGACTTCTTTTGTTTCTTCGAATGTGACTAATTTGTACGTGTTCACTGACAATGTCCTCCATTTGGATTTGTGTCAATGAGTGTCAAGAAACCTAACACTTGCCTGAATAGACCCTATTACGGGTATGTCCAACTTGCAATGCCTCATGGGCCACAACTAAAACTTTTAACGTGCTTGCGGACCGTATTTTCATTACTCGGGCTATCCATGCCTGACTTTCCCATATTGTTGATATCGACAGTTTGCCCCACTGCTCTGAAAGGGGGAATGGAATCGTGTCAGTATTAGATCATGTCATGCATAACGCGTTAAAACACATTTGGATGAGTTTTAATTTCTGAATTTACTAAAAAAATCCTGAATCTAAATTTAACCTAATTTTTCATTCCAGCAGATCACGTGCGCTAGCAGCACATATTTTTGCGCCCAACTTGGATGCGTGGGTCTCTACTTTTGACTAATAAATTTTCTCGGGATACAATAAATGACACTGTGGGCCGCCAGTTGTAAAACCTTGCCATATTAGATCCTTATTGTTCTTTTGTGGGACATAAACTCCACCAGTCCGTTTAGCTAATACTGACTTCAGCGCCAGGAGCTATAAAGTATCAACTTGTTTTCTTACGGTATCGACTAGGAAAATGTTACAAATGTACTGTATATTAATACACTGTTAATGACCATAACAAAAGAAACAGCTTTTAAAAACGACACTAACATCTGGTTATCGCACATGTTTTCAAGGAGATCATTTGTACTCTTTCACACAAGCTGTCATCTCAATTTTTAATCAAACACTGGAGCAGTCATCAATTCTTTGATTCTGGAACAAACACAAATCCAGTTGTTTTTGCTGGCGGTGGTGACGTAGGACGGCGAGGAAGTATGTCAGTGAACTGGTGAGGCACATGCTGAGTGCAGTCACTCGAGCAAATCGTCTCCATTGCAGTTACATACGAGTATCATATATCGAGTTTCGTATCCATACCAACGGCACAGTAATAATAATAATAATAATAATAATAATAATAATAATAATAATAATAATAATAATAATAATAATAATAATAATACCTCTAGTCTGCAGAATCAAAAGTGCTGCGGAACAAAATCACACAAAATTGTTTTCCAAAAAGAAGCACGTACACTATTCCAGAACACAAATAAAATACTCTCGTATAACACTGCAATAAATTAAATAATAAAAAAACACTCTTCATAAATATGAAATAACATGGTACAGTTTTATATTTACATACAACATTTCTTTACATACCAAGAATATACAAAACAATTTTATAACGTGACACGTAAATAGAAAATATTTAATGGCGAGAGGTCTCTTTCTTGGAGCCTTGCTGTCGCGTGACGCCAGTTGCATCGTAAGCAGTGAGGCACTGAGCATGGACTTCAGTCAATATTCACAATAGGAAAGCAGGCCGAATAACACAATGAAATATTTGCTTTTGTAAGTCAAAATCGAAACTGTTTCATTGTTGTTTTTTAGTTCCACGGTATCTAACGAAACCATAGACACCACTTACATGGATGGGGGCTGATTGGTTTTCTTTTATTTTCTGTTCGTGCTGGAAATTATTAATTCAGAAAATAATGTTTTATTTGTGATGAGGTTTAGATCAGTTCTTACACCTTACCACTTGCTGGAATCGTCTCCTATATTATTTCACTAGTATAGATACCTTTTAGGACTTTTATACGCACCCAATCTTTATTAATGAAGACTTTAATGAAAGATAATTTTACGCAGACGTGACGAATTGCACTTAACTTAATAAAAATTAAGGATTTGTTTACAAAAAGTATCTAAATATTGATATCAGATGCAACCCGCTACATGCATTCGGATTTTTTGTTTTATATCCTTAAATAACTCCTAAACAGAGCGTTTTAGGGCCTTAAAAACTATACATTTGTGGCCAAAGGCCTCAAAGAAATCTTTCTCACACTATAATCTACAGGATGAGATCTAGAACATTCTATTACATTTTTGCTGGTTCGACGATTCTCGATTTACCCCACCTGTTTAGATCCTGTAGAATCTGCCACTACATGTGGAATTAAACTAACTACTTGATATTCTACAAGATTGAATTAACGAGTGTACCTCTCTGCTCAGTAATAACGTTATATGAGAGTAGTTTGTATTGACAATATTGTTCAGTTACAAGGAGACATATAGAACATATTACGGAGTATAAGCGAGTATTGAAGAAAAAGATGTATTGCAGACTTAACATGGATATAGAAAATAGGGAAGAGGGTGGGGTTTAACATGCGAGAATTCTCGCACGAGTAAGCTAATTTATTCAGAATTGACATATCAGAATTTCAGGGATTTATTAGCCCTGCAAAGAAAATATTGTGGAAAATTAGCACATAAATATTAGGCGTGATCAGCGATGTAACTAAAACTATATTCGTTCTTTACTGATAAAGCTAAGTTTTTTAAAATCAATAACAGGTATTTAATAGTATTATTATTGTATTAAAACCTACGTAGTATAATTACTAACACATCAGCCATCTTATAAAACGGGCGACGGACCGCGCGCGCGATCTGTCCTTCCTCTTCCTTGTCCTATCCTCTCCTCTTACACACACACACACACACACACACACACCACACACACACACACACACTAACATGCATCACACTACCACATATTCCGGGACACCGGTCGGGAGCATAGAGCTTGTCCCGACTGGGGCGGTGCCCCGCTGGTGGGAGAGTCCTGATTAGGGGGAAACCCCACTAGCAGATGGTAGGTCGGTGCCGGATCTCGCCATCCAGTAGAGGAAGTTCACGCCATCTCCCGAGAAAAAACATGCACTACACTAACGGGACAAATGACCAAAGCAGTTGACGCGCCCGGAAACACGAAAAAAATCAGTCAATCAAAAAAAATCGCTGTGAGTTACTACATTGTTACATCTAGCTAATCAAGTTGGTCAAAATGTTCCAAACAAGAAGCTTCATTAGCAGCGACTATCGCACTTTTACACGTGACAACATTCATCACAATTTTACTCGTGAAAATCTCTTTCACAGAATATTCGGCCCGGAATAATCTGATTAGCGCAGGCTAAAGCAGATGAACGTCGAAAATCCTTTACCACTGGCTTGTGAGGTAGATGTGATTCCATTTACTGTTAGTGTCCATTTTCAGAATGGTGACTCTGTGCTGCGCAAACTAATGTTGTTTAGAACGTGCATCAACTAACTGATTTCATCCAACCTTAGTGGAGGTACGAATGATCTGCATTGCATCTTAATGAGACTTTTCTTTAATCATATTTGGGTCATCAAGAAAGAGGCGTGTTCTCATTTCGGTGAAAAAACTCTTCGCATACAAATAATGCCCCCGATGAAGTTATTTCGATCCAATGAATTATTTCGCGAGGAACTTCTCGTTCAAGAGAAGAAAAATGTGAACCAGAGATACTGTGGAAATATGTTTTATATCAGTGGTTCAATTTCTGATAAACTCGTGTAATAATACGTACTCATATTACAATGGTACCTACGAATTGGTAATAATTACCAATTATTAGTCTATTTTTATGAATAGAAACAATCCAGGAAATTTATCTACAAGGTATAACTTAGTGACTAATTTCCAAGTGCTTCTTTCTACACTCGTTTTAGAAAATATAATATTTTTGAATGTAAGACTTGAAAATGGTCCGGTATCCGTGTCTACTTTAGTTTTTTCAAATCCCTTTTTAGGGCCCGTTTGTGTCATATATTCTTTTATTCTAAATATTTTAGATTCACTTCCATTTATGAGAAATGGCGAGGCGTAAAATACTATTCAAATTCTATGGGATCATTCTTGCCGGTATCATATTTCTGATATCTTTGAATGTATCCAGTTCTATATCAAACTCTTTTTTATCAAATCAGATCTACTGGACGCTACAAGAAGTAAAAAATATACAACATAAGTAGTAAATTCCTGAATTTAAAGTAATTTACTTCTTATATTCTTTTGGTAAAATACCATGCGTACCACCCGAGGCTCTTCTTATTCTTGTAGAGAGGAGGAAGACCAATTTTATATATGAGTAAAACACGGAGTGTAATATTATTTTAAGATTATTATTTTTAATGTAATTGGTTCGAAATTTAATAAAATACTAATATTGAGTTTCGTTTTATCTTACAGTGCATTGTTATTATATTAACAATTTTTATCTTACCCACTGCTACTCGCCTCGAGGAAATGTATTAGGTTAAGCTGCACTGCTACTGACCCGTGGCAGAATATACTAGAAACCAACCTGCTCCTAGCGATGAATGAAAAATAATTATCGTGGAGCAGTTACCAACGTATTATTGAAATTATTTATTTTTCGCATTGTGTTGTATTAATCTTTACCAAAATTTGCAATAATACAGCGAACATCAGAAGATCAACCTGTGAAAATTTCATATCTGTGCATACACTACTTTTTTGTGGTATCTATGTCGGTAACGTGTCGTTCAATTGACTTTAAATAATATAATTTTTTTCATCAGTTATTTTTCTCATTGAAAATGAACATGTGAAGAATACGCCTTTGATTTTATCTTTATCTTTTAAAGTTGAAGTAAATGGTTTCGCCCTTAACACAGGTAGGGCAGCCATACATCGGAGCTTTTTATAACACTTTACAGTGAAACAAATGGATATAAATAATGTTTTATAGAAGAAAATTTCATGTTATATCGAGAAAAAAATATAATTTAACCTTAGATCCCACATCAAAACATTATAAATAAAAATAAATTTCAGAACGAGAATACAATTTTATAATCTAAGATTTCGAAGACCATTAACGAAGCTTTATTTGCTGGATCCACCTGTCACCTTCTTCCCCCCTTTTTTTATGCCAGGTTTTTGGACGAATGACTCGAGTAGAAGATTAGATTTGCTCGAGGAGTGGAATCCGTATTAGCAATGGATGTCACTAGTATTTATTACAGTTGAAATGTTCTATGTATCAGGGTATGGGGTGTCTTTCGATACAATAAAAGAAATATCAGGTGCTTTTGAAAATTTCCAAGGAGAGTAATTTTTCTTAGAATTACAAAAATTGAAAAGAATGGCATTAATCGATGAATTAATTGATTGTGCGATTACATCGCACACTAGCACTTGAGACATAAACACTTACAAATGATTATACTCTAAGCACAGTAACAAAAAAGACACTATCTGAAAAAGAATGAACATGCACATATACCCTTATGTACAAAAAAATTCACATCATTCACAAAAAAAGAGAGGGATATGATCCTCAAATAATTTCTAACTGAGTAACAACTCTGTAAATAAAAATGAACAACTTATTTACAATTGCATTAAATTCTATATTCTAGCTAAATTTAAAAAATCAGTTACAATATTAATCGAATACTTTCTTCAAAGAAATCTCTCAAAGATTACGTCCGTAAATAACTAACTAGATGCATTCTTTGGTGAAATAAAAAATGTAGAATCAAGTTACACTTTCTTTGCCTCGAAAGATTCGTTAATTCCTAAGAATTCCGTAGCGTGAAATTTACAATAATTTTAAAAATTAAATATGTTTTCAGTAACGACAGCGTTAATGAATTACACTTTTGCAGTAGTGACTTCAATCATGTACGCCCCCTAAAGTAAACTATAATTCACTTTGCTTGCAAATATGGCTTCTAGTTAAATTACGCCAGAGACGCTAGAAAGGGAAAACGGCAATTCAGTTCACAGCAGAACGTTACAACACGCGATACCATGGCTATTTAAATAAATATACTGTGTTCTTATTCAAACGCTTTCCGTTTCTGTTAAATTATTTATGCAACCGGTTTCCGAATTTATATCATTTTTGGGCCCCAGGAAAGGGGTGCAATTTTAAATTTCCCGCAAACACATCTAAAAGGAAATAATTATCCTACTAGATCTGCCGGTTGTGTTCTTACGAAAATAATCGTCGCCGGTACTAATTTCCTTTCTAACGAACCGATCCGCTCTACATACGGAAGAAGCGAGGAATCTGAAATTTGTTTCTGGAAAGAAATTATTAAACTATGGATTGCACAAGATGCTAAAGAAATGATAATCAGCTTTTCTTTTTCAGAATGAGAACGTTATAAGTTTATTCCTCAATTAATTCTTTTGACATGAAATGTCACCTTGGTCAGACCGATTGTAAATAGCACTATTATTCTTACTATTTATATATCCATGAGGTCAGGAAGAATCCACTGCTTCGGTCAATCTTCTCTCTTGTATCTTGTTCTCGGTCGGCTGCCGGGTCAATTTCCTCCTCAACTTATTAATTGTTTCACTTACGACTCCCGGTGCCAGAATTATTCAAAGTTCCATATAGAATGACGTACACAAAATATAAGTCCTCACTGCTCCATTATTTCCCGCAAAATTCCACCAAGTCCCGCATCTATCATTTACAATGACCTCTACAATGTGCACGGTACGCGGTTTAAAGCTCATCTCCTCAAATATTACAAGTTCAACCCTCGATAACTTTCATACCTTCTTGTCTCTTATTTTTCCAAAACAATCTCCAGTTTCCTTCTACGTCATACCCCATTACTAGTTTACCACCAATCCTACGTGCCCTTATATCACAATCTTCTGTCCGTTACTTGCCGCGCTATGTTTATTTACTTCCGCCTCCCTGGTTGCTAAGGAACGCCCTGCCTATGCCCTCAACATTTACACTTTTTACGAAGAATTTAATAAATTCTTGTCCCCAATTCCCATCAAAATATTGTGTAACAGTCTGGTATGTCAGAATTTATATATATATATAGTTAAATTCTTTCTCTGAATGTGAAATATCTTTGTTTAAGGAAAATGTTTTTGAATGTCGACAGAAAGAATGGTTAAAAGTCTGCACATCTTCACTAGCCTCTCTCCTTCCCCCTCTCTCACCCACTCCCTCTTCCCCTCTCTCTCTCTTTCTCTGTACTTCAGGACGTTGCGCTGTTGTCGTACGTCGCTTATGTGCCACACATGTAATACTTTTTTCTAAGTAATTTCAATATCAATATTTACTTTAATATGTGTCAAAATAGGGATCAATTAAGGGAAATAATCCCATAAAGAGAATAGTTGCAAAAAAAGGGAAAATTAAAATCTTGTTATGTTGCAGTTACACTTTTGTTATACAGTACCTACTGTTTCTTTCGTTACGGCATCTATAGCTTCTCGAGTAGCTCTGATAAGGTTTGGATCTTTCCCTAGAACCTCTTTATTTTGTCTCAGATCGGCCCCCGATCTTCCTCTGAGATTACCTTTACTCTCTTTCTTTTCCTCAGCCGTTGATGCTTCTTTCTACTCTTCCTACCCTCTTCTCTAGTAGTCATCTCCGGGCAAGTTAGTGGTGTTATTAAGTATTAGTCCGTTTTCAGTATTGAACTGAGATGAAAGGATCTCCCTTGTAAAAGCGAGTCCATTTGCATCACAAGGGCTTGCCCTTTCGAGCCAGCCTGTGCTCAGCGGAAGACTAAGCCGTAGCACGTGGGCGGGGGAGAGGGTGGGGGGTATTGGCTATCGTTTTATGAGCGCAGCAACTGCTCTGTGTACTTTGATGAGCTCGCCCGATAGAGCAGGGCGCGCGCTGCCCTGGCAACCCAATCTCGGGGTCTTGGGCGCGTAGAGGGCGTGCGGAGCGCAAATCAAGCAGGAACGGCGACGCCACGAGAATGCGCTTCCCGCAAGAACAAGTGCGTGGAATACTTTATAGTATTCGAGTAACCTCCACCCATCCGTCCGTCTGTCGCTCTCCTTTCTCCGTCCATGCGTCCATCCGTGCGTCTCTCCGTTTGTCCGTCCGTGCGTCTCTCCTTCTGTCCGTCCATGCGTCCGTCCGTGCATCTGTCTGTTTGTCCGTCCGTGCGTCTCTCCTTCTGTCCGCCCATGCGTCCATCCGTGCGTCTCTCCGTTTGTCCGTCCGTGCGTCTCTCCTTCTGTCCGTCCATGCGTCCGTCCGTGCATCTGTCCGTTTGTCCGTCCGTGCGTCTCTCCTTCTGTCCGTCCATGCGTCCATCCGTGCGTCTGTCCGTTTGTCTGTCCTCTGTCTGTCCGTCTGTCCGTCCGTGCGCCTGCCCGTCCGTGCGTCTGTCCACTCGTGCGCCTGTTCGTCCGTGCATCCGTCAGTCCTTGCGTCTGTCCGTTTGTCCATTCATGCGTCTGTCCGTTCGTCCGTTCGAGCGTTGTCCGTCCGGCCCTGCGTCTGTCCGTTCGTCCGTGCGTCGCACATGGTTAGATGCCTTCCAGTCCACCAATCGAGAGAAATGATATCTTGGCTTCCCAGTGGGGAACAAAATATTTGTTTTCGGATCTATTCAGATGTTTTCAGAAAAAATTCCCGAAAAAGTGTGGTTTTTAGCACTGCAATCTAGCGGCGGCCACGCGAACCATATCGCCAGTGCTTTCGGCTTGGAAGACACTGCAACCACCTGGGATATATAATTGTGATGCTCATGAGGCGAAGAATGTCAACGAACATCACTTTTAGAAGTATTTTATTTATTTTTTATTTATTTATTTATTTATTTATTTATTTATTTATTTATTTATTTATTTATTTATTTATTTATTTATTTATTTATTTATTTATTTATTTATTTATTTATTTATTTATTTATTTATTTATTTATTTATTTATTTATTTATTTATTTAATTTATTTATTTCATAGGTAACTATTACATACAAATTAGATAACTTGATGATATGTGGCTAGACCGAAGGTTTTGAAGCCATTACAATACCCACATCCTACAGCGTGTTAACAATGCAATACCTACTTCCTACAGTGTTTCGAATTCTGGTATTCCCCCCAAATGGTTTATCCTTCGCATCAAAGCCTCGGAAAAGAGATCAAAAGGTACGGCTGAGGAAAAAACCCTGAAGGGGGAAAACCTGCTGTCAGAAGCTAGAAGTACATGCTAATCACTTGGAAACTGTAGTAATATTTTTCAGTCATTTTTGTGTTACACGTAGCTAATAACTGCCGCCAGTGGAAAAAAGGTCATTCTTAGCAGTCATCATGTCGCCACCAAAATAAACACTTTCTGAAAAATATTCATTAGTCATTCGGCGGTCACGTGCCTGTGAAGAACTAATGGTCCCCTAGAAAATTGATTGACCATATGAAAAGAAGATAACTGATATATTTTAGGAATGTTTTACTTTCATTATTCTATTCAAAATTTAAGAAGTTGTTTAACATTTTCATTTGAAGTACGCGAAATAAATGAAAGGAAGCACGAGGATCTTTAATCAATGCAGTATCTTCTTTCGGTACGGGTAACATAAATAATTTATTGGTGGAAGTTATAACTCATTACATGCACGTTTTCCTTGATGACTTTGTTATCTTGTGCCTTTCCGCATCTTACGAACTAACTTCAAAGTACATTCAGTTAAAGACAGATATATGATGTTTCAAAAGTGGCATTCACTGTTCCGTGAATGCATCGTCATGACACATGATTACTGTGAAATACGCGTGTAGTTGTACTGTGTCATCAATCGTGAGGAGCAAATTGAGTTTTCCTTCATTTTGTACACAAGCACCAATTGTGTTTTATTTACGAGTTTAACACTGGAAATGCTATCTTTGTATCTGTGAGATACACTCAGACTTCTTTAACTGTTAGCGCGGCTTTAGGGATGGGGAATGTTCTCTCCACTTACCTTTCTAAATCAGGGAGAGCTAAACATTAGCCCTTTTGAAGTGAATGTCAATAAAATTGGATGTAGTATCTAATATTTAATTACTCTAATTATATAACACATTTGTATAATACGAAATTATATTTATAAAAAAATCCATAACAAATTTTAAAAATGCAAACGCTTTAAAAATCATCTGAAGAGCACAAGTAGATGCACACTTCGCACCATACAACTTTTCGTCAATAGTAAAAGATTAATCTATCGTTATCTAGGACAGTAGTTTAGCAGCCAGACTAGACGCAATAGAAGCCATCGTACAAACTCCGGAATATGCGTCCAGCAAATAATCATTGAAACGTGTAGCATTTTTATCGAAGTGTTACAAATTGGCGATCGACAGTTTCTCGAAAATGAAGGTTAAAGGTCACGAAACGTGTCGTCAGGGATACTTTTCACTCCTAGGAAAATAATCTCAGTCATTGACGCGCACTTCCCCACATAGAGATAACTGAAGCAGATGGCCGGGATTGTGAGAACATCAAACCGCGTCTTCACTTAGCGTACCTCGAATAGACATCACCGGGTAAAAATGTAGAGGAAAATGCTGAGTTTAAAAAAATCTTTTCATAAAAAAATTGTAATAAAATTAGAGCCAATTGATAGAATAAAAAATATTTTGTGAAAAATGCAAAATATATAAAATAGGTAATAAAGCGCTAAATATTAAAAATATGTAACGAAAATTTGATATTGTTTTAGGACGGTGACGATTTGCCAAGATACAATTTCAGAACGGTAAGTAGAAAAACTAAAAATATGTAATTACATAAAAATCCTCGTAATGATCACTATGCATATTGTTGCGTATGGTGTAAAACCAAGAGATAATTATTTCTTTGTCTAATCTAACTAGGTATCTACATTATATTTAGAACAAGATTTTAGAAGCAATTTGTAATTCTTTATTTTGAAAGAATAAACAAAAGGTTTAATTATAGTTATTTAACATTTCCCCAAAATACTAATGTAAAAATTAAAAATGTTTGCTATTCTTATCATGTATCTCGCAGATCCAAGGATATCAACAACGCTAGTTTTTTATGATAGTAATAGGCGTTAAGAATGTAAAATAATATACTAAGTCGATGAAGAAAATATGTCTACCTGACAGGTGAGACACTCTCCAGAGAAATTAGATCTCTTCTCTGGCAACTCGTTTGTATGAGTTACAGAGTACAGTACGCCTTGACTATGAAGTATGTAGCTTGCAGAACAGATTGCCAGGAACAGCTAAAGCTTCCGCACGCAAGCATCTGTCCACAGCTTTTCCTTCCTCGCCCATTGTTCTCTTCCTCGCCTTGTCACAGCAGCCATTAGTGGTGCAAAACAGCATGTACTTTCTCTCCCGTATTTTCTCGCAAAATTTTCGAAAAAGTATTTAATTTTTTTAAAAATTTACATGACTTTATTTAAAAATCTATCTTTATAGAACATCTCTCATTAAGAGAAACTAGTGATGCTACAGAATTAGACACTTTTTCGTACTAGTTTCCTAATTTCTTTGGCCAGGTCTAGCTTTTCGGTCGTGCCCCATCCCTTTGCCAGCTGCCATCTATCGTCGCCCAAACATACTTTTTTTCACGTTTGCTCAATTTTTCGGTTTCCTAATGACAGAAACGAAAAATTACTTTAAGAACATATTAGAAGAGTAAAGCCTCGTTCTATATGAAAATTTTTGTTGAAACATTTGGAACCATTTTTACGAAAATGACGTTTAGAATTACTGTAAATGCAAAATTTAAAGCTATTCCTCACAAAAACTATTGAGTATTCAAATCATTTATTGGAAGTTATTGAAGCGCTGTATTCAAATGAAAAAATTAATACAAATTGCTGGAAATGGGCGTATTAAAGCATGAGAGATATTAAAAAATACATTTGTGTATTTTTAAAAACGAAATAATTCAGCAAAATTATTTTGGGAACCTACAGACAATCAAAAGTATCTGGTCATGTCTAATGGTATTTCCTCCATACACCAATACTTATGTTTTATATTGTGATTAGGCCAACAGTCCGTGATTTCAGTCTTAGTCTTAAGAGCTACCCCGTATTAAATGTTACTCCTTTGAGTTTGCAAAAAAAATAAATCCCAACTATTTTGTTCTTGAACCATATTGTCGCACCAGAGCATACTTCATTTGTGGTCGTTAGATTCTGAATATTCAGCCAGACTTTCACTGAATCATTATTTAATTCGTGTTTTTAGTTCTAGCGGCCAGCTGCTCTGATCGGTAGTTTTCCGTCGTTTCTCCGATCAACACCAGGCGAATGCCGGAGCAGTACCCTATCAAACGGGCCACGGACCGCGCGCGATGTCCTTCCCATTCCTTGTCCTATCCTCTCCCCTTACACACACTTACACTAACATGCACTACACTACCACATATTCCGGGAGACCGGTCGGGAGCTTAGAGCTTGTCCCGGCGGGGTGGGGGGGTGCCCCGCTGGTGGGAGAGTCTTGGTTAGGGGGGAAACCCCACTAGCCGACGGTAGGTCGGCGCTGGGTCTCACCATCCAGCGGGGGAAGACCACCGCCACCTCCCGAGAAAAAAAACATGCACTTCACTAACAGGACTAATGAGCAGAGGAACATGAAAAAAACGCACCCGGAAACATGAAAAAATCAATCAATAAATCAATCAATCAATCGTGTTTTTATATTTTACGTTAGTGAAAAATAAATCCTAATTCAGCGAGTATTTCATTAAACCCTTTCAGTCTTTGTGTTACTAAATGCATAGATAATTACGCGAAAACTCCGTCTTTGAAACAATGTAATTTATTTGAGTCATTTCTGTTAAAACACTCCTTTTCATGGTTGACAGACGTATTTAACTGCATGTAATATGTTTTTTGTTTACAAAATACAACGATCGTTGCATGAAAATGGGTTGAACCTCAACTCCGCAACATTTATCACATGAAACACAAACATTTTTCTTCAGAAAGAAATATTGCTTGCATTATCCAAATGCCAGGAACGTCACACCTGCCCATCGTAGCCTTTGCCACTCCCTAAGCGCTCCCCAAATCCCCGACTATGCAACAGTTGTGCCTCCTCGCCTCTACTTCATTTTTGTCTAAATGGATGGTCACATCCAGCCGACAAACTGCTCAGGGAAGAGCGTGTGAGGAAAACTGTGCCGTGAGGTGCAACAGGAGAGTAATTGGAGCAGTTTTTAAGACTGCGGAGGATAGTCGTTGTGGAAACCTAGTTGTGAACCTGACGTGTTCCAAATTTTGAGATTGTACTTGAAATGTTTCTGTCAGTATATATTTTTCTAAAACGCTTCATAATTCATCATTTCACTTTTTTACCTTGTACTGTAACTTTACCTAGAGGGTGAGTAATTTTACGCAGAAAAAATCATAGTTGTCTTCTCAATTAAATGAAATATTTCTCACATTTTGCTGAGAAACACTTCACTACAGCAATGCAGTTTCTTGACAATTTATCTTTTTATATGACGTTAAGAAGTTCTTATAATAACTCAAAACTCTGAGGATGGTTCTAAGTATTTCCCAATAAATCTACTTCTCTGATGCAATGAAAGAAAATGTAAATTTGTGTTTTGATGGAATTAGAGTGGAAATGGCTACAGTCCTTTATCGGTCCTGCGAACTCACCCGATTTTAGGCCATCAGAACCTTATACCACCAGTCGGCAGGAAAAAAGTCAGTGCACCGTTGTTCAATCACCTAAAGACACCCCCAACTACATAACCCTGTTTTAAAATGGAAAAAATTGTGGTGATGAGAGACTGCAATGAAAGGGAAAAAAAACCCCCCCCTTTTGAGGAACCTCGGCCGCAAACCCGTAAAAGTTCAATATTGGGGGGCCCCATCCCGGGGGAAATCCGGGACCCGCAGGGGTTTTGATTTCTTTTATTTTTATTTTTGTGGGGCTTTTTTTGGAAGTCCCAATACTAGGGGGTTTAAGAGGACTTTGTTGAGCGGGAGGGAGTAAAAACTTGGTTCATCGTAGTGGAATTTAGGTGGGAGGGAATAGATGGTCAGGCGGGCCCCTTTGTTGGTAGGAAGATAAGAGATGTTTTAACGGGGGAAAAGCCCCGGGGAAAAAAATAACGAAGGGGAAGGAAGAATCCCTGTGAATTTTTGTATGGCTAACACCCATTGAAACCTGTCTTTCTGGTGGAGGCTGTGGTGTATTTCAGACTTCCTTAACGAGCTGCAGTTAGGGAATTGTGGCCCTGAAAATGCTCTGAGCATCATCAGGGTCACTTCTTATTGATTAAAATAAAAAAGATGGAAATTTATTTCATTACCAATAAATTTAACTCTACTATAACATAGAAAATATTAGACTTAAAAACTAATGGACGCCGTATAGGATCAGATATGGATCTTACAAAAGCTGCTACAAAAAATAATAATTTTCCCGTGTTTGAATTTTAAAAGTATGTAATAAATAATGTCAGTTTTAGAAAATTTATATAGATACCCCTCTGATTTTTTTATTCTCCCAGGTGATGGAAAAAGTGTCTGTGTAATGGGCAAAAAATAATGGGGCCTTCTTGATCCTGAATGTAGAATATATGGCCTACTAAAAAAAATTTTTAAAAAATTTGGAGGTTTTTGTTTTGTAAAATAAAAATGTAAATTGTTAAAAATTAAAAAATAAAAAAAAATTTTTTAAATTGGAGTTACCCTGTTTTAGGGCCCAAAAAAACAACATGTACCCCGCTTGCACAAAATGGGCGATGCCCTGAGCCGAACTTTACCAGTTTTTTGACCCCTGCCCCGTGGATCAGCTGACCAATCCGCTTTGCTTATTTCGGGGAGGGGGACTATTAATTTTAACATTACAAAATGGCGGCGATGGGAGTTATATTATAGTAAATATTTGAATATAAATATTAAATCAACCAACATTTTAAAATTTTTTGTATATACATTTAATTACATAAATAAAGGATCTTCCCCGAAAACATATTTTCTGAAAAAACGGGTTTAAAACAAAACGACAACGACTTTTGCTCCAGCCCAATTTCTGTTTATTATTGAATATTTAATTAATGAAATAATTTGATTGTATGCATTTCAAACCCCTAGTTATTTTTTTAGAAAAATTTAATTAAAAGAAATAGGGAAGTGTTTAAAAAGCCCCGGATAGATTTTAGTTGTAAAATTTTTACAAAATTTCTCAGATGCCCCAATTAAAAAATACATAGATCAGGGAAAATTTAAAAAAAGTTTTGAATGAAAATCAAAAAACTTGAAATTTAAACTTATTTAGTCAAATGGTTTCTACTGAGACATTATGTTTGGGAAGTGCAGCTGAAACAAATGAATAAATTTTTGATCTTTTTTGGGATCACAAAAAACCTTTTAAACAACGTTGGGGGATTGCTTTTTAATGGGTTTTTTTAAGCAAAAAAAAATCAATGTGATACCTGTCTTTAAATTTTTATGAGAACCAAACCAACTTTAAAAAAATATTTAAGGCAAATAGAAAAAGTTTGTTTTGGGAAAGGGGAGGAAAAAAAAAAAAAAAAAAAAAAAAAAAAAAACCCCTTACAAAATTTTTAAAAATTTATGATGATTTCCAATAACAAATGAAATTAATATATTTTATTATTATAAAGTATTTTTTTTACATTAGATTTTTTTATTTTCAGAGACAGCAATCCCCAAAAATTTTTTTAAAAGCACGGAATGTTACCCCCACTTCTTCTAGATAACAGACCTATGCAAACATTTTTTTGCTAATCCTTTAAAGAATCCTGAGATTCTCATGTCATAAATTATTTCAAAATTGTTTTTTAATAATGTTTCAAAATTTTGTCAAACTTGAAATTGTGCACGATAATCGTTAAAAAATGAATAGGATCCTCTTCTGTAAAATATTGTTGCAAAATAAAACTTTTCTATTTTCATACTTTTTTTACATTTCAAAAATTCCCAAATTTTTTATAGTTACTAACGCATTTTTCAGTAATATTGCACTGCATTTTCAAAATTTTTTAAATAATTTTAAAAAATTTTTAAAACAAAATAAGCAATTAATTTTTTTTTTGGGGGAAAAAATTTCATTTAAGTTATAATATTTATAAAGTAATTTAATTAAAGTACTATAATATGAATTAAGGTTGGTTTAAAACTATAACTAAAAATTTATTAGGGAAAACGCATTGCTTTTATATTAAAATGTAACTTTTTTAAAAAATGCCCTTTGATTGATAGTTTGTGTTCGTATATAGTATATTCACGCAGAGACGTTTTTACAAAGAAAATCTAAAAAATGAAATAACCAAAAATTTATAATTCTTGGTTTTTGGGTCCCACTTGGCATATTTTAATCAAGGTCAAAAGGAGAAATCTGCCCCGGGTTGTCCAAATCTTCGGGGTCACCATTTTCTTTACGGGTTTTGGTTTCCCGAAAGTATATAGATTTTTCCCAACTTCTTGAGAATACATTTGATCCCATGAGAGAAAATGATAACAAATGTCGGGGTTTTAAAAAATCTGCCTTTGGAATACTGCATCAAAGCCCCTGGCTTTGTTTACATTTTCTGTCTTCGTCGAAAAACTGCTAACATTTTCCGGTAATCATGTTATCCCCGCAAAGCAAAAGATTTCGGGTTTAAAAGAGACCAATATGTTATTGGGGGATCAAAAAATAGATTTTAATAGGAATTGACATTATTCTTTTAAAAAATAAAAGAAATGTAAATTTACTATTTGTGCATTTTCTTTTTTCACTTCAGTCCGTAAATTTTTTCATAAATAATTCAATCATCTTTTTTTTACCTAAATACAATATTTACTTTCCGACCGTCAATTGGGGAAATAGTTTTTCCCCATTGAAAAGGATCAGGGATAAAGGGAAAAAGTTTCAAATATCATAAATCCCAAATAGAGTAATATCATATTTGTTATAAAAAGGACTCCTCGAAAATAATCAAATTTTCTTTGTTTTCATTTAATCTTTTCAAATAAAAACTTTTTGGTTTTGGTTTGATTCCGGCAAGATCAAAACAGATCTTGCCCTCCATTTAGCCAAAAAAAAAGGCCTTCACCCGGATCTTCCACTCGGGAAAGTATTAATTTAATTTCCCCTATTTTACAGCAATGATTTTTTTTAACACCACAAGTTTTTTTCCGCAATCTTTCTATTTTTGTTTATTGTAAAATGAGTATTAAGTTTTTGGGCCCAAAGGGATTACTTAAAAAAATTTTTGATAGAGTTTTTGGAGCAAAATTGGATTTTTTGATTTAATTTTGATCACTTGTCTCAAAAATTTTTTCTTCAATCTTTTCCTTTAGATTCATCAAACAGATACGAAAACATCTTTCCAAAAATTACTGCATTTAACGGGGTTTATTGCATTATTTTTAATTCAAATTTTCCCGATTCATACGAAACAGCCCCATTGTCTTGTTATTGTCTCTTAGTTTTTTCGAAAATTTTTTTTTATAAAATTTAAAATCACTAATAATTGGCCTTCCTAGCTTTTTTAAAAAGTAAAATTTTATAGACCCCCTGCTCTAATAATCATCCGATTTTTTTTAAAATTTTTTTCCTACTGGAAATATATATTTCGTTCTAGATCATATCAGATTCCCAAAACCCATGCTTGACTTTACATTTTTTTTTTGAGCCCCATTTTTATTTTTATTAATTTCGGGTTTAAATTTTAAAGATACAAAAATATTATTTTTCACCTATTTCAATGATACGCGCTCCAAAAGGGAAATCGTTATGTATGAATTAAAAGGTTTGCAGCCGTTCTCGGTTTAAACGATATCCCCCAACTTTTTTAGTTATTTGGTTTTGAAATAAAACCCTTTTCAAATTTTTTTTTACCATCTTGCATGACTTACGGGGTCTCTAAAAAAAGTAACAAGTTTCAACGTCAATTTGGGAAAGAACTTTTCTGATGAAAAAATATTATATAAAAAAAAGATCTTCCCCCATCTTCATTACTAGTTTATCACTAGTTCATTATGAGAGAGAAATGAATATTTTCTAGGATGAAGAGAGGGCACGTGACCCTGAGAGACGAGACAACAATGTAGCCTTTCAGACTGTTAGCAAATGGGCATGATAAAAAATTCAATAATAATCAAATTTATTATATAAATACATTTTTTAAAAACCAAGAATTTTTTTTTTCAACTTCAAACTTATTCCTTAAAATTTATCTGCTGACGATGTTAAAAACACCATATTAATTCGATACTTACATATACAGAGAATATACGTAGTATAGAAATGTTATATAATGCCTAAAAAAACTGCGTTTTTCTGCGAAGAAATCTTGCCGCCCTGGTGAAAAAAAATGAATAAAAAAAGGCAAATTAAGAAAAAAAAGTCCTCTAACACGCGGTGTGCCAAAATTTCCCGTTTTGGGGATCCGTGATCCCAAAAAACAATTGGCAAAATGTATGTCTTCCGTCTGATACAAATCTGCGCCTAAACATGCATACGATTTTCCAAAAATTGAAGAAACCCCTTCTTTTTCTAGCTAAACCCATGATTTTGAAAAAAATTCTTTAAATTTTTTGGGGGACTATTTGTCTTCCGACTTTTTAAAATTTTTTTTAAAAAACGGCCCAAATTTTTTTTCAAATTTTTTTGGGACTGTTTCCCTTTATAGAAAAATACGCGGAGAAATGTCAAGTCACGGTTAACCAATTTTGAAAACCCAAAAAAATTTGAATATTTCCTCTTACACAACACAAAATTAAAGATAGAGATTTTTTTAAAAAATTTTTTATAAATTTTTTAAAAAACATCAATTTTTTGTTTTATTTTTTCCCTTGGCCAAAAATTTTAAAATTTTAAAAAGATTTTTCAAAACCCTAATTTTTTTTAATTTTTGGGGGGTTGAAATTTTTAGTAAAAAAATTGAAAAAAAAGGGAAAAAATAAAAAAGTTTTTAAAAAGGGAAATGTTTTGGGATTAAGGGAAAGAAGTCCAAGAAAAAACCAAAAGGGCCCTATGAACGGAAAATATGGGAGGGTATCGGGTAAAATGATCATAATCGAAAGTACATCAAATTCTTTCAGCAGTTTTGTAATGGTATCTTTTTGAAAAAAAAGGAATGTTTAGAAATTCTCGACATCGTTATTGGGAATTTTTTTTCATTGCTCGTAAATAAAAACCGCTGATATCGTTGGGGAGAACCGCGTTCCTCTTTGAAGCCACCCCCTAAGCGATTGCTACCAACACAGACGGCAAAGATTTGGGAACTTACCAAAAGAATTTTAAAATTTTTCTTCCCTATTGCTTTTCGCATTTTGCATTTAAAATATTAAATAAATTCCCCCCAAGAACAAAAAAGCAAAGAATAGGGAATTAAAAAGAATTTTTTTTTAAGAATGTTTAGTTTATTTTAATTTTTTGGCCCCGGTTTGTGTAAATTATGCTTGGGTGAGTTTTGCGATAACTTTGGGGCCCAAAAAGGTTTCGACACGGCCCGACATTCAGAATTCTTTTGCTGCAAAAATTTACTAGAATCTAAGAAACATTTATTGACTTCAAGAAAATCACCAATTTTACGCATTATTTCTTTGTTCATCTACTCACATTTATATAAAAATAAACCTTATTTTCTCGGTTATTGGTAATGTTTTTCTTAATATAAACAAATGTTACACTATTAACACTTCATCTTTTTGAAAACCTCAAACGACAACGAAATCATACCAAATTTTTGAAAAGGAAAAGTATTTTTAAAAAACCCAAAATAGTCAAAAAAAAAAAGTTGCATGAAGAGGCGACGTGAACTCGAGTTTTCCCAGTTTTCAAACAAGCACTGAACTACGACGTCACCCCCCGCAGTACTTAAAATGTTTTACATATTAGGATGTTTGAAGGATACTTGTGATTTTTCTATTTTGAAAACAGGAATGTTGTTTGCAAGAAAAAAACAGAAAAAAGTAGTTTTCCAAAATCGTTTTGAAACTTTTAATAGTAAGAAAAAAAAACGGTTTCATTGCAGTTTTGATTTCAAACAATTTTTTAAAAATTTTAAAATTTTGTTGCACTTTTACAAAAAATGCCATATTTCAAAAAAGTCAATTGTTATGAAAGAACAAATTTTTGGACAAATATTTCTTTTGAAAGAAAATTTTTTCTTTTTTGAGTTTGGATATTTAAAAATTCAAACTTTAAAATTTTCAAAACGATTTTTCAAAAATTAATTATGTCATCCTTCAAAATTTTTTTATTATTCTTACCAGAAAATTGACCCGTTTTAGAAAATTTGAAATGCCCCAAAGGCTTAAATGGAAAGTACCCCAAATTTGTTTTTTAAAAATTTCCAAGCCAACTACAGCCAAAAAAACGGGGGTTTCTTCAATTTGGAAAGGACCTGTGGTTTAGGCGTGTAGTGATCACGACGGATGGAGGGAGGGTTTTGGATAAAACCGTTTTTTCGACCCCAAAACGTTATTACCGTTTCCCAAAACGATTTTCCGCTGTATTAAAAACTTTTTTTATCGTATAGAAATTTAGAAAGGGCATACGAATATACAGATTTCGTGGTATACGAGAAAAAAAAACGAGAAGTACAAGTTTTTTTTGTTGGATAACGAATTATCATAGTTCAAAATCCATCTAAATGTTGATTTCCCAAAAAAGGTGAGATAAAAAAAAAGTCTGAGAATTTTCTATTACTATTGTCATTTAAAGGGTGAGTTTTTTTTTACATAAAATCAACAAATATAATGTATTTATATAATAAAAAACGAGTAATTTGTCACAATCTGGGCGACTTTTAAAAGTCTAAATTTTATATAAATTATAAATGCCCAAACCTTTCCCCTCATACTGACTTTAATATGACAGCGGTGAAAATATCAAATGCGGGGGGAATACAACCAAGAACCCAACTGAAAAACGCATTTTTCAAGCCAGTGGTCAGAAAACTGGTCGTAAATCGAACGATGCGGGTTTGTTTCCCGCCGAAGGGAATTACTTTTTGTACTCAATTAATCGGTTATCAGGTCACAATATGGATATCATAACAAAGGGGGTAAACTTTCCCCCAAATTTTTTCATTTCCCAACCAGTGAAAAGTGGTGACGAACGTTTTGAAGGAATGAAATTTTGCCAACACGTACGCTATTTTAAATAAGCGAAGTTACTTTAAATTCTTAAACGAATATAAAAAATACACATTTGATAAGTATTTTGTTTTAAACAGGATAAAACTTTGCGAAATAATTCAAATAGTAAAAAGTTTGCAAAAATCTTATAAACAAATAAATAAGATTTTTTTCCAAACATTCTTATCTTTTAATTCTGACTTGTTAAAAAAAGAATGTGAACAGAAGAAAAAAAGGGATCCAGAACTCGATCCTCCAACCCGATCAAACCCAAATTAAACGATCCCCACATGAAAAATTTTTTTCCCATATTTCTCCATTTTCTCTAGAGTTACGTTTTTAAAAGTAATAGAAATCATATTTCTAAAAATATTGTTTTCCCAAACACACCAAAATGCAATATTAGGGGATCTAGCAAAATTAGGGGAAAAATTTTTTTAAACTTTTGTTTTTTAAAAGAAAAAGTTAAAATTTAGTTTAAAAATTGATTTACCCAAATTTTTGGGTCCCCAAGCACCCCTTTTTTTCCAAGAACAAACATGATTTCAAATTACCACAAAAAAAAAATTTTATAAAAATCTTTTTTTTTAAAAATTTACTAATAACCACCCAACCCCACAAAAAAAAACCCAATTTAAAAAAATAAAATGTAGATTTCTTTTTACACCACCAAATTATTTGTTTTTGGATAAATTTTTAAGGCCCACCTGAAAATTTCATTAAAATTTTAAAAAAATAAAAAAATAAATTTAATTTTTTAAAAATTAGAGATGTTTGAGAATACAAAACAAAAAAAAAAGGGAATTTATTGGGGTTTTAATTTTAAGGGAATTTTTAAAGTGTAAAAAATATCCGTTTTCTTTTAAAAAAAACGAAGAAATTACCTTTATTACAAAAAATATAATAAACCCAATTTTAGGGTTTGATTATCTCGAACTGTTAAATAAGTAATTACTAGGATTAACAACTTGGAAGACTTTTTCCCTTTTTTCAACGATTGCAAAAAAATTTATTTAATTTAAACCCCAAATTAATTTTCATCTTCCCAAAATTTTTTTCTCATTGCTTGGGAAAAAAAATTTTAACAAAAATTAATCATAAACATTTTCAAAAACACTTTTTCCTCCTGCAAAATTTTAAGTCTCTTTGAACCCAATTTATTTTTAGGCACAAATAAAAACCTTTGGGGTTTTACAGATATTTTACAAGAAAGGGGCATGGAAAAACAAGGCCAGAGGATTTTTTTGGCACAAAATTTTTTTAACTAAAACCGGTTGCCCCAACGTGGCAGGGGGCACAAAGGAAACAAAAGGATTTTTTTGGGAAATTTTGATTCGCCTTTTTTAGGGCCCGAAAAACCCATGCGCAAAGGGATCTTTCCCCCACCCCAATCCCAGGGACCCATTACGCGAAAAACGTAATGATCGCAAACACCAGTCGAAAAAAAGAACCGCCCTAGTATTAAGCAAGAATATGATTTTTTAAAAACCCAAATTTAAAAAACTAAAGAATTGCCGGGCAAATTTTCATTCGGATTCATAAAAAATTGTAACCTAAAAAATTTAATGACTGATTTTGAAACAAATTGTATATGCATAACTAAAATATTTTTAAATTTCTGCAAATATTGGAGTTTTTTAAAAAAAATAATGCTTATAAAGGGAACAAAAACGAAAGGTTTTTACTCAAAAGCACAAGTTTCATTTTTTAATTTGTCATGTTCCCAAATTATACTATTAAAGAATTGGGAAAAAGTTTTCAACCGTAAGATCTCTATTTTCAATTTTTTTGGTTTTAAAAATTAACTTTTTTAATTTTTAAAAAAAAATAGAGTTGCGAAAATAGGGCCAGAACATTCTTTTTCCTCCTTTTATACATAGGAGGAAAAAAAACTGATAAAACAAATTTGGGTTTTGGGAAAAAAATGATTTAAAAAAAAAAATCCCTGTATTTTAATCATAAATTGGAAAAATTTTCATATTTTGAATAAAGTGAAGGGATTCGGGGAACTTTTATCCAAGATTTTAAAGGAAAATATCTCTATCTTCAATATCCCAAATGAGGAAGACGACAAAAAATTTTGCAACTCAAAGTTGAGCCACCAAGCGCAGACTTGTTTTTTAAAAAAAAATTTGATCGCTTTTTAGATTCGAAAGAAAACCCAAAACCCAGGGCCAACCTCACCCCTAATTGATTTCCCCCTTTTAAAATTTTACCGATTTTTGGGAAAAAAGGGAAAAAGAAAACCAATAGGGGTGATGTTTGAGATAGAGGGTGAGTTTTAGAAATTTTTGGGGCCAGCCCATCGGGGGGTATTGGGGGGAGGTTTTGCCTGAAAAGGAATTAAGTGCGCAGGAGCAGGGCGAGATCGGTGTTTCCCCCGTACCGCATCGCGTTGATTACATTGGGGGGGGGGGTTCCCCCCTGGAACTGGCGGCGGGTTTTGACCGGGGGGAGGTGACCTTTTTGCCGAAGGGGCGAGGGCCATTCATGAACCCTTTGTTAGGGGGGAAATTCCCCCAGATCACACGAAAGGGGTGAAGGGCCCACGATCCCGACGTGCTCCAGAAAAAAAGCCCAAAATACAAATTTTATCACCTTTTTTTAAAAAAAAACCGAAAATTTTTTCCCAATGTTAACAACAATCTCCAGCTCATCAACCCCCCACACAATGCGGAATTGGGGGATGGGGTTTGGCGGATCGTTGGTGTTGGGGTTGGGTGAGGACCCCCGGGGTAGGGGAAAGCTAAGAATCGAAAAGGTCAAAAGGACGGGGACCGGTGGGATTTCAGATTTTTGGGGAAAATCATGGCCTTCCGTGGGGGTTTTCCGATGGAATATTAATTTCCAGACGACCGTTCCCCATTCAAGTTCAATTGGGTTAAATGGTTCGAGCCCGACCGCGAGCTCGTTGCCTCCTTGGGGGTGCCACAGAAACCCTTTTGGGGGTTGGGGGGAAAGAGGGCCATGGCCGATATTTGGCCCCGCCCACCCAACTAACCCCGACGATCTATGGAACTTTTTCCGACGCCTGGGACAGGAGAGGAGGGTTTGCCCCTTCGTCCGTTTTTTACCCCCCCGTCGCGGGGTAGAGGGAGGGCCCGGGGCTCAAATGGGAAAAAAACCGGCCCCTTTTGGGCCCCAAAAATTTTTTTAAATTTAAAAAAATTGGGAAAAATATAAATACAATAAAGGGGGAAAAAACTTTCCTGGGTTGAATCAAAAGTTGAACAGACAGGGTCTTAGCGAACCCTTGGGGGGTTCCTTTTAGTTTATTAGAAAGTATTAAAACAATAAAACCAGATAAATGGACGAATTGTTTAATATTTTTCGTTTTCAGAGGGCGATCCTTTTAATTTTAAATATAATGTAATATATAATATAATATAAAATATATAATATATGGTATAATATATTAATAAAAAATTAATTTTAAAGAACGAACTTTATAAAAAAAATACAAGATTTTACTTTTCCTGCGTACTTCAGAACCACATTTAAAAAAAACTGGAAAGGGGCTTGCAATTATTCAGAAGGCCCAATGTCAGAAGTAGGGGGAGTTTAAAGACTACTAGTGGTGTTAAAAAAGCATCTTTCCGCCCCTATTTTTTAAGAAACACCGGGGAAAATTGAATTTTTTAAAAAATTTTAAACCTTTTTAAAAATTTACTTTAAAAATACATTTCATCAAAAGGAAAAAACCAAATTTTAATTTTTAGTTTTAAGAAGATTCCAAAAATTTTGATCTTTTGGATTTTCGAAAAAAGAGTTTTTAACGAACATAGACGGATATTCTTTAAACGTATTTACACTATCCAACAACAAAATTTAATAAAAAAATGCAGTCATTTGTTTTTAAAGTTTTAAAATATCCCGAGGCATCATTTAAAACCCCCAAAAATTGAATATCGGTTTCAATTTCAAGGGGGTTAAAAGCCAGATCGACTGGGAGCATCAAATTTGGGGAAAAACGGCTGAAGGTTTGCCCCGGGGTTGTTCAGGGACGGACGGACGGACAGACGTTTTGGGGCAGTCGATTTTTCGCATCCAAAACCCCCGAAAAAAGGATTTTTGGGTAAACCCCGGTTTGGGGGATATTTTTTTTTAAATTTAGTTAGTGGATTTATCCATTTTTTTGTCACAAGCCTTGAAATGAGTTTCTAGAAAATTTGCGTTTTTTTGCGCAAACAAATTTTCTCCCGAAAAGAAATTGACAAATTTTTAGAAAATTTGATTATACGTTCACAAAAAATTTTTTTGCTTTCCTGCAAAAAAAATTCCAAATTAAAAAAATTTTTAAATTTTTATAACTTCATTTGTCAAATTAGTTATACAGAAGAAATAAAGTTCATGGAAATTTTAAAAAAAATATTGTAATGTTAATCAAAATATTAATAAAAAGTGACATTTATAAATTTGTTTGAAGGGGTTTAAAAGAAAGAAACTAAAGAAAAAGTTCCTTTTAAAAATTTTAAAAAGTTTTGAGCATAATGAACTCCCCAAAAAAATTGGATTCACATTGAATTTAGAGTCTCAATGAACTTTAGTATAATATCAATTTTGAAAAAGAATACAAGATTTGGTCAAATGCTTCAATTTTTGGGGGGACCACACCCACATGTCTTTTCCTCAACCAGTCTAAAAAAAAATACATGTTCGCAGAGTCTTTTTTAAAAAATATTTTTTTAGATCAATTTCTCACCTATTTTACCAAGAAAAAGAAATTCAAAAAAAAAATAGGCTACAATAAATCATTTTAAATTTTTAAAACTGGGGAGTTGGGAAAATTAAAATAAATGAAACGAATTAACTGACAATAATGAAAATTTAATTTCGGATTAAATAAATTTCCGTTTTATAATATATTTTTGGGGGAAAAAGGTCCTTGGTTTTATTAACCAACGATTATTGGAAGTTTGAACAAAAAAAGGAAATTTTTTTGAAATGAAAGTTTTTTTTTTTGTATATTTTTTTTCTATTTTTACTCTAGGTAATATGACCATTGGATTGAATTTTGGGTTTTTTGGAGAAAATGGAAAACGAACCCACTTAATGTCGAGGGGAATAAAACCAGCGGCCCTTAACCCAGGGAGGCCTGGCGTCCATTTCCTCTTTCCTTCCGCATAAATTATTCACACCAAATCATCGAAGATTCACAACTCCATCGTATAATTACGTTTTTTCCTTTTCCCTGGCCACGTGATAAGAGGGAAAAAAGACCGCTGACAGGAGAAAGAGTACGAAAGCCGAAATACATCTTTTGGAATATCTGCGCTACCCGATGTTTTTCCAACGGATTTTTAGGGAAACAGGGGCAGAACCTTTTTAAACTCGGGTCATAAGATTTCTGGTCACCGTTCGCCCGGGGGAGAATTTTTACCCTTGGGTGGGGATGCCCCTTTTCAGGGAATCTTTAGTTTAATATGAAAGAAGAACCCAAAAAGCTTTTGGACTGCGATAAGAAAAGGAAGAAGGGAAAATTTTGACTATGGAGGGGATGCTGGCTACTGTCCTCCGAAACCCTTTTAAAATTTTTAAAAATATGGTTTAAATCTAACTACGGGGGGGATGAGTTTTTCATGCCTTATACACTAATTTTGCATTGTTCATGACCGTCTTTGCTTTTTTTTCTTTTAAAATTAGTCATTTTACTTTTTTACTTTTTTAACCAATTTAAAAATTTTTTAACTGTTCATTACAGGGGTTCATATTTCAAAAAAAGACACTTGTCAGTGATTTAAATGTTGAAGTGCCTTTTTCTTTAATCAAAAACCAAGACCAAAATCAAATTATCCCTCGTCAAAATTTTCAAAAAATTTTCAAAATATGCACTTTAAAAGTCAAATATTTACACCAATTTTAATTAAAAAAGAAAGAATTTATTTGTGTAAATAAAAAGAAGAGTTTGATTTGAGAATTTGATTTTAAAACTTATTTTTTCTTGATTAAACAAATGTTTTGGGTTTTAAAACAATTCATGTATGGGGTTTATGAGACAAAAATTTTCATCGTATATCTTAAAAAGGGAAAATTTTTCACAAAATCATTTAAAACAAGGGCGGGGTGTTTCCGGAAAAAATTTTTTACTAAATAGCGATAACCTGTCGGTTTTCCGGGGGTTTTAATTGGGAAAAGCTTTAATCGAACCCAAAAACCCCCGAAACTATTTCTGGGGTCAAAAGCCAAAAAATTGAAAAAGGAATACGATTCAAATCTGGGTTTCCCTTAAAAATTTTTAAATTTGGAAAATTTCCGGGATTAAATTTTTAACTAAATACTCAATCTTTTTAAAATTTATTCAAAAACTTTTGTTTCTTTCTTAACAGCCGTTTTTTGAAATTCAATTGAAATTTAAGGTTTTTAAATTTATTCTTTTTAGTGTGGTTATTCAAAAATATTTAAGAAAAAATTTTTAATTATTGATTTACAAAGTAAAAAATGAAAATTTTCTGTTTATATTATTAGCTGTTTATTGCGATATCAATTTTAAAAATTTGTATAAAATCACTGGGAAGGGATATTTAAATTTTTAAGTGTAACAGAAAATAGGTTTGAAAATATATGGAAAAAGAAATTATATTTTTTTTAGGAGGCCCGTTTTTTTACAATTGTATAAAAATTATAATTTTCAAAAGCTAAAAAAATTTAAAAATAGCAATTTTCAATGATAATTTATTGAATCCGGGGTGATTTTTAATTTAAACAAAAACCGGCATCACCCTTATATAGATAAGGGGGTTAATTTCCAAACGCGAAAAAATGGTTTTCATTGCTTGCATTTCCTTTAAAAGAATGTCAAAAAACAATTTTTTAAAACGGAAAATGAATTTCAATTTGCTTGATAGGGGAAAAGTCTATATTATGAAAAGTATTATATTTGTGTTTGAAAAATTATGTAATTAGTGTTCCTTTTTGATCAAAATTTTAAAAAGTTTTAAGAAACAAAAATTTTAAAAACTTTAATTAACCCACAAATTTCACAAATTTGATTTCAAATTGAGAAATTTTTAGGAAAAAAATCATAAAATGTCAAGACCCCCCCTGACAGTTTTTTATAAATTTTTAAAAAGACTTTTTCAAAAAATCTAAAAATATTAACAATAAATTTTGAATGATAACTATTGAACCCCGGAAATGATTTTTTAAATTTATTAAGAAACATGTTTGCCCCTCTAAAGAAAAAAGGGGGAACATTTTCAAATGCGTTATAAAAAAATGGGATTGCCCATTTTCCAAAAGGAATAATGTCAAAATACGTTTTAAATACGTGAACATGAATTTCAATTTGCTTGATGGGAAATGTGTATATTATGTAAATGCATTATATTGTTTTTCCCCGAAAATTATTATGTAATAGTTAGTGTTCCTTGCTTTAGAACTATTATCATTTTAAAATAGTTTGTAGAAACAAAACTTTCAATACTATTAATTTAATCTGACACAAATTTCTCACAATATTAGATACTCATAAATTAGACTTCATTTTCATGGTAAAGAACTCGATAAAATGTCACAGCTTCCTTCCGTGACCCGCTGCCCTTTGGTTCTCAGCGTCCACGGGGTTCAGGCCACGTCAGTGCAATTGGCGGAATGATCCTCGCGCCCGCGCCACCAATCCTTCGTTTCTGTGCCCTCTCCTGTTACCTCCTCTTACTTCCTCACCTCCTCTCCTGTTACCCCTGCTCACGTTAGCGAGGCAGCGTCACTGACCTCAGAATTGCTCCGCCCCTTTGAGATAACTAGGAGGAAAATCTTCGAGGAGGAAGGGGGACGTCTGAAACTTGGAGCAAAAGCCAATGATAAGAGCGGATACGCCTCGACGCCAGGATTGGTCAAGTGTCCAGCGATGGTTGTCCAAGCTGTGGAAAAGCCAGATTTGGCCGCACAGGGCATCGCCCATATTCTGTGAGAGTGGGTATACATACAAATAAAAAGTGTTCATTTCAACAGTTGCTTCGTACTCTACTTACAGGGTTGCATGGTTTGCGAGGATCTAGAAGGCGGTGATCTGAAGTAAACATCAGTTATTCCTTATTCTCCTGTCGGCCGGCAAACGCAACGTGGTAATAGTCTTCGGTGACGCGAACCGCGAGTCCAGGAGAGCAGTGAGGCGAGCCATGAGACCCCACCGCCTCCGCGTGCCTGGATTTTCGACTCGGCCGAGCAGTAAATTCCGCTAAAGAACAGGCGGCGCGGCCGTTCCGGAATGGAAACTCGGCCTATTGTGTTTGCGCCAAAGATCTACGACGTAAGCACGTTCGCGCTGTTTGCGTTTCCGATGACGAAATCGCGCCGTGACTGAACTGTAAATTGGGCCGGAAATAACGGCGACGTGGCGAAATTTTACGGAATTCGGTTAGCGAGTAAGCCGCCCTAAATAGCGTGGATAGTTGCGGACAGCGTCATCGATAGGTTTACGGGTTCGAATCCCGGAATAAAAATGTGGTCACTGACTGGTTAGAGAAATCCAATGTCTTAACGTTATACCATCGTTGATATTATTTTTCAAGAGCCATTTTGCTTGGTCCTCATATGACCTGACTGTAAATTAGACAGAAGATGTATTCTTCAATTGAGCTTATATTGCTTGGTGGCAGAATACAGAAAAGTAAATTTTAAAAATGTACAAAAAAGTCTTTAAATAAATTTACGATAATTATCTATCGTGTCCTATCCTTTTGAAATGTAAATGTCACTTTACATTTACAAATATGCACATCCAAATCTTTCATGCACATACACGCTGTATACCCACTCTCACAGAATATGGGCGATGCCCTGTGCGCCAAATCTGGCTTTTCCACAGCTTGGACAACCATCGCTGGACACTTGACCAATCCTGGCGTCGAGGCGTATCCGCTCTTATCATTGGCTTTTGCTCCAAGTTTCAGACACGTCCCCCTTCCTCCCCTCGAAGATTTTCCTCCTAGTTATCTCAAAGGGGCGGAGCAATTTCTGAGGTCCTGTGCGGCCAAATCTGGCTTTTCCACAGCTTGGACACCCATCGGTGGACACTTGACCAATCCAGTGACGCTGCCTCGCAACGTGAGCAGGGGTAACAGGAGAGGGAGGGTGAGAGGAAGTAAGAGGAGGTAACAGAGAGGTACAGAAACGAAACGGATTGGTGCGCGCGGCGCGAGGATCACTCCGCCAATTGCACTGGACGTTGGCCCTGAACCCCGTGGACGCTGACGAACCAAGGGGCAGCGGGTCACGGGATGGGTCTGTGACATTTTTTATCGAGTTCTTTACCATGAAAATTAACTCTAATTTATGGTATCTAATATTGTGAGAAATTTGTGGCAGATTAAATTAATAGTATTGAAGTTTTGTTTCTTACAAACTATTTTAAAATGCTAATGGTTCTAAAGCAAGGAACACTAATTATTACATAATCATTTTCGGAAACACACAATATAGTCATTTACATAATATAGACATCTATCAAGCAAATGAAATTCCTGTTCACGTATTTAAAACCTTGTATTTTGACATTATTACGCCTTTATTAAGGAAATGCAAGCAATACACACATTTTATTACGCATTATGAAAATGTAATCGCCCATTTTTCTATGAGCAGGTGCATCAAACAGTGATTCGTTAATCATTAAAAATCACTGCCGGTGGCCAAATAGATTATCTAAAATTGCTATTGTTAATATTGTTTAGACTATTTGTAAAATTGATGCAATTTTATAGTGATAATCGGTGAAAAGGAACTAGGAACCTCATTAGAAATATTTGAAAATATAATTGTCTTATTCTTCATATATTTTCAAAAGTTACTATTTTCTGTTACACTGCTGAGAAGATTATATCTATCCCTTCCCAGTGATATTTTTATTTATTTATTTATTTATTTATTTATTTATAAGGTAATATACAGGCAACAGTACAAATCTGATATGAATAGGCGCTAACATAATTAATTATTTTCAACATATCACATTGCATATATTAATAGCAAAATTGTAATAATTGATATCTTTAATAAATAGCTAATAATATAAACAGCAAATTTTTAATTCTTTTAATTTGTGGAAATCTACACAAGTTAAATATTTTCTTAAATTTTTGAATAACCACGTAGTAAAAAATAATAAATTTGAAAACCTTAAAATGTTCACGAATCAATGTAAGTTTCTTAAAACGAGCTGTTAAGAAAGAAACAAAACTTGTTTGAATAAACTTTCAGAAGATTGAATATTTAGTTAAAAATTTCAATTCCGGACAATTTCCAATTAAAATATTTAAGCGAACACAGTGTTTCGAATCGTATTATCTTTCCAATTTATGTTAGGTTTTGTATGACCGAAACAGTTTCTGGAGTGTTTAGTTCGATTCAAGAAGATCTCCGCAATTCAAACATCCGAAACTGACACGGTTATCGATATTGAAGTAAGAAACTGTTTTTATTCACGGAAACACACCGTCCTTGTTTTCTAATGATTAATTGTGAAATAATTTAGCCATTTATAGATATATGACAAATAATTTGTGCTCATAAGATCCCAATACTTGAATGCATATCGAACCTGAAAACACATTTGGTTTTAGATCAACACGGAAAACACAAGAGATTCAATGAGATCACAAGTTCTCAAATCTGAAAACTAAACTACAGTCTTTATTATTTTCACGAAATGAAACTTCATACCTTCTTTAATAATATAAAAGAACTGAAATGTATTGTGCTCAAATTAATAATATAAAAGAACTGTGTATTGTGCTCAAATATCTTTTCAACTACAAGTCAATATTATTCATAAAATTTTCTGAAAATTTGTATAAAGTCAGTTAAAATATTTTTATTAATTACAAGATTAAAAGAGGAAAAACAGTAAAATGACTAATTTTAAAATGAAATAAATGCTAAGACAGTGTTACACCAAAACGCAAAATTAGTTATAAAAGGCATGTTAAAATCATCCCCTTCACGCATATTAGATTTATAAATCCATAGCTAAGAAAGTTTAAAGAGTTTGCGGAGGACAGTAGCCAGCATCTCCTCTATAGTCAACAAGCTATGCCTTCTTCGGCTCTTTCATTATCGCAGTGCACAGGAGCATGCTTTACAGTAAGGTCTGTTCTTCATTTCTGGGGATAGGGGTGGGTAACTGCACGAGATGTCCGTGCGAGAAGTGGCAGTGCCCGATCCGAAGGTGAATAACAATTCTTGCCTCGGGCTTAGAGCCACGGGACGACCACGACAAGGGTCTTATGATCCTTGTGAGTTTGAAAAGTGTTCTGCCACTCTGTTTGCACTCAAAATGCAACGTTGGATAAAATATTGGTAGTAAGAGTAGATATTACCATAAATATGTCTTTCTGGCTTCCTCGAGGCCAACTTTACTACCTAGTCAGAGGTTTCATTTCCACTTATCCCCACGTGGCCAGGGACACAGGAAAAAACGTAATTCAAATGATGGAGAATTAAGCGATATCTTCGATGTATTTGATGTTGGATATATGATGTCAGAGGTTTACTAGGAGAGAAAGAGGAAATGGACGACAAGGCCGTAGCTTCCTGGGTTCGAAGGGCCGCGGTTCCGCCTCGGACATAGATGTGTGTTCGTGATGTCCTTACGTATTCTCCTACAGAAAACCCCAAACATAAAAATCACAGTAGTCGTTATATGACCTAGTAGTTAAAAGAGACATTAAAAATATATACAAAAAACAACAACTTCCAATTGTCAAAGAAAATTTCACATATTTGAATTCGCACTTTCAATAATCGTTGCCTAATAAAACCTAAGGACTTTATTTCCCTGGGCAAAATAGTATTATAAAACGGAAATTTATTTAATCAAAAATGAAATTTTCATATATAGTCAGCTAATTCGATTATTATTTATAACTTAATATTCATCTCTCTCAGAGATTTCTACAATATTGCAATGATATTCATTGTAGCCAATACATATTTTATTCACACTTTCTCTATTCGTTGGTAAAATAAACATATTTATTAAACTGAGTACCACTGAATTTAATAATGTTCTTTAATTACAATATTTCCATAGTTTTTTAAGCTGAGGAACAGTGACGGAAAATAATTGGCTTAATATTGAGTTAAGACTTCATTAAATATTTTACTTTATTTTACATTCTCGAATGCGCAGCACACTACAGAAACAATGATATCAAGTAAAAATGGTATTTAGGGGTTTTGAAGGAAAATTCGGCTTTTGAAATCACGAACTCCAAAAAAATATTTCCAAAAAGACTCTGCGAACATGTATTTACTTTTAGACTCGTTGTAGGAAAAGGACCTGTGTACGCATGGTACCGCAAAAAAAATTAAAACATTACTGACTTCTAAATCAATGTATTCTTTTTCAAAATTGATATTATACTAGCAAGTTCATTGGGATTCTGAATCCAATGAGAATCCAATATTTCTGGAGGGTATGTTACATTATGCTCATATTGCATTATTGAAACTTTCTGAAAACGAACTCTTTCTTTTTTACTTTACACTCTTCATTCGAATACACTATACCGTTATTACAAATACTGTAGTAAATGTAACCTTTGATTAATACTCTGGGATTTTCAACGTTTCAATTACTAATCTGTTTCAAATTTCTCATGAACTCTTTACTCTTCTTCTCGGTATAACTAATTCTACAAATGAAGTTATAAAAAATTGTATAAATGTTTTCCAAATTTAGAAAATTGCTTTGCAGTGAAAGCATACAAATTTTCCCTGAACGCATAATCTAAATTCTCTCATATATTGATCAATTGCACTTTCTTCTTAAGGAGTAGAGAAAGTTACGTAATGCTACGCGAAAAAAACGGCGAATTGTCTGCAGAAAAACGCATATTACACGGCCCTTGTGACGAAAAAATGGATAAATCCACTTGCTAAATTTAGAAAAAAAAATCCTCCAAATCGTGGTGTAGCCAGAATCCATGTTTGTGGGTGGTTGATAGCGAAAAATCGACTGACGGTAAAATGTCTGTCCGTCCGTCCCTGAACAACGCTAGCGGCTAAACCGTTCAGCCGATTTTCACCAAAATTGATACTCCTAATCGATCTGGCTGATGTCGTAGCGCCTTGAATTTGAAACCGATATTCAATTAGGGGGGAAGGTACTTTACATGAAGCCCCTGGGACGTATTTCAAGTGTTCAAACAAATGGCTCCATAATTTTTTATTACATTTATGGTTGGATAGTGGGAAGTGCATTTAAGAGAATATTGCAGGTCTCATGTTCGTTGAAAACTGATTTTTCGTAAAGTATTCCTACAAGTAAAATATTGAAATTTGAGATTTTCCTGATGAAACTTTTTCCTTAAAGATAAGATTTTTAAATAAGATCATGTGCAATTTTCGAACTTTTAGTATTTTCAGCATAAGTTTCCGTGAAAATACGGGTGAGAAATGCAGCGCTGTTTAGCATCACTAGTATTCTTTAAAACTGTCCTACTTCTAGACATTAGGCTCTTCTCGAATAATTGCAAGTCCTTTCCAGTTTTATTATGACAATGTGGTACTGAAGTACGCATGAGAAAGTAAAAATATTGTACTTTCTTTCTATAGAGAACGTTCGCATTCTATTAAAATATAATTATATTATATTAATATATTTAGTATTCCCTATATTATACATTTTTATATTATATTATATATCACAGTATATTTAAACTTAAAAGGATTGACCTCTGAAACGAAAAAATATATTGAAACGATTATATTTCTATTTAGCATAGGTTTTATTATGTTTAACTACTTTTCTAAGTGGCAACTGAAACGAAACCGCTTTAGCCGAATGGTTAACGTCATAGGTACGCTGTCAGCTTGCTAACGTTGTAGTTCGAATCAGAAGATAATTTTTTCTTCTGTTATAGTGTGATTTCAGTAGTAATATGTCCAATATTTTGTAATTAATATTAATTTTTGAAAAGACTTAGCGGCCGTAAAAAGGGCCAGTTTTGTCGTCCATCAGTACGACGACCAGAAACCTCCGTTCTTTACTATCTGACCGAGGCGCTGGTCGTCCCTATTTTCGAGGAACTCTATATATTTTGAAAATGGAAAAAAGTTAAATTTTCAAACCTACAAAATTGAAAATAGAGATCTTACTTGTTGAAAACTCTTTTCCCAATTCATGTAATAGTATAATATTGCGGAGCAGTGACATTAGAGAAGAAAGTATGTGCTGTTGTAGTACAACTACTTCGTTGTTTACATTATAAAGCATTATAATTTCTTTAGAAGCAATTAATCAACTATTTGCAGATAATTAAAATATTGTTAGCATTATATCATTCAAGTTTAGGTTACAAGTTTTCATGAATAACGAATGCAAATTTGTCCGGAAATTCTCTTAGTTGTGTTAATTGGTTTTAAAAATCACATAGGTACTTCCTTATTACTACGCGGTTCTGCATTTCAGACTGGTGTTTCACGACGAGTTACAGTTCAGTCTTATCGCGTAATGTGGAGATCACCTTGAAGATATGGGAGGGGGGCAAGATAGCAGTTCGCAGGATAGAAGCTACTTCGCGAGCCCTACACAAAAGACATTCGAATCGAAATATTTCTAACTAGAATCAACTATAGAATAGTATCGCGCTGATGATTCCACATTCTTATCAAGAATGTGAGTTTGCTGTAACCTGAAGTAAATGTTGTACATCATAAGAACAATAAATTTCAAGATAGAATTCATTCTACAACACCCCTCATCGGTGCTGTAAGGTACCTCTGTGATAGCTCCGTGGATTACACGCGTAGTAGATAGAGGAATGGACGCCAGATCAAATCCTGGCGAATATGTATTTTTTTTTTACCTGATGCCTAGAACACATTAATCACTATCATCACGAGAGACATTCCAAAATTCTTGCAAGAGGAACAAACTTTTTTTGTAAACGATAATGTGATTATATTAAGATTGTGTGCTGGTATCTTGTATTCCAAGCAATGTGACGAAACGAAATTTGGAAGAGATAGCTCAAATATTAACAGTGTCTCGATTGCAAAATCATTATCATATTTTTATGCAATCGTTAGAAATAATATGAAAAAGTCTGTACCAAGTTGTATAATCACTAGTAATTTACATATTTAACAGTTCTAGAGATAATCAGAATCCTTAACAAGTCTGTGGGTTTATTATAAAATTTTGCAATAAAGGTAATTTCTTCGTTCTTTTATTAATTGAGAAAGGAATATGTCTTTTTTACACGTTTAACAAAGTTCCTTAGAAACTATTATGAACTCATTAAAATTACCATTTTGTGTTTGTGCCTTTGTGATAAATGCTAACAGAACGCATCCCTTAATTGTTTGTAACAATTGATAATTTTATTTCTTTTATGGTCTTCTTAAAATTTTTAATGTAAGTCTTCGGTAGGTGGAGCCACATTTCAAAATGTATGAACTCCAAAACATAATAAAGTACGATTTGACGTGGTCATGTGAAAGAAATCAATATTGTTTTTATTATCATCTCCATTTTAAATAAAGAATGTTTTGATACGGCTTATCTTTAGTGCGGGTAGACTGAGACTAAGTGGCGAGCATTCAATCAGTCCCAATTTTCACAATGATAATAAGGAATTTTAATTATTTAGTTATATCAATGATTATTCGCCATGCTTGTGTAGGTGATCCAATGCACAAATCACCTGTCATTTAGTCTCAATATAGGAAAAACAAGGAGGTGCGAATTTCGGATCTCAAAATGTCTGGGATAAAGTCGTTCTTTTAAATCTAAATATTAAATTTATTATAAAATTCATAAATATGATAACGGAGTTAGATAAATAAATATATTATCATGTATTGTTAAAAACATCAGTTGCCCTAATATTGCATTTTCCAGAAATTGTACTGCTTGAGAACGAATATGTTTAGAGATATGATTTCTATTACGTCTTAAATGTTACCCTCAGAAAATGGAGAAATTACAGAACAAATATTTCGTATTCGTAGATACATTAAGGCTTGCAGATTACTGAAAGACCAATAACTCTCTCTGTAGCTGAAATCGTTTGACACCGGGTTTTAAATCGGAGGTATTGAGGATCGAGTTCTGCGCGATGCCTTTTTCTTCTGTTCGCGTTCTGTTTTACCTAAGTCTGAGAATTAAAGATAAGAATGTTTAGCGGAAAATACTTGTATTTATTTATTGCTTATAAGATCTTTGCTGAACTATATAATGTGTAATTAGTTTGATCCGCTTTATTACAAATATTTATACAAATGTGTATTTATTTATATTTAGTTAGTAAGAATTTAACCTAACCTCGCTTGGAATTAAGATAGTGAACGTTTTGACATACATTTTGCATTCACTTCCAAAAAGTTTGTCACAACTCTTTCACTTTATGGAAATGAAATATGGAAATGTTTATCCCGTTCGTTAGTGATATCCATATTGTGACCTGATAACCGTATTAATTGAGTACTAAAGATGTAATTCCCTTCGGACAGGAATCAAACCCGCATCGTTCGATTTACGACCAGTTGCTCTGACCACTGAGCTTGCGAAAAATGCGTTTTACAGTTGGGTTCTTGGGCTCGTGTATTCCCCACGCATTTGATATTTGTCACCGCTGTCATCATTTACGTAAGTCAATATGAGGAAGGTTTGGACCTTTAAGTAATTGATATCAAAGTTGTGACTTTACACAACGTCGTGCCCAGATGTGACAAATTACTCTTTTTTCTTGATTAGATAAATACATTCATATTTTGCAATATGAATCATTTATGTAAAAATAAACTCACCTTGAAATGACAATCAGTAATGCAGAAAGTTCTCAGTACTGTTTTTGTATCTCACCTTTTGGAACTGCTGTAACACGTTTAGATGGATTTTGAACTATGATAATTCGTTATCTCAGCACAAAACAAAACTTGTACTTCTCGTTTTTACTTTCTCGTATACGCACGAATATACGTAGTATAAGTAGTATATTCGTATGTGACGTATATACGTAGTATATTCGTGCGTATACGTAGTATACGAAAGTTATGTAATACAGCGGAAAATCGATTTCGCGATTAAACGGTAATACACTTTTGAGTCGAGAAAGTGGTTTTATCCAAACCGTCCGTCCATCCGTCTGTGATCACTACTAGCGCCTAAACCACACGTACGATCCTTTCCAAATTGAAGAAACCCTGTTTTTCTGGCTGTAGTTGAAGCTTGGAAATTTTGAAAAATCTTTGAAATTTGGGGTACTTTACATGAAGCCTTTCGGACATTTTCAAAATTTTCTCAAAACGCTCCTAATTTTCTGGTAAGAATAGAGTAAATACACTTAGAAGGATGACATAGTTACAATTTTCATAGTTAACTCTGAATTTTCGAAAATTTTAAAAGTTTGAACATTTTGAGGCGTCTTCCTACAACTACAAAATTGAAAACAGATTTGTCTTTCAAATGAAATTTGTTGTCCATAATTCGTTCTTGCATAACAATCATTTAGGCTTTCTTGAAATGAAAGCATTTTTCGTGCAAAAGTGCAAGCAATATTTACAATTTTAAAGAATGGTTTGAAATGCAAAACTGCAATGAAACCGTTTTCTTTTCTTACTATTAAAACGTTTCAAAACCAATTTTGCGAAATCGTACTTTTACTGTTTCTTTCGTTGCAAGCAACATTCCTGTCTTCAGCTAGAAAAACTCAACAAGTATCACTCGTCAACACATCCTAATATGTAAAACATTGTATAAGTGACTGCGGGGAGTGACGTCATGTAGTTCAGGTGCTTGTTTGAAGAACTGGAAGACTCGAGTTCACGTCCTGGCCTGTTCATGCAACTTTTTATTTTTGACTATGTGTGAGATTTTAATTAATACTTTTCCTTTTCAATAATTTAAGGTATGCATTTACGGTTGTCGTTTGAGAGTTTTCAAAAACGAATGAAGTGGTAATAGTGTAACATTTGTTATATATTAAGAAAACTTTACCAATAACACGAGAAAATAAGAGTTTATTTTATATAAATGTAGTAGATGAACAAAAAGATAATCTGCGTAATGATAGGTGATTTTCTTGAAGTCAATAAATGTTTCTTAGATTATAGTATTTACTTGCAGCAATTGGATTCTGAATGTCGGGCCGTGTCGAAACTTGTCCGCTAGCCCAACGTTATCACGTCTAATAATCTCACCTTGGGCAGAGGCGATAAGGGTTGAGCGTCAGAATAGGCCGAAGCGCCTGCTAGGAAATATTACATAGTACTGAACTGAAACATTCTTAAGTAGAATTAACTATTTTATAGTGCCGCGTAGATTTCTTTGCTTTCTTATTGTCTCTTAGAGGTAATTTATTTAATATTTTAAATTGCAGAAGTGCGGAAAAGCAATGAGTTTGAAGACAAAATTTGTAAGATTCTTAATTGAGTACGTTCACGGAAATGCTTACGTACGTCTGTGTTGGTAGCAATCGCTTAGGTGCGTGGCTTCACAATAGAGGAACGCGTGTTCAAATGCCGTACGATATCAGCGGTTTTACTTGACGAGCAATGAAAATAAATTCCTAATAACGATGTCGAGAATGTTCTAAACATTCCTTTTCTTTGCAAGAAGATACCGTTACAAAACTGCGGAAAGAATTTGATGTACTTTCGATTACTGGTCGTTTACCAGATCATTCACTACTCCATATTTTCCTGTTCATAGGCCGTTTTTGGTTTTTACATTGGTACGTTCGTTTCCTTTTGTCAAGTTTCTAGCTGAAATTTTTCTTTGCTTTTAAAAATTAAGAAATGCTTACACTTCGCTACTACCAAATATGAAGAACTAGAGGTGCACAGAATGGGACAGACTTTCTCGATGTAAATGTTTATAATTTCCTTTGTGTGGACTGGTTTTAAGGTTCTTGCCAGCTCACATAAGGTTCTTGCCGTTCTCTTGCCAGCTGACATCTATCGCCGCACAAAATACATTTTTTACAATTTTCTCAACTTTTCGGTTCAAAATAGCTCTTTTTCACAGGAATCTATTGAGTTTTGAAAACTTCCTCTAAAGTCATTTGAAGCACTTCTACTCACAAGTTAAATAATCTATACAAATCTATTCAAATGCTCATATTAACAGCCCGAGAGGTATTTCAAAAATTACATTTGTGTAATTTTAAAAACAATAGAATAGAGCAATATCTTGTTTATGTCATCGGATAGGCTGCATTTGGCATTACCCCAACCAAAAATTTAAAGAAAAAATTTGGAGCCGTTTTTGAGAAAATCTTGTTTATGTAAATTTTTAAAATTACAAATATTGCACGCCATATTGTGCGAAATCAACTAAAACTTTTAAAAATTGCATGACCTTATTAAAGATCTAATTATAAGCAACACATTTCATTTGAAGCAAAAATCTCTATCTTTAGTTTTGTAGTTGTAGTAAGACGCCGCAAAATATTAAAATTTTAGCGATTTTTCAAAATTCGGAGTTAGCCGTGAAAATTGGACATATTCTACCTTTATTAGCGTATTTTACTATAGAGTAAACAGTACTTACAAGAAATTTACAGAAAAAATTTGGAGCCGTTTTTGAAAAAAATTTAAAATGTCCGGAAGGCTACAAATAGTCCTCCCAAAAATTAATGAATGTTTTTCAAAATCGCATAGCTTCAGCTCAAGCGAAAACGACAGGGTTTCTTTAATTTGAAAAATCGTATGCATGGTTTAGGCGCTAGTGTTGTATCAGACGGACAGACGGACGTTTTGCTTCAATTTTTTTTGGCATCACGGATCAACAAAACTGGAATTATGGCTACACCGCGGGTTAGAGGTCTTTTTTCTCTTAATTTAGTAATTTTTTTTATTCGTTTTTTCGTCACCAGAGCGCTGCAATGATTTTTTCGCAGAAAATGCGCAGTTTTTTCGCGCAGCATTATATAATATTCTCTATACTACGTATATTACTCTGTATATACGTAAGTATACGAGATGTAATATGTGAAGTGTTTGTTAACATGCGTCACGCAGATAAATTTTAAGGAATAAGTTAGTGATGAAGTCGAAAAAAATAATTCTTGGTTTTTAAAACCATGTATTTATATAATAAATATTCGATTATTAGTTGAAGTAAATATGTTTATCATGCCCATTTGATAACATTCTGAAAGGCTACATTGTTGTGAATGATACTGATTAATAAACAAGTCCATTATTAAATATTCTTCTCAATCATTCATTCAAGAGTATGCTACAACTATTTTACAAAACCATCCCAACCGCGGATCCAAAATAAAAGACTCAGGGTCACGTGCCCTCTCTTCATCCTAGAAAATATTCATTTCTCTCTCACAATGAACTAGTGGTAAACTAGTAATGAAGATGAAGATGAAGATCTTTTATTTATATAATATTATTTCATCAGAAACAGCTCTTTACCTTAACTTGACGTTGAAATACTCGTTACATTATTTTAGGAGACACCAATAAGTTATGCAAGACTGGTAAAACAAAATGTTGAAAGGTTTGATTAGTGCATAATCCAAATAACTAAAAAATATTGGTGGATATCGTTTAAGACTTCAAGAACGGCTGCAAACCTTTTGAATTCATACATAAGCGATTTCCCGCTTTTTGGAGTCAGCGTATCACTTGAAAAATAGGTAGAGAAATATTTTTTTTTGTATCTGTAACATTTAATCCAGAAATTAATAAAAACATAAAAAATGGAGGCTCAAAATAAACAATGTAAAGTCAAGACACATAGGTTGTAGGGAAATCTCGATATGATCTAGAACAGAAATAGGTATATTTCCAGTAGAAAGGAATTTAAATATATCGGAGTTATTATTAGAGCAGGGGATCTAATAATATTGACTTTATTAAAAATAAGCTATGGAAGGCCAATTATTAGTAGACTTCATAATATTTTATAAAACAAACATTTTCGAAAGAAAACTAATAGACAATATAGAAGACAATGGTGGAGAGCTGTGTTACGTATGAATCGGAAATTAGAATTAAAAATGATGCAATAAACTCTCGGTTAACTGCTATGAAAATGAATTTTTGGAGACGATGTTGCAGCATACTGTTTGATAGAATACTAAACGAAGAGATTAGACAGATAATAATAATTGAGAGGCAAGTGATTGAAAATGTAGATCAAACAACTCCATTGGTATGCTGCAGAATGCATGCTGACAGAATATCAAAAATTATATTTGGTGAATCCTTTCGAAAGAAGAAAACGAGGAAGGCAGGAAATCTTGTAAATTCGTCATCGATTTGACAATGAAGGCAGAAGAATAGAGGAAGATGCCTGACGGAATAAAAAACATTGTGTGAGAATTGCGAAAAACGGTCATTAGAACTGTAAAATACTCGCTTAAGAATTAATAATAATTACCTTAAACCCGAAGTGGAAGATACCGGATGAAGAAGCCTTATTATTATGTGCTGGCACAAGTAAGCCAATACCCGGAATACCAAACCAAAAGCAAAGTAACGTTCTTATTTGAAAAGATTAAATGAAAACAAAGAAAATTTGATTATTTTCTAGAGTTGAGTCCTTTAGATAACAAATATCAGATATTACTCTATTTGGCATTTATGATATTTGTAAACTTTGTCCATTTATCGGCATGATCGCTTTTTCATTGAGAACAACTATTCTTCCGAATTGACAGGTCGAAAAGTAAATATTGTATTTAGGTAAAAAAAGATGATTGAATTATGTTTTCGAAAAATTGACGGGAGTGAAGTAAAAAGAGAAAATTATCACAAATAGTAAATTCATTTCTTGTATGTTGCACAATGAGAATGTCAATTCCACATAAAATCTATTTTCGATCCACCAATAACATATGTGGGTCTCTTTAACCTGAAATCTTTCGCTTTGGGGGCGATAACATAATTCACCGGAAAGTGTTCGGCGTTTATCGACGAATGACAGAAACTTAATTACAATAGCCAGTAGGACTTCTGATGCAGTATTCCAAAGGCAGAGTTTTAAAACTCCAGACATTTTCATCATTTCTCTCATGGTATGCAACATGTATTCTCAAGTTAATGTTGAAATATCTAGTATCACTTTCGGAATCCTAAGACTTAAGTAAAAGGAACGCAATGGTGACCCTGAAGATTTGGTTACGAACCCAACAGCGATAGCACAGATTTCTCCTTCTTCCCGACCTTGCATTAAAGTGGTCGCCGAGTGTGCGACCAAATGCCAATGAATTATAAATTTGAGGTTATTTCTGTTATTATTTAGATTTTCTTTGTAAAATCGTCTCTGCGTGAGATATACTATATACGAACACAAACTATGAATCAATGGGCAGTACATTTTAAAACGTTACATTGTAATATAGTAGCAATGCGTTTCAACAATAATAAATATTGTAGTTATAAAGTCTTAGTGAACACATATCCAATAAATTGGCAATTTTGTATGAAATGTAAAAAATGTATGAAAATAGAGAAAATTTTATTTTGCAACAATATTTTACAGAAGAGGATCCCTATTCATTTTCTAACGATTATCGTGACACAGATTTCGAGTTTGACAAAATTTTGAAACATTATTAACAATTACAATTTTGAAATAATTTATGACAGGAGAATCTCTAGTGATTCTTAATGGATTAGCAAAAACAGTGTTTGCATAGGTCTGCTTATCTAGAAGAAGTGGGTGTAACATTCCGATGACGTGTAAAAAACTTTGTGTGCATTGCTCGTCTCTCGAAAATAAAATTATCGTAATGTAAAATATACTTGCTATAATAATATAAATATATTAATTTCATTGCGGAAATCATACATAAATTACATGTAAGTAATATATTGATATGGTGTGTGTGTTCCTCCAATGTTCACGCAATAGACAAAAGCTGGTGTTTCTACCTTTGCAAACATTAAGATATTAAAATGTTATATAAGAGTCATATGTCGGTTTTGATTCTCACGCAAAAATCCTCAAAGACTAGGTATCACATATGATTTTTAATATTTGCGTAAAGAACTCCATGTAAAATGCAATCCCTAACGTTAGATCGAAGAGGTAATTAATTGTGATCCCCAAAACAAAAGATCAAAAATCATTCATTTGCTTACAGCTGCACTTACCAATCATAATGTCTGCAGTAGAAAACTTTCATTGTGACTAAATGAACTTTAAATACTTCAAGTTTATTTAGTATTTTACATATCAAAACTATTTAATTACAATATTAATATCCGTGACCATATAGTATTTTTAATTGGTCATCTGAGAAATTGATGATGAAGTATTTCACAACTGAAAGCTGCTATCTCAGAGACGTGTTTAGAAACTTACTCTAAAACGTATTTCTTTAAGTTATTAATTTTTCTAATAAAATAACTAGGTTAGACAATGCATACAATGCAAATTATTTGCATTTTATATTAAATATTACAATAATAAACGACGAAATGTAGACATGGAGCTTAATAGTCGTTGTCCAATGTTATGTTTTGCAAAATACCCTTTTTATAACAGTTTTAAAATATGTTTTTTTACTGGGAAATTGCATGCCTTTATTTATGTAATTAAATGTATATACAAAAATTTATGTAAAACTGTTGGTTGATTTAATATTTATATTCAAATATTTACTATAATATAACTCGCCATCACCGCCATTTTGTAATGTTCAAGATGAATAGTCCCGCCTCCCTGAAATGAAGCTAAAGCGGATTGGTCAGCTCGATCCCGCAGGGCGGGGCAGGGGTCGGAAAACTCTGGTAAAGTTCGGCTCAGGACATCGCCCATTTTTTGTGCAAGCGAGGGTACATACGCACACCTACATATTCATTCACATACACATAATACGTACGTACATAAGCAATCTGAAACTAAATGTCACATTGCGAATATTTTTAGAAATTCGGTTTGATACTAAATTCTAATAAGTTATTCGTGAAGAGCAAATGAATGTGGCAACGACAGCTATGCATTATAGATATGAATTTCACGATATAAATGGATGTGTTTGCCGGCCTGGAATAAGGTCGTTAAGGGCCGTAGCAGCCTCGGCTCCAAAGGTCGCGGGTTCGAATCCCGCCTCGGGCATGGATGTCTATGTGTGTTCGCGTTGTCTTTAATTGTTCTCCCTACAGTTTAAAACGTACAGTTGTCGCTATATGACCAAATACGTTGAAAAGCGAGCTAAAAAATGGATATTTGACCTTGATATGCAAGTACCGTACCTTGATATCTTGTGTGATATGCAAGTGCAAACCACCACCTGACTCGTCCCAACCATCGTTCGTATCATAATTCTTCACGAGTGTCGTGTGTAAGTTATCTTTGTTTGGTTCTCAAATCGTAAATGAGCTGGAAGTAACGGCCACGTTGAGACATTTTCCGGAATTCGGCCGACCTAAATTGCAGGGGCCGTCAGCGCTGGGCTTGTGAATTCGAACCGCACGGAAGGAGTGTGTTTTCATGTTGTGACTGGTGCCCTGTGATTGATTACTAAGGGTGGATTTTAATGAAATGTCTTTTTTTTTTCTTTTCACTTTGAACAGTGCCGTTTAGTATAGACATTCATTTTATGTTATGACAAAAGAAATGACTAATATGTCGTTTGTTTTGTTTTATTGTTGTTGCTTTGTTTTATTGTTGTTTTGTTTTATTTTCGTCGATTTTCAACTAATAAGTCGTTTTTTCCTTTTCCGTCTTTTTAATGCATTTTCACTTATTTCATTAGTTTTAATATAATTTCAATGGCACTTAATTCATATAATGTTTTCAAGATGTAATATATGTTCGACATAGAATTGCTGAGTAGCCGATTCGATTTCTTCGCTCATATAGCCGTTGGGAGTACTACGTAATCTAAGATTCCTGTGACGCCTGTCAGTGCAATTGTCGTTTCGGCCGATTTCGTGATAAATAAAGGCTAATATTCCCTGGTAAAATACAGTTCAAACCAAACATTTGCAAGCGGAGTTTTTGGAAGAAAGAAAGAAGCCTTGATTACAGCAGTAAAATACCCACCAGCTTGAGTTAATCATCTGAACTGGATTTGATCACATTTCTTCATTTGTCTTTGCTGTTAAGGCATTTTAAACAAAATTTGTAAAGCCTTCTTTTAAATCGTTTTAGGTAATCAAAATCCGCTCCTATTGATTACCAAACAATGCAAGTGCAAATTGTGCTGGAAATGTAGATCATATTGCAGAATTTTACTGAAATGGGTTATCGACCTACATAGTACAGATGCTCGTGACAGCATGGAACGTTGTGGAATCATGGACCGTTGTGGAATTGAATCAAATGAAAGAAAGAAATGTTTTATCTTCCGTCTGGAGGGCGGGACTCCTTTAATCTTTTAAATCCTTATTCATTACGCCAGTCTTAGGACAGAGGGAGTACAGTTCTCTGCCCTTAATCGCCAACATTCCTTTCGGAGTACTGCAATGAAAAAATATGAAAGAGTATAGCCGAATAAGGCGGTGAAAAGTGTCCCCAAACCAAGTCAATAATGGCGATATGAAAGAGAATACAAAATGAGTAGTTTCACAAAAAATCAGCCTCCTAGGGCAATATGTTGCAGAGATAAGACGAGAAACGTATTTTTCATGTTTTATTTTTTCTCGGTACCCATTATATCAGGCTGAAAAAATTGCAGACGGAAAAATCATAGTTGAAATTAAAGGAATTTTTTAACCAATTATGACCCCAAATTCATATAAAAAATTTGAAGTTGATTTTCGACATGATAACGTTGGAGTAGTCTCAATTTGTCTCCCTAAAACGGGGTCTTATAACATTCTATATCATATATTTTTCAGATTTTTAAACAATGTGGCCGATAGTGAAAAAATATTAAAACTAATTTTTTCAGTTTCGGCATTTGAAATTCGCGCCAAAATGTATTTGAAAAAACTGGTTTCACCAATGTTTAAAAAGTTTATATTAAAATTATTGAAAGGTCTCGTTTAGCAGGATGATTTGGAACTTTTTGTGACAGTTTTACGTAAAAGTATTTATATTATCGAAATAAAATCATCAAATCCTTTTGTTTTTAGATTTATTATTGTTTCTATATAATTCAAATTCGTCGGTTTAGGTATACTAATCATTTATGTTTATAACATAAATCAAATTACTTAGTGGTAGTTTTATTAATCATTGACAATTAGACAATTAATTATTGTCACTTTCTTCAATAACTGGGATGAGGCATTTGTTTATAAACAGTATACTCAAAATTCTGTTTCCTCAACATTTCTATTTAAATATACCTGTTTAAAAATGTTCGCCAAGTAACGAGATGTGCCAAATGTGTGTTAAGTGATCGCAGCTTTGTGGGAGCAGCATCCCAGATGCACTTCCGTTCGCACGTTGACATATAGTTTCTCTCCTGATTTTCCCCATGGTGGAAATAGATGGGTGGGCTCCTCGGTGCACGATTTTGCTCGTTCTGTGCAGCATCAGCTTCCGTCACGAACCATGTGACCACTTCGTTTGACAAGCGAGACCAGACGTCCGCCGCCATGTTTCATGGAGTGCAAGAAGTGTTGAGAGACATTTTTTAAGTGGCATAAATGGACAATATTCAACGGTAACCGACCAAAAACATCACGATGAAAGGGTAATTGAAATAGATTTGATATGACTGATTTGTTCCCGAGGTATAGAAAAACTATTTGCAACGATGAACTGCAGATTTGATTTTTCTGCATTGCTAACAATATAGTAACTCACCCTCAGCTCTACTGCTACCACTACAAACAAAAGGAAACCTCAACAAAACGTGCGCATGGTGAAGCTTCATTTAAGTCCAGACGCAAAACAAGGGACCATCTCAGCATTTGTTCAATGGATCAGGGAAACTGGACAAAAGTGTGATCTAGATGGGTCATTAACCCGGATGCTGAAGTACATACTTATTAAAGCATATTAAGTCTTTTTTAAGTAAAGTAAAAAAATAGTTTTTTTTAAGAAATGTAAACTAATTTATTATATATAATTATTTTGTTAAAATAAACATAATTTTTCTTTTTGATGATCAGTGTAGTCTCTAATTGTATAGAAACAGTTATGCAGCTGAAAAGATTTTACTTTTAACTTAAATTTGTGTACCGACTTTAATTGTTTAATGTCATCTAGCGATGCGTTGTAAAGTAACGTAATGCATACAGTATATAGTAATAAAAAATGTAATATTTAAAAAAGTGCTTATCTGTTTCTGTTTCAATGCCTTGTGACTGTGATAATTTTGTCATTCAAAATCCACGCAAATATCATGGCGCACGCTGGTGCCAGAAGCTCTTTGGCTGAAGTCCGATGCGCATGAGGTCACCCATCTCTTTCCACCATGCTTTCCACCAAGGATATTCCGATTGAGTTTGGCACATAATCGATGTAACACCATAAGAGTTTATATGTCGTGTTTAAATATGTATTTAAATATCGGTTAAACCTTTTTTTTCAATCCCATTTAGATGCGAATTCGAAATGTTGAAACTGAAAAAATTGGTTTTAATATTTCTTCACTGCCGTCCACATTGTTTAAAAAATTGAAAAAAATATATGTTATAAAATGTTATAAGACCCATTTTAGGAAGAAAATTTGAGACAATACTCCAACTTTATCACGTTGAAAATCAACTTCAAAAAATTTTTTGGGGGGTGTATGAATTTGACGTTATAATTGTTTGACAAAAATACCTTTAAATTCACGTTTTTCGTCTGTAATTTTTTTCAGCCTAATATACCAATAGAAACTGAGAAAAAATAAAGCATATGATATGAAATAAATAATATGAAATATGATATGATATAATATGAAAAAATATTGAGTACGTTAATTTTGTTCAAACTTTTATTTAGCTTTAATTTTATATTAACACCGTACGCAGAGTTCCATAAATACAGTGATGGATATTTGAGACGTTATTGAAAATTTCATTGTTAGATGACAACACAGGTGGGAGAGAGATAATGTGAGGCGGCTTTATATACTTAACGTTAATGTTATGTCTCTACGGTCAATAAAATGGCACAAGCTACTTTATTAAAACAGCGCAGAATATTTGTACATACAGATATGCGTAAGAAGGACATTACGTAATGATATCGTGGTTTCATATGAATCCATAAGACTATATAGTGGATGGCTTTTACTTCTGGATGTTCAATTTGTTCGTGAAATTATCTTTGTTTGTCTGTATGTGTTGCAAAATAATGCGAGAAGGTATATATTGTTGTAGTTCTGCTGGTTTATATTTTATATCACATAAACCTATTTATTAGATAATAAGCATATGCTTTACTTATGTAAAATAAAATAGTTATAACCATTGAATTGTTTGGGACAAGATCTAACGAACCGTACTGGACGCTTTAATGCAAATGTTTCAAAGAGTCTAAAAATAAAAATAGCACATACATATAATTCCAAAGCTCTACTTCGATGTCATGAAAAATTTAAAAAAATGTCCAAGACCCTATTTGGCGGGTGAACCGGTTGATTTTGTTGGTTTTGGAAGATGGGTGAATAAAGACATGTTTTATCCGGTTACTGCATAGGTGTTTTCTACTTTTACTCATTAGTAATGATTCAGTCGTGAATTTCAAGTGGCGCGGCCATAAGATGAAAATGCACTCGTAAAAAATCTCTTTATTTACTTTAAACGTTATTACAAAGTATTGTGGTAAAAAGTAGCTATGCTCTATGAAAGAAGATGATAAAAATCTAATTCTAAAAGCTTAGTTATATTTAAAAAAATTAAGAATCGTTGATCTCGCCAATTGTAAAAATGTACCTCATAAATCGTAGCAAGATTTTTTTCACCAGTTAAATCTTAATGACTGAAAAACTATTTTTTAAAATGTTTTTTACAATATTTAGGGCCTATTCTTTATAGAAAAAAATCAGCTTTAAAATAAAATTGGCGTAATAACAATTTTCAAACAACGGTAAACAGAAGCCGTCTCCCTTGAGCACACACTAATATGCGGACGCCTATGAGGAGCAGGTAGCGTAAATCAGCTCTCACAGAATCGGTTGTGTTTATCTCCTTGAAATATCTCGTATTTCAGCACGCTCGACCTTCCCACGTCAAAACACACCCGGCTAAAACGTCCGCCATAAGCTAAACAAACACACAACGCCCTGGTCTCATCGCTCACCCGCGATTATCCTGCGCTCTATCACCGCCTGAGCCAATACGCCCCGCGCACACGACAGCCCGCGCTCCAGCCAGGGGAAGCGGTTCCCACGGGATGACACAGCGTTTGAACGGGAATGAGATTTTTACTTTCTGCTACGCGTGCTAGTATAAGGAAAACTGATCCCTTTCAGCAGTTCGTTAACACAACACCCACAACCACAATACGTTTTTTCTACAGAAGACATCGCAGCATTTGTACAGTATGCTCTATATTTTCAGCTATTATAGTGCCACGTCTAATCGAACTTGAATACCAAATTATATTGTACTGTATTGTATTCTAATTATGGGTATGCATTGTGTTTCATATTAAGCATGTAATTTTGGCCCCAATGTACTCGACAATAGGGCTATGGGCTATGTATGTAATTTAGGCTATGTAGCAATTTAGGGCATGTATGTAAAAGGCTTCTTCCTGGCAGGACAGATAGGACAGGACAGGCGTTTTCTCTCTAGAATAAGTGGATTTTCCGTTCAGTGCCGTGCACAATCAAGTACCCAGAAAGGTACAGAAGTTGTATGGCTCAACGAGCAGAATTTATTCAGATAGATGAAACAACCTGTGTAACTAAAAAAATAAGAAATAAATACTACGTATATCAGCAAGAATTGGTGTAGAAGAAGAGTTAACAAACTGCTGGATCTTTGAAGAAAGTGGTAAATGGACGCGTAGATGTTTGTAAATTTTTTATAATATATTGAACTGCCATTAATGGCCAGTTTCCCGAAGGGTATTTGGACAGCAGCATTTGGATTAATAAGTCGAAAATTTCCAGTGGGTAAAGAAAATAAATAGAAAGTACCCACAAAATTGTTCACAATAATTTAAGGTTAACGAACAACTTCAGGGTCTGAACATAGTCTGAACATAGTTCAGTGTACTGAACATAGTCTTTGAAAGTACAAATTTTTTCTTTAACCTAGCTACTACTTAGTAGTTATTGTAGGAGTACATTGTAGCAATCATCATTCAGTTTTTATTCAGCTTTTTTACAGCTACAGCTAGCAAATATTTATGTACCTCATTACCAAAATTCTTCTTAAAAACTCCACCCCTCCTTCATCCATTCCTCTCTTTTATTCCTCAGCCTTCCTTTCTCATTTACACAGCTCATTCACATCTACATTTCTTACAGTTCCCCTTTCCTTTTTAAACTAAATCATTCCTCCCTTCTACTACTTTTTGTTGCCTAACGTCTACTCTTTTTTTCCCCCTCTTCATTTATAATCCATTCTCCACTTCTCCTGCACCCAATGATCATATGTTCCCATATTTCCCATCACCTCCGAAATCCTACATCTCATGTCTTCTTCTTTTCCCAATAAAACCCACTCGTTTCGTACTCAACTCAACTTTCGTTATCCTATTTCCACTGTTCTTTTTCCCTACTCTTAAAGGTATTTCGGTATACCTCATCTTACTACTTCCTTATAAAAGTCATTGTACCATACGTAGCAAATGTATGAAAATTATTAACTTCTCAATAAGTATTTGGCGGGGAAGAGGGGCACAGAGAAGCCACATTATATCTCGTCTGCATGTTGTTTAGACCAAGAACAGAATATGAAAATCTCTCAATTTCTTTATGAAGTAAAATGTTTTAGAATTGCAAAATGTTCATGATGAATTGCAAAATGAGGCATTGATAACAAACATGGGGTATAATAAAAATAGGGAAATAATAACGTTAGGCTGCTCGCTTCGCGGTCGGGAATTTATCGACAATTTCCTAAACACTCGTGGTATTAGCTATAAAATCTTCCTTATTGTTGTACGTTTAAAAATTTGATGCAAACTTGTCGGCCATATTTTCTGCATTTTATTTGACGCCTCTAACAATCCGGTTGCCATGTTTGGAATAATGATTTTTGTTCCTAGCTATTTGCGAGTAGGTAGTAATTCGTCTTGAGGATTTAGGTTGGCAACGTATTTTTTTTTTCGAGGTGGAATAATGCCAGAGTATTACGCACGAATCAGATGAACTAATTGTACTCAGATACTAGCTGAGTCTATTTGTTTGACCCAAAAGTGGCTCATTTTGTCCTTTTTTTTACTTTAATGTCTTCTGATAGTTATGAATGGCTTGAAGCCTAAATGATCTGCATAGAGGTTGCTGAAGAATTTTAAAAAGTTAATATCAGTGCTCGTTAAAACAAGAGTGGCTTCGTCAATTTCCGCTTGGTTTTTTGCTTTTTAATATAAGGAAGAGAGGATGTGAGATTGTATTGAAAATTAACTCCAAATGATTTTGAGGGTAGATAGGCATGGTAGCCGATTCATATGTGACCGAGTCGTGTCGGAAATCAATATCACTGGATTGTGATCCGAGTCCAACTCTGGGATGGGAATGGGAAATGTGTGGCATCGACCGGAGCAATAACTTTGAGATTGTAATTTCGGCGCAGATTGTGTAAATATGTTCCGTCTCAAAAATTGATTCCACATCCCTATCACGTATGTTTGACGTATGGCCACCACGCAAAATAACGAAAGAATTTGCGAAGAAAGAAGTCCATGGATATGATCTACAGAGTGGTTTGTTTGTATCGTGATGACTCGAGAGAATCCTTGGCTGATATTGTTTCCACTGGTTCCCCATTGATGGCATGACGGAATGGATTAAGTGATTTAAGAATTTAGTAATTTGCTGAGTTAAGTAATTGACAAGGTTTAAATTATTATTATTATTATTATTATTATTATTATTATTATTATTATTATTATTATTATTATTATTATTATTATTATTTGGGTGAGAGACATGTGAAAGTGAAAGAGGGAAGTTGTGGCGGGGTACTGTTTTGACTAGTGGAGGTTTTGAGATGTGAGCGAAAGGGCATAAGATGTGATTGGTAGAGTTGAATGGTTTTGAGTTTAGTTTACTAGTATTTCCTGAATTGGTTGATTCGGATTGCATGACTGTAGGACAGTGACTAGAAGCATGTGACCGTGCTTAAACTCTATAAACTTCTGCATTGTAATTTGCACACTTCTGTATAATAATATCCTGAGGTTACGGCAGATATAATGTTCCGTGTGCAATAAAAATGTTCCGTGTTTGTTTGATAGTAACCTTGACAACGCGCACATTGGACAGAGTCCTGCTGTCAGCTTCGGTCGTCTACCTGCACGACTGCATGTCAATGTCAGATTAGTTTATAACTGTCTTTCCAGTTTTCTTGAATTAGAACGACTGGAATCTTTGTTGTGAAGCCTTGTCACATAAGCAACGTGGTGATTTTGAGTTCATCTAGAATATCACTTTCGTTTATTGATTGATGGATGTCTTTATACATGAAAATTTGCGTAAAATAGGATCTACGTGCGATATTTTTCCCTTTTCATTTACTCATTTGAGTAACACTGTGCAATCGGCAGTGGCGTGTCCTTGATGTACGAAAGGTTATACACTGCGTACCCTGTAACTTAAAAAAAAAAATCACTTTATTTGTAACCGAAAATAGATCTTACTTTATTTATAACGCAAATCTTCAAATTTGTAGAAAGCGTGGTTTTACACTAGCAGCAATGAAATGCTCGCGCTTGCCAAGCGTCGGTGTGTGAAAGACGCGTGGGGAGTGAGGAAGGTCGGGTGCGAACGTGAGTGCTCGGTGCTTTTGGTGGGTTTGGTTTGCTTTGGTTTTTTCGTGTTTCCGGGCGCGTCATCAGCTTTGATTATGAGTCCCGTTAGTGCAGTGCATATTTTTTCTCGGGAGATGGCGGTGATATTCCCCCGCTGGATGGTGAGATCCGGCGCCGACCTACCTTTGGCTAGTGGGGTTCCCCCTAACCAGGACTCTCCCACCAGCGGGGCACCGCCCCAGCCGGGACAAGCTCTAAGCTCCCGACCGGTCTCCCGGAATATGTGGTAGTGTAGTGCATGTTAGTCTAAGTGTGTGTGTAAGGGGGAGAGGATAGGACAAGGAAGAAGGAAAGATAGCGCGCGGTCCGTGGCCCGTTTGGTAGGGTACTGCTCCGGCATTCGCCTGGTGTTGATCGGAGAAACCACGGAAAACTACCGATCAGAGCAGCCGGCCACTAGAATTCTCCTCCAGGCAGCGACTGAATTCGACCTAACTGAAAAGCTAGTGTCGAAAATCATGCCGCCGTCAGGACTCCTTTTCGTGGGCCTGCAATCGGCTAGGTTGGGGGACCTCGCTTGAATGAAAACAGTGTTTCAAACGAAAATATTGGCCTTTATAGACAAATGTATGTAGGTGTATGTACACTGAAGTGCGTAGTTCTAAGTGTCGTATATATTTATGTTCATATGGGCTAATTCAGATTTTAGTTTATCGTTATAAGTGAAACTACTACGTGAGTTATACTCTAGGGTACGCAATCATTAAAATTGCGTCCACTAGTGTTTTGGCAGGAAGAGGACGAACAGGAGTCTTTCTACTACAGGCAGCGGCGTAAACGGACACGTGTGTGTGTGTGATTTTTGATTTATTATAGTGTTTTGTTCCGCGGATCTTTGAAAATAAGGAAAAAACATTAAGGCCGGAAAGCCAATGCCGGACATTACCGTAAGTACTACTTCAAATAGCCAACCTTTTGAAAATAATGAATGGTTAACCGGCCAAATATATTTCATTGCTCACTCAAACTAAGCCTTTTCACTACACGCCACTGGTAATCGAACATGTCATTTACATTATACACAAAGATTGGAGCAATGTAAATTGGTGAGTCTGTTTCATTGAATTCTGTTCGAGTCAATTTGGCCCGAACACTGAGTATACATGCTCGTTTGCCCATTTTGGTTGGAATCGTTTTCGTTAATATCGCATGATGTTTTGAAGTTTATTCAATTGATGACTCATTAAATTTGGTTTCGTGATTTACTGCATTATCCGCGATTTACTCATGCAATGAAGGTTTTCGCCACAGGTCTATGTGCCGTTTGGTAGCATTGTTTCGTTGCTTTGGGCTGGTAGTCCTCGTTCTTCTGACATTCCATGCGTTGACAAGAGCATTTGAAGCTTATATTACTGTGAATGAGACTGATGTGAACTCACATCACACGGGAGAGAAAAAGTAGCTGCTTGGAATGAATCCAAGCTGTCTTCTTCTGCTGAACAGTCCAGGGGGACATTGCCGATATGGATGGCCTCATCGATGAATTGTGATGTTGAGTAAACTTTTTCGCCCGAGGTAATAAAACTGAATACATTGCACTAAACAAACTGTCTGAATGAAATTGTAAACAATTATTAAATAATCGATACACTACTGAGGTGATTAAAGTATCAAATGTCACTTCACATTTTGTAAAGCTCTACACGCGGTTAGACCGTCGGGCTCGATAAGATTTGAGGAATATTGTTAATTCACCAATATTATTAAAATTAATGTTAGATTGTAATCAAAACTATGAAAACATATGTATGCATCGGCATTGGTCTACTAAGAACATTGATACAGTGAAGAGAGATATACTATTATTTATTCCCGTAGTTATTGTCATTTCAAGAATACAATTTGCAAATGGATTCTCATACTATGATTTTAGTTTCAAAAACTGCAAGTGAATTGATTAGAGCAAAATTTAAAAATAAAAAATAAAAGAATGTAAACACTACGAATAAACTACGAGAAGAGTTGATCTCAAAGCTCAGTTCAAAGATGAACTCACCTCTCCTGTGACTGGCCCGGGGAGTCGTTTTCTGTCATGGTGAGCTAGCTGCGTTCTCACAGAGGTTGGTTTCAGAGTTCACATTACAGACGTGGTGCGAGAGAGAGGCTAGAGGTTCTTTAAATTCTTGATATCATTCCTGAAAAAGATTAATAAATTATTGCATTAACTTCTAAAAGAAAGTGACCCTACATCTCAATTAAAAATGCATTACAACAGTGAACTGGAAGAACGTGGACTCGTTTAAAAAAACTTCGGGAGTTAACTTCTAAATGAAAAGGAGACACAGTAATTTAGTATATAAAGCGATAAAAATGGATATTGGTTTGTTCGAGATCGATAATCTCCGGGAGCGATAGCTCAGTGCATCAACTGATGTCTGACCGGGAGGACCTAGGTTCAAGTCCTGACGGCGGCAGGATTTTTGACAATTGGTTTTCAGCTAGGTCGAATTCAGTCGCTGTCTGGAGGAGAATTGTAGCGGCTCTGATCAGAAGTTTTCCGTGGTTTCTCCGATCAACACCAGGCGAATGCCGGACCAGTACCCTAACAAACGGGCAACGAAACGCACGCGATCTTTCCTTCTTCTTCCTTGTCCTATCCTGCCCTTACACACACAAACTTATACTAAACTGCACTACACTACCACACATGCCGGGAGGCCGGTCAGGAGCTTAGAGCTTGTCCCGGCTGGGGCGGTGCCCCGCTGGTGAGATATAGCTTTGGGGAAAATCCCGATAGTCGACGGTAGGTCGGCGCCGGATCTCTCCATCCACTGGAGGAAAATCACTGCTACATCCCGGTGGAAAACTTGCACTATAGTAACGGGACTAATGACCTCAGCAGTTGACGCGCCCGGAATCATCAATCAACAATCGACGAGGGGGTTCGAGCAGAAGAGGACGGGCGGGCGGCGCGGGATGTAGACGAGACGAAACTATTGCTAAATTAGGAGACGAGGGGGGGCGATTCCGGCACGAAAGCAACCACGTCGTAGCAGCGCTGATGGAGCGCAAGACAACGGCGGGGCATAATGCTGCTAGTTGAAGACGATAAAGATATTATTTACTACGGGAGGCAGGTTTTACCTCGCGAGCAACGCAGCAGCTCGCGAGGCACTTTTCTCGAGTACATACAGCATATTTAATATTTATTTTTATTAGCAATTTCATAGCAATGTTTATTGGGTTAACAAAGTACAGTTAAAAATAATAAGTACTTTTCCGCACTGCCGGTGCTGAGAGCAAGTAGAGAAGTCAAAAGAACGTAACACCTCATAGCTGAAAAGAATATACTAAAGTAACATGTTATTAATCATTAAGAAGTCTTTATCATTTTAAATTTACAAAATATTTATTTACATAGTAGTATATCAGAAATCACCTGGTGTGTTTTTCTTCAGAAACGAGAATTAAAAATGACCATTCATTTATGTGGAATTACTCGCTTGTCTGGGGGACAGCGTTGCCGTCAGTTCTCTTTATCAGTTACTCATGATACTCTGAAGTGCTGTGGTTCAACGTTTTCAAAGAAAGGATCCTAAAATATTAGATAAAAGTGGTCGTTACGTGCATCCTTGTACATTTCTTCAATGGACCATTCCTGCGCCCGTTTATATTCATCAGTCACTTGCCATTTCTACCCTCACCATCTACTTCGTCGTTAGAGGCAAAATGCTATTGTTCATTTAGAAATATATTAAAAAAACTCAAAGAAAAATATTTTTTTAAAAATTATCTCTCTGTTTAAGCAGAGGTTTCATTTATTTTATATATCATATGCCCAAATCAATTTAGCGCTCTCACATTTATCTCTTAACACATTTGTTTTGAGCATTTTGTGATTATTATGTATTGTGTATTGATGTTGCGTCAAAGTACTGGTGATGTAATATGTTATTGAATATTGGTACATCTGTCACTTAAAAAAATAAACTAATTAATGAAGGATAAATTTGTCATCAGATCAAAATCCGCCTTTATAATAATTTAAACAAATTTTGTAATACTGCATTTTTCAGCGAATCATGAAGGGCAAAAGGCAAGAAGTTTCGAATTCGTTCAACTTTAAAATGTACTTAGAGAAAACTCAAAAGCAAAGTGCTCCATTTATGTTTACACGTTAATAGCAACTTACTTAGAATCACTGTGAAGTAGAACATAATAAACACATCCACACTTAGGCATCATCTAAGGAACTTTAAATAAATAATTAAAAAGGCATCAAATAACTTAAACTTTGTGAGGAATTACCATTAAAACAATGAGGTCTGGATTCGTAGAGAAATTTAAATTTTATTTTGGTATATGCACGTACATTACGTAGATTGGTAATAATATATCCTGCCTTCCAAAACATTTATTTTCACTCAATAATGCCCATGTTTCAAATTGTATCAACGCATGGAAGTAATCATGTAATGAAATACACTCCTGTTCGCTTTGCAAATTGTCGAAATTCCCCTGCATTTGCGATAAACCGCGTTTACTTCAGTGATGAGCAAAAACAGGAAATCGCTATTGTGTACTTGCGACACCAAAACCAATAAATGAATGAATTGATTTCCATTAAAAAATAACACATTGCCTTGTTTTTTTTCAGCAGTAAATATGCGTAGAGAACATATTAGTACGTATTGAGAAGTTACATGGAAAATATTAGGAGGTTGTATAGAGAGAACGATTGGACCTTTTGGAACTATTTCATGTTGTACAAACCCTGTGTCCAGGCCTTATAATTTACAACACATCAATCACTGTAGGAGAACATATCTAAATGTGATGCGTATGTATTAACTATTCCGAACGGACAACGTATTTATTTATTTGACCACGGTGGAATTGGATTTGTTCCTACCCCCTTTTTCTTTTCCTTTTCTCCAATCATGTTCTTTAATTTTTAATGAAAGACGTTTCTTTTCGTAACAATTAATAAACAATACATTGACCATTCCGTAACACAGTGTCTATTTGTGAAAATAGCTGAAAACCAATCTAGTGCGTGTGTTCAATATTCTGATATAAGTGTGTAGCTTAAAACCTCTTTCCGATATTATAACAGGAAAAATCAACCAACTGAGCAGTGATGGCAAAGAAATAGAGTTGTGCTGGATACCTTCCCACGTTGCCATTGCTGAAAACGAATTTGCAGACCTAAAAGCTAAAAAGCAGCACGAAGCGAAGTTAGAAGTGGTATACCAGTAATCTATCAAGAATATCTCAAGAGATTCAAGAACAAATTAGCTGATCTTGACATAAAGAATGTAAAACTTACAGGGTTGCAAATTAAGATCAGTTAGAAAATTTGAAGATGATAATCCAACGGTCAGTTTCTGCAGAAACGATCAGGTTGTCTTCACAAGATGCAGAATAGGACACACAAAATTTTCTCGCGGCTACTTATTGAACAGGGCTGATAGCTGCAATGTATGCAAGATTTCTCTTTCCGTAGAACATTTGTTTGCATGCCCTACATATGAAAGTTCAAGAAACAAGTACAAATTAAGTTCTCCTAAAGATTTCAGTAGCAAAGAACAGCGCATTAAATTTTTGCTTTATAAGGGAAATTGAAGTGTATAACAATCTTTAACCGTATATATATATATATATATATATATATATATATATATATATATATATATAATTTGAGTTACGTTATTTTGTACTGACTGTGTAATTATAAAAGATCGCTAATAACTATATGTAGTTGATGCGACTTTAAATATATAAAATCAAATCTTTCCGATATTATAACAGCATTGACAAGGGAGATACCAGCCCTCGCTCGACTGTACGATCATACAATGTGTACTTTTTGGAAACACAATCTGTCAGCAACGTGTCACATTACACTCCCCTCACTGACAATCGCTCAACACTGTCGACGCATAATGTCACCAACATCGGAGTGGTAAATATGGCAAGCTTAGCGGTAGTCAAAAGAAAACAGATCAGTGAGTAAAGAGTTCTGTTTTCTTTCAAAAGAAGAAAATTAGATATGAAATGTTCCTGAAATTCTTATTTAAGCATTCAGTACTCCCAAACCTGGAAGTAATATTTAACTGACATGTATTTATATTAATTCTCGTTATGTCAAAACAGTACCAGCTCGTTATCTGATATTTTGAAGGATAAAGTTACATTTATTGCCCACAAATAAGGCAGGAGATTACTTCTTTATTTCGTCTTAGAGTTAAGTGTAAATTTAGAAACAAACGCAAATTTAAAAAATATAAAAATACGATTTTTAAATATATTGATGAGTTTTTCTGTCTTGTTCATACAAACAGATAGATTGATAAAACACATTAATGTTTCTTAGACAGTCCTCAGTTTAACTATTTACATGCATTAGAATGATCAAGTCGATATACTGAAATGTAATCGTGCTTTTGTATATTAGCCAGAAACGAACGACAAGATGAATTCTTCAGAAATACCTCTACACCCGGTCGAAAGTCTTTATCCACTGTTCTAAACACCATTGTAATTCTGAAAGGCCACAAACTCTGCCCCAGTCTTGTATTTCACCCATTGAATGAGAGAAAAAATGCCCCTCCCTTCTCTTGCCCCCCGCCCGCTGCTTTCGACGCAGGATTACCGCCGTAAAGGCGAAACAGTGGGGCGCCACAAAAAAGGGAAGGCCGGAGCGGAGTCGGGAAGGTCATTTGATCCAAAGCCCGCGCGTGGAAAAAGAGTAGGCGGATGGGGGCAATGAAGCTGTGAGAGACGCAGGGAGGGGTGAGGAGGGGCGTGGAGGGGCTGGGAGAGGCGGGGCGGAGGGTGAAAAAGCGAGTGCGAGGACAATCAAAGTCGGCGAGCACTGGGAGGTCGGTGCGACTGGAGAGGACAAATGGAAAGGGGTTGAGTGAGGCTTGGACGTGTACGTCCCCTAGACATATCGAATAAAAAGTATACGAAGATTAGGGCAGCAGTCAACGCAACTATTTTTTTCTAACAGAAATGTTATCTAATCACACAATTACATTTATAGTGTGAATGTTCCAGAACCAGGGCTGTGAGGAGTGAGGCGGGGAAGGGAGGGGAAATAAGGGGAGGGAGGGACAGGGAGGGGCAGGGGGAGAGGGGGCAGCAGGGAGGGGCGGTGCGGAGGGTGAAAAAGCGAGTACGAGGACTATCAGTCGGCGAGCACCGGGAGGTCGGCGCGAATAGAGGGGACGCCCAGTCGTATCGAATAAAAATTATACGAGAATTGGGGCAGAAGTCAACGCAATTATTTTTCAACAGAAATGTTATCTAATCAGACAATTTCATTTGTAGTGCAAAAGAAATGCTGCATAAGAGTGACTTCATATCATGAGATGGCCCTGTGCGTGTCTATTAGCTAGAGAGCAACGTAAAATAAGTGAAATCGTGAAACCATAAGAGTTATTCTTTTTTATACATGAAGGCAACACATTTTTTCTGAAGTTAAAGAGGCAGAAAGGTTAAAAACCAAATTAAAAATGAAGTATTTCACGGTGTTGGCTATACCTTCAGAATGAAAAATATTTTGATGGGAATCGTCAAATGGAAAAGTTCCACCGTGCAAGATAAATGTAACCTGTTTCGAGCAGCGCTCATGCATCGAGATAGACTTTCGCCATGGGAGAAATGTCCGAGAATGTCACAGGGAATTGCTAGAAGCAGTTGGGAGTAATGCCCTTCCATATCAGACAGTCTCGAGATGGGCAGGAGAGTTTCTGCGTAGCAACCAGCGTAGCAACCAGTGACCAGTGATCAGCAATGCTTGTGACGACCTGTGAATGTGCGTACCGATGTGCGGTAATCAAGGATCTGTCACATCGTGCCTTTAAAACCGGGATTTAATGCTTTTGGAATATTGTGAACTCGTATATGCTAAAATGCTATGGAACATGAAACCAGTACTATCATTTCAAATACCTTAATAAATATGAGAACGTCAATTTTGATGCGTTGTTTAATATCCATGCTTTACTTTATACCTTGTCCTTTCATGTTTATATTTCACATTTTCTACTGGTGCTCGTATTTTCACCGAAAAAGATAGCTGTCATGACTCACGTCTCAAAACTCGTAATCTATCATATTGGTAATATAATAAAAACATGTAAAATATATGCTTTGAACTCAATTATATTTTAAAGTAAGTCCAAATTGCTTCTACTTTGTTGTAAATCTCTATAAATCAATGTGTAAATGATCTGTGTATTTCTCTACCAGAAGCAGTAATAACGATAATTAAATAATAATAATAATAATTATTATTATTATTATTATTATTATTATTATTATTATCGCTATTATTGTTTCTGGTAGAGTGGTTTTGTTCTTCGTTTTAATTATTTTTGTCGTCCTATGTAAAATTTACCTTTAAGACTTTCGTCCATTTTTCCCTGCTACTTGTAAACGACTTTATAATTAATTGTCACAACGTTGTTCGAAAGTAGGGCAAAAATGTATAGAATGCTGTCGTAATAAAACTGAGTTACAACTATCATTCTTTATTTAAAAATGGGCATCTAAATTTTTTAAATTAAAATTAAATTCTTTACTATATAAAATATATATTCTATAGTTTTAATTTTTAATTCCCATTACACAATAAACCTTTGATATTTTTTTATACAGTATGAATCATTACAATGAAAACTAATGGTGCTAAAACAGCAAGTAATTTCTCACACGTATTGCCACACAAAATTACGCAAAAAATACTAAATTTTCGACAAATTGTACATGACCTTACTTCAAAATCTATCTTTGTGCAACAGATTTCATTAAAGGAAATATTCTAATCTTTAGTATTTTACTTGTATGAAGGCACAGAAAAATATTTGAATTTTTGGCATTTTCGAACATCAGAGCTTTCAACGAACATGAGACCTGCACCATTCTCTTAAACGTCCTTCAAACTACCCAACAACAAAACGTTATCTAAATTGATGAAGCCATATTTTTGAAAATTTTGAAAATTTTCAGAGGCTTTATGTAAAGTATCCCCCAATTACAATGTCTGTTTCAAATTCAAGGGGCTGCGACAACAGTCAAATAAATTGAAAAATATCAGTTTTGGAGAAAATCGACCGAACAGTTTAGACGCTATACTTGGGTTTTCATAACGTGGCCCATGAGGGACTTGTCTTCACGATGGTACGCCTTTTCGGGCCTCCTCGTTCGTGCCGCTAGAGTCGCTTGATCTGCAGCATTGCTTGATACGGTCGTGATCATGCGACACCTGGCGGCACGACCCCAAAAGATGCAAACGCCGCGCCATATTCCATTGGGAAGACAACTCCCTCACGTGCCACGTTATGGAAACCCAAGTACTGCGTTGTTCACAGACGGACAGACAAACCGACCGTCGGTCAGACAGTCAGAGACAGACAGACTCACCGTCCTACGGGCAAACAGACAGTAATTTTGCTGTCATTCGATTTTGCGGTATTATGGACATGAAAAACATGGATTCTGGCTACACCACGTGTTACAGGATATTTTTCTACATTTAGCAACTGAATTTTTCCACTTTTTCGTTACCAGCGCTCTGTTATAAGAGTTTTCTACCGAAAATTTGCCTTTTTTCACGCAGCATTACATAAATTTCTCTCAACTGCGTAAACGGTAGCGAGAAAGTAAAATTAATTTTCCCATTCTTATTGTGGTGTAACAAAAAACATCGACATGATCTTTTTTAGATGAGTATGTCTATCATTTCTAGTTCATTTCGGCAACCAGCATGTTTGTCATTGGACAGTTATCAAACACAATACACATTTAGACAAATTCGCGGTAAACATTATATCAATGTAATGCAAACAATTTTTTGTGTTATTCCTTGCATATTATTGCCTTGTTTTCAAGAATACCTGAATTGAATGTCCGTGTAGTAGTGTGGCATCAGTTTTTTTTCCAACACTTCATAGGAAAATGTCTATTTAATTGTGCAATACTTGATGATGAGCAGAAATGATGAAGACATTAATAGTCTCCTTTGAAAAAGGAAGGTCAATAGCTATGACATCATAACTGTTTATCGCAATATATCTGCGATGTCTCTAGGATATTAAGGTAGTGATGCTTCTGATCATTGTTCTGATCATTTGTAATGGAAAGGTGAAGGTACTACCCACGTTCAGAGATCAAAATTATCACCGGTAGTGATCACGAATTTTAATGACAACGTGAGGACATCCAGAGGTAGCGCACAACGAATTGTCTACTCGTGCCGTCCTATCTTCAGCCGTCCTTTATCGGAGCGACGCGAGGGATGATGCTCAGACGTCTCGTCTTTCACCGCTTGAACTAGGGATCAAACCCCAATCGATCAATGTGGCTTTTGTGGTGGACAATGCGAGGTCGTGGCTGGTCATCTCGAGCTCATCCCGTTCACCCAGCCTCTCATTCTACCATTGCCTCACTAGATTCAGAGACAAGTCGAATTCAGCCTCTCACTGGAAGAGGTTTCTGTTGGCCGGCTGCTCTGATGAGTTCTTTCTGTAGTTTCTCCACAGGGAGAGGTGGCTCAGTGCATCAACTGATGTCACTGTAGCATCTGACCGGGAGGTTCTATGTTCGAGTCCCGACAATACCAAGATTTTCGACACTATCTTGGCAGCTTGGACGAATTCATCGCTGTCTGGAGGAGTATTCTAGCGGCCGGCTGCTATGATCTGTAGTTTTTCGTGGTTCCTCCGATCAACACCAGGCGAATGCCAGAGCAGTACCCTAACAAACGGGCAACGGACCGCGCGAGATCTTTCCTACGTCTTCCTTGTCATATCCTCACGCTTTACACACACTTACACTAACATTCACTACAGTACACCATCCATTGCGGGAGACCGGTCTAGAGCGTAGAGCTTGTCCCGGCTGGGGTGGTGCCCCGCTGGTGGGAGAGTTCAGGTTAGGGGGAAACCCCGCTGGCCGGCGGAAGATCGGCGCCGGATCTCGCCATCCAGCGGGGGAAGATCACCGCCACTTCTCGGGGGCAACGTGCACTACACTTACGGGGCTAATAATCTCAGACGTTAACACGCCCGGAATCACTAACAACCAGCCAACCAGCTAACCAAGTAGTTTCGCCGATGTACCCCAGCCAAATACCGGAACTGTACCCTAACATACCCTAAAATACCCTAACAAACGGCCCAGAGACGCGCGATCTTTCATTCATCTTCCTTGTATCCTCATACCTTACTTACGCACAGCTATACTTCCATGTACTATGCACATGTAGGCAGACGAGTGAGGTGCTAAGAGCATGTCCTGATACAGACGGTACCCCGATGAAGGGAGATATCTGGTTGTGAAAACCCTTCAATCCAACGTGAAGATCGGCGCAAATCTTGCCATTCAGTGGAGAAAGATCATCTGAATCGTCATCTCCCGGCATAAAACATGGACTGTACTTATGGGAACATGAGGTATTGACGCGCCCGGAAACACTAATTAATCAGTCCATCATTGCTTTATCTTTTATATTATGTCTTCGTGATTATCTACCCACCAAATCAACTGTACATTCCGTAATGCTGAGGCACTGGCATCTCAATGAATAAGAACATTTTATTATGATTTTATTTTTTTATTATTATTATTTGTTTACACAGGAATGCTGTTTCACAGAAAGACCTGGTTCTCAAATAACAATGGGCTTTTCGCGATTTACTTAAGAATCGAAATTTAGAAAATTCCGTAGAATTCGGCAAGTACTTAAAATAACAGACTTCTGCCTTCATTTTAAAAGCCATGGAAGGATATCAAGTTTTTGACGTATTTCTGTAGGCCATTACTTGGGTTAATTATTGGGATAATGAATACTTGGTCCTGTTTCCATTGATTTTTGACTTGGCATGCCAGATCACTGTACTTATTTTTTCCGAGAATGCTTTTGGCATGTTCCCGTGGGAAGGGATTGCACCTTCAACGAGAAACGTTTTTGGCACCTTAAGAGTTATCACTATATCTGGCCTGTTATGTTAGAGTCTTGTGCGTCAAAATTGTGCGATCGAAATAAATTCTGACTTTTTCTTTTTCCAGTACAGTTTCAGGTTTGTATGTGTAGTAAGGAGCATGATGATCACTAAATTTATGGTTGGTTGCAATTTGTTGATGTATAATGGAAGCGATTTGGTTGTGGCTCATTGTGTAATCTGTCTGTGCGAGGGTTGCATATCCTCAAATGATGTGATTTATATTTTCCGTCCACACGTTATATCTGCGGCATTTATCAGATTAGGTCTTGAGATGTTTTTTTAACTTGTTTTTGAAGTTTCGTGCAGGAATAACTTTATTTTGAATGGCTAGCATGAAACCCTCAGTTTCAGCATATAAATATCCCTTCTGCTAATCATTTAATAGAGGCTGAGAAGGCTGTGCATGGATCGTGAAGGGCGTGAAAGATTTTACGGTGAATTTGTTTTTGCGACCATTGGTCGTGCTTTTGGTTTTCTGCTTAAAAGGTAGTATCTTCTTCTTCTTCTTCTTCTTCTTCTTCGTCTTCTTCTTCTTCTTCTTCTTCTTCTTCTTATTATTATTATTATTATTATTATTATCATCATTATTAACTTATGTAATAAAGAATGAGAATCTTTATTATGCAAGTCGACCTAGAAAAATTGTTTAAGTATGTTACAAGTATGAAGAAACATTGTGTGCTTCTGAAATTTCGTTGATTGATTTAAAGTTTATAAGAACGAAGAGGAACCCTCTATGTCTCCGGAAAAACTTAACTAACTCTTTTAATGTAGACAAAAAGAAAACGTAATTTTCTACCAATTTACGTTCAAATCAAGCCAATTGATGTCCTCGGAGGCGAGCCAAAATTGAAATTCTACGAGACTGACGGAAAAAGGATGGTAGCGAAGAGATGGTAAAAGTCAAGTGGAAAACTAATTATAAACCATATCGTGTTTACAACAAAAAATGCAAGATTTACAAAATTGAAGATAGCCCTTGCTTGAACACAGTTATCAATGTATTATCCGCGCAAAGTTTCTTGGATTATGAATTGGAGAAATGCGATAGAGTAGGGCATTAGTTGTAATATCAGCTTCTAGAATTTTTGAAGCAATGCCAGACACTGGAAAATCGAAGTTAAATCTGCTGCTCTGGCAGCCAGGTCGCCCCTCTGTGAAAGCAACAGCAAGGATACAAAGGTGATTCAATGCATTAATAAAATGCTACTTGACAAACTTGTTCCTTTTCAGACACACATGTTTTCCCAACTTTCTAGTTATTTTACGTTTGCCACTATTATACATTCTCCTAACTTTCTGGGGAGTTTGAGTTGTCTCCTGTAAAGAATCGTCTGCAACTGCAAATGGCTTCTGCTTCGCGTCAAAGAATATACTGTTTTTGGAATGTTGACGCCAGTTCTCCTAGAGCTTTTACCGACAACTGTTTTTGTACTAAGGTGGGAAAGGTAGGCCGTCGATCAAGGAAAGTTGCGCGGGTAATAGTCGTATGGTTAAGAAAAAATATATTTAAGAAATATGGTAATACATATCTGTAAAATTATCATAAAACTACTATACTAATCCGTTCACACTATAACGCATAATATACTCTCAATGGTAGTAAACATATGAATTAGTTAGGAAACTTTATTTGAGATTTCGGATAACATCATGGAAAATGACTAAAACGTATTTTCGACGTATTTTCGACGTATTTACGACGTATTTACGAACCGTAATTAAAAACATTTGAGGATGTTCAACATAAAGTATTCTACAAGTAAGATGAAAGTCATGAAAATTGTAAAAACTATTCTATTTTTAAGGAAAAAAATTTGAGAATGTACACAACAAAGTATATAATTTTAAACTTTTAGAAATGTTTTGAGAAAAATTAACTTCTTTTTTCAACGTTTCTTTTCTTGTTATCATAAGATAAATACAAGGATAAGAAGACACGTTTTTCAAATAAAACTAACAATCTAAGATACATTGAAATCAGGAGGTTATTTGGTAAAATCTGAAAAGTTAATCAGTATTTATACAAAATCTTTGACTCTTATTGATTGCATTGTACTCACTACCCACGGTTGCTCCAGACTCGCTGTCTTCTCAATGAGTTCACAGTATGTGGGACCGACCACCGCCTCTGGGCAAGTGCCAAACGAAACCCACTAATGCCATTAATTTTTCAGATGCTTCCCAGTTTGTAGCCGCTGTTAAAAATTCATTCGTGTTTTAGCTGACAAGCACATCCCGTGAAAAAAAAAATTTGGTCTTTCGCTTCGCCGAGAGGCGACTGATCATTTCCGCGCGAGAGTGGCGTAGCAACAAGCACAACGACGGAATCAAACGACGCAGGGGAGGCGGGCAAATGGAGATGTTTCTGAGCATGGTCGTGATATACGTACCACCTTCGGAAGGAACTGCGGGGAGAAGGAGACGGGGGTGGTGAAGGGAGGGAGAGTGAAAGAGGGATCACAGGCGTGATGGTGGAAACGGATGTGATGGCGGAGGTGGGGGTGAAGGCGAAGTAGATGGCGTTAGATAGATAGACAGATAGACAGACATACAGATAGACATACAGATAGATAGATAGATATGTAGATAGATGTAGATGTAGATAGAAGGTAGGTAGGTAGATAGATACACAGTTAGAATAGAAGAAGGTAGTTGATAGATAGACAGACAGTTAGATAGATAGATAGATAGATAGATAGATAGATAGATAGATAGATAGATACACAGTTAGATGATAGATAGAAGCATACATAAAAAAATATTATTTCCGAAAGTATGTTTTTTGAAATTTGATGACAGGATCCTATAGATTAGAAACAATTAAAGTTGTTTATAAACTAACAATTCGAACATTGATTCTCTGTATTCTATCCTGAATTTGGTGACTGTGATCCCCTCAATTGAAGTACGTAGGTCTACCGAGTTGACTGTAGATATTTTTCCACGCTAGATAACTGTCATATGCCTTATACTCGTATTAGGCGGTGTCTAGCTTTAAAATCATTTCTAATAACTACCACTCTATATTTTTCCTGTTTTCCTGAAACATAAGTTAACATGTTTTTCTCTGTATTCTATTTCCATTGTAAATTTCCATATAGGCCCCAACGAACCGGCTTGTTTTGCATTAAAGGACGAACAAAATATAAGTAGGCTAATTCTCTTGCTTTCACGCGACTATTTTTGATTGTCGGCATATAGTAAAGTGCAAAAACCTCTCGGATTTTTCCACGAAAAAAATTTCAAAGCTACTTTGTATCAACAATTATTCGCCGAAATAACTGACTATGTGAATTTAATAATGAATACTCCAAATACGACTCTTGGAATATATTCTTTCCCAAAACTGTAGTAGATTTCACTGTAATTACAATGATAGTTTGGCATTTTCAACTATTTGTTGCTATGTTTCCGCCCAGAAATGTAATCTATCTATATCATCTTATAAATTACCTTCGTATACTTTTGAATCAATAACATGAAATATTAAGGAGTCATCTGCAAATAACAGTATTTACGAAAGTAAATTATTTGGAAAGCCATTTACGAAGGCGACTAACAGAAGAGGTGCAATGACACTTTCTTGTGTTCCCTGAAACGTTTCTGAACGATGGTTTGGGAACTCGAACTCTCTGTTTCCCTTCTCGAGGAAGTTCATCAATCCACGCCACGATTTTGGTTCAAGATCGGCATGCAGCAGGGCAGCAATTTCCGAACTAGTTTAATATTGCGTGGCGAAATGCCTTGGCAAAGTCTATTATTATAACATCCACCCTCCCACCGTCAATCAACTTCATCTGTTATTTCCTGAAACAATGATAGTACCTCTTAAGAAAAAACATTTCTGAAACCGCGCTGTCCTAGAAATAGGTCTTTCTTTTTGTTCCCATTCTTATGCAATATAACTAGTAATGAAATGTGCCGTAAGTTTACACATAACTGATGACAATAATTTTCTAAACCATTTGTATATACTACTTTGATAAATTGGCCTCGAATCTTCTGGAACGATTGAGTCGTTGTTTGTAACTCGCAAAATAATTATTAGAATCTGTAAAATTATTTTCCCGTCAAGTTAAAATATATTAGTTTTACTGACGTCTAATTCATATGATTCTCCGTTCTTCATTGATTTTGTTTCCGCGACGTATTTAAGTCTATGCCAAACTGACTTGGCACCGTACCTCCTCACGCGCTGATTGTGGTCAAAGGAGGAGCGAAGGAGACGATGAGGCGGATCAGATGAAGGAATAGAAAGAGATGGCGAATGCGAAGGATATGACGGAGGCGAAGGAGATGACGGAGGGAAGGAGATGACGGGGCGAAGGAGATGACGGAGGCGAAGGAAATGAAGATGAGGAGAAGGAGATGACGGAGGCGAAGGAATGACGTAGGCGAAGGAGATGACGTAGGCGAAGGGGATGACGTAGGAGAAGGAGATGACGGAGGCGAAGGAGATGACGGAGGCGAACGAGATGACGGAGGCGAAGGAGGTGACGGAGGCGAAGGAGATGACGGAGGCGAAGGAGGTGACGGAGGCGAAGGAGGTGACGGAGGCGAAGGAGGTGACGGAGGCGAAGGAGATGACGGAGGCGAAGGAGATGACGGAGGCGAAGGAGATGACGGAGGCGAAGGAGATGACGGAGGCGAAGGAGATGACGGAGGCGAAGGAGATGACGGAGGCGAAGGAGATGACGGAGGCGAAGGAGATGACGGAGGCGAAGGAGATGACGGAGGCGAAGGAGGTAACGGATGTGAAGCAGGCGACAGAAGAGATGGAAGCAAAAGATATAGAACGAGGAGGGGAGGAGACGGAGGTTTGGTTTTCTATATGTAAACGGGGGCGAGGGCGGGCGGGGCGGGGCGGGGCGGGCGGGCGGGGCGGGCGGGGCGGGCGGGGCGGGCGGGCGGGCGGGGCGGGCGGGGCGGGGGGCGGGCGGGGCGGGCGGGGCGGGGCGGGCGGGGCGGGCGGGGCGGGCGGGGCGGGGCGGGGCGGGCGGGCGGCTGAGCTGGGTTTAGTGGCTGCGGGCGGATTAGCTCGCGCGCCGCCGCCGCCTGCGCCACCAGGGGCGCCGCCAAAGCGCGGCATCGCCCGCCGCCGCCCGCGGGCGCCGCCGCCGGGTCCTCGCGCCGGGGGCCAGGAGCCTGCGAGCGATTCAATTAACGCGACATGCCAGCGGAGGCCCCCGCGCTCCCCCGCCCGGACCCGCGCCCCCGCGCCGCAACGTGCTTTGTGGCTGCGTGACGGGTTAATGCCGTGTTTCTTGTCTGGACCTGCGTGTTCCCCCTTTGCCGACGTTTATTAATAAGCATCGCTGCAGACAACTCGTCATTGGGTTTTGTTTTGAATAGATGGGCCTACGGGCTCAAGGAGTAGATCGGCTCCTGAAAAGCAGGAGGAGCAGGTCGTGCAATTTAGTGGAATAATTTACGTCCTAGGACGTAAATTTGATATAAAGCAGTGATGTATAAAAACAGTTATCAATTCCTATAAAATTCAGTCATTTAATCACGTACAGTTATTAAAAGCTTGTGAAAAATGCAACAGGATTCGTTATAAACCGGTCTTGTATCTGACCATTTTGAACTTTTGCTTAATGACAGTGTCTGGCGTCTTCTAGTAAGTACGTAAAACATAATTGCGACCTGCATAATATTTTTGGACGCATAAATGATTAATATATTAATGCAAGAACGTATTTTTCATGAACTACTTCTTTTTTCGAAGTCGTTAAAAGTTGATTTTTAATTATCTTAATTAATATAGCTTATGAGCATACGGCTCAAACGGTGGTTATAAGAAAATATTATACGTACTGTACAAATTACAACGTGTATTTGGAGAGAGCAATTTATAGAATGCATCTCTACATTTAAGGAAGATATCGTTGATATCTCTCCTTCAATTCTACCTCTTCTAGAGAATTCTATCTTTAAAAAATTTATAGAAAGAAATTTTAAAAACTGATGGAGAATGAAATCCTAAGGGACAACTGTGAGTCTTTGATGTCAATCGCGGTGGATTTATCTTAAATTTGAAGTAAACAACCAAAATAATAACGTGTGTCTTTGTGCTTTTTCTACTTACAGTAGTATTGATTAACAGTTACTTCTACGCATCGTGATCATTTGAGTATTCATTGTAATGTTGGTTCCAAGATGAATGGAAGATTTCCACATTCCTCGATTGTGCTCTGTAGAACGTCGTCGCTTTATGGTGACTATAATATATGGGACTAATAAGGGTGGAATAAGTCAGAAGAATGTTAATATCTTCTCAAAATGAGGCGGTAAATCAGATGTTGAATAGACCCATTTATAAATTGGATTTGGGAAAGAATTGCCATGATATCTATGATGTATTAAGTTGAGGAAAAGAGAACCAATGAAATTAGGGGATTCTATATACCAAAAACTATGGAGATACATTGTAACTCTATCGTTTTTCTCACCTTTTTCAAAATTGTTCAATGTATATTTTAACTTAAAAATAATTGACTTCTTCAATTACATGTTACAAAGGGATAGCAATATGCAAATATACTGATGGCGGTAGTAAATCGTACAAAAGATATCAAGGCTGAGTGCATTGGCAGAGTATTCATTTGTCAAAAATAGTTAAAAGGTCTTTATTTTGCCAACAACATAGTTGTAACATACAACATTACATTTAATATTGTGAGCCAAATAATTAGGGATCCCCAACCTTTGTGGAATTACCATCACCTTTGTACACAAAAAAAATTGTCAGCAGCGAGACGCATCTCGCTCACTCGAATTAACATACAAGAATAACAAAACAGTTTTCAACCACAATACTTTTGAGCACTTACAATACATCGAAAACATTCTGATCTAAACATATACCACTAACTAAATTGAGATCAGAAGAAATATAACATTCCTGCTCAAGAATACATCAAATGGCATTTTTAATTAACCAGCCTTTTCAAGATCAAAAAATTAACATATTTCACCTTATCATATAGAAAATGGTCAACGTTTAACATAAAAAAATCTGATAAAAAACTACTTTTTCGCCATTAGTAATGGAAATTAAATAGTTTCAAGCAATAGGTTTATTCAAAACTTTAATGAAAATTATTTCTGCCATTGAATTCATTGTATAGGGTTTGCAGTGTATTCACGAAAATATGGAATGAGTTTTTAGCCTTACAATATTCTTTGTAAGAAGTATCGAGAAATTAATTAAAATTAATCAATAATACGGTATTAATTGCGTTGGCAAAAAATGCATACAGATCGAAATATAAATGATAGTAATTATTAAACACTATGTCATTGTAATATTCTACAAACACATAAAAGTATTTCTACAAATATATAAAAGTATATTTATATTACCGCGAACGAAAGGCAGCCGTCATTATCGCCTTCTGTTATCAGTGCGACGTTTCAATAATGTGTTTCAACAACCAACAATGACCACTCATCTATTCATTTTCAGATTTAATACAATTAAAGGATGCAATTTTGGATGATATAACATAAATATGAAATATAATAAATAATAATAATAATAATAATAATAATAATAATAATAATAATAATAATAATAATAATAATAATAATATTGAAATGGTTGTTATTTCTTCCTGCTGATTCTAGTTCAGTGATGTAGATGGTACGTTTTAAGTATGTTTGGACCATACAGGATCAATCTTGAAGACATTTATTATCAGTTTAACGTTTCTCACATTTAGCATGTGCCTTTTCAAGAGCTATACAGATATTGGACAAACGGTTGACAATAGCATAAACAATATATTTTTACGTGATAAAAACAAAGGAATACAAAAATATTAAAATCCCTATATATACAATTTGATGCTTATACCAGTGTGTATCATATTACATGATGTTTTTTTAATATGTTGAAGGTAAAAATTAGAATAACAGGAAATTTTCCAGAAGATAAACTGAAGTTATAAAGTAATCAGCAAATTAATAAAATAAGAAGCTATTCTTTACCAAGTGGAATTGATATTATGAAAGAGGCGCTTTTTATTTTTCAGATTTTAATTACCGCTAACATCTCATCAGTTATTGTAGGTAGGGGATATTTGAGAAGTATTAATTTGTTGTAATATTTCATTATACTCGGTAAGTTGATCAAGATAAGTACTTTTAACCTGTATTGTTAGTCTACTGGCAACACTTAAAAAATGTAAATTGAACGCATTAGCTATTTCACTCTGTTCTGCCACCACACCATTTGTACCTTTAATTTCATTAATATCGTAATTGCTTCGATGTTCACCAAATAAGTCATTGATTGTGTTTCATTGTGATTTCATGTCTTGCAAGGTTTTCAAACTTCTCTCTCAAAAGTCCTCTTTTCCTTTCTGTATATCCAAATTCAGTCGGTTTCTAAAGTTGGTGAATATATTTTTAGCTTCGGTCATTTGGTTTTTTCATCGGCTGTTTCACTACTCCTTTCCTGTATTCTTATTAATAAGATATCAGTATTTCAAGGCTTCAATTTTAATAATTTCTTACTTACACGCTCTGTATACTTACAATTATGTACTAATGACTGCATGAATCTATAAACATTAAAAGCATCCGACATAAATTTGAAGTTAAACATTAATCCATTCTTCAGAATTAAGTAAGCTTTTCCATATCGATTCTTTTGTAATACGTGTTAGTTCCAGTAATAATTTGTCGTCAATACACTAGTAGTGTCTTAAATTGTAGTGGAACATTTTTGTTTTAAAATCGTACTTAATAGATGGATTGTTAAAATTTTAAGGTTTCTAAGATTTTTCACTAAACTGATTAAAATTTTTATAAAGGGAATAATGACTTCGAACGGGGAATGCTAGTTGGAGCTAGACGCATGACATTCCATTTCGGAAATCATTAGGATATTCAATATTCTGAAATCCACAGTGTCCAGAGTGTGCCGAGAATACCTAATTCCATGCATAACATCTCGCCAAGTAACACTGCGTGAAAAAACACCGAAATCAATTTGGTGCGTATGACGAACGTATCTATTAGGACAGTGCGGCGTTTGGCTTTAATGGGCTGTGACAGCAGAAGATTGACTCGATTGATTGATTGATTTTTTCATGTTTCCTGGCGCGTCAACAGCTTTGGTCATTATTCCCGTAAGTGTAGTGAATTTTTCTCGGGAGATGACTGTGATCTTCCCCCGCTGGGTGGCGAGATTCGGCGTCGATCTACCACCGGCTAGTGGGGTTTCCTTCTAACCAGGACTCTCCCACCAGCGGGGTACCACCCCAGCCGGGACAAGCTCTAAGCTCCCGACCGGTCTTCCGGAATATGTGGTAGTGTAGTGCATGCTAATGTACGTGTGTGTGTGTAAGGGGTTAGGATAGGACAAGAAAGAGGAAGGAAAGATCGCGCGCGGTTCGTGGCCCGTTTCTTACGATACTGGTGTTGATGGGAAAATCCAAGATAAACTACCTATCAGAGCAGCCGGCCGCTAGAATTCTTCTCCAGACAGCGACTGAATCCGACCTAGCTGAAAAGCTAGTGTCGAAAATCCTGCCGCCTTGGGACTCGAACCTGGAACCTCCCGGTCAGAGGTTGCAGTGACATCAGTTGATGCACTGAGCTACCGCTCCCGGTAGATTGACTCGAGAGCCTTATAACAGCACGACATCGCCTGCAGCGCCTCTCCTGGGCTCGTGACCATAACGATTGAACGCTAGACGACTGGAAAATCTTGGCTTGGTTAGATGAATCCCGATTTCAGTTGGTAAGAGCTGATAATGTAGGATAGAGTTCGAGAAAGGCGCAGACCACACGAATTCATGGACCCAAGTCGTCAACAAGTCACTGTGAAACCTGGTGGTGGCTCCATAATGATGTGGGGTGTTTCAACTTCTGGAATGGACTGGGTCCTCTGATCCAACTGAACCGATAATTGAATAGAAATGGTTATGTTTTACTTCTTGGAGGCGGTTTGCAGCCATTTATTGACTTCTTGTTCCCCAACAACGAAGGAATTTTTATGGATGACAATGTGTCATGTCACCGGACCACAACCGTTCGAAATTGGTTTAAACAACAGTCTGGACAATTTCAGTGAATGATTTGTATACCCACCCATTGTCCGACATGGACCCCATCGAACATTTATGGACATAATCGAAAGGTCAGTTACTGCACAAAATTTACACCGACCACACTTCGTAATTATGGAAGTTATAGTCATACTAAGCATAAGTTTGTTATAAGATTATAGCTGCAGATTTTTAAAAAAAATGTTTTATTAAAACATATATTGCATTAAAAATACCATTCTTAGTCATATTACATCTAAAGAGAAATCGCAGTTTTCTAAAAATGAGAGACGGAAATGATACTTGTACCCATCTCCATAAAGGAAATTTTTGAACTTATTCCCTGAGAAAAAGGAAAAAATCTTAAATCAATTAAGGAGTAATTTTTTAAAAAGTGCTCAAATATTATCTTCAGGTATAAAAAGAAATTTATTGAACAACTAATTAATCTCAATATGGTGCATTCAACATCTGAAATGCAATATCCAATTTCAGGGGTTAATGAATTCATAGGCTTTCGTAACGTTCACACACTGTAGAGACATGTGCATCTCTAAAACACAAGCAGGAAGAATCTAACTAGCAATTAACTCACGAACTGAAGTTTTAAGTGAGAAAAGGAAATGAGTCTCTGAGCTCTCATCCTGAGAATGTACAGGTATACTGTGGCAAAACTGCTAAACACCTTACGTAGGTGGAGGTGAAATGAGCGACAGGAAGATTGGAAGAGCCCGTAAAAATCTGTCGTAAACTTTTATGAACCACAAACTTCTCGTCAAAGCAAGCAGAATTAGAACGTAGTACTTAGAAAATGTGTTCGCAAGCCGCGACATCATGAGTCAGACATTGGAAGAAATGTTAAAGCCACGATGTCACTAACAACATTACAGAGGTTGTACATAATAAATGTTTTCATTTAATGAAATAATTGCATCACCTGTCGTCCAGCCGTTCTCGAAGTGAAATGTAGCCCCGTATGGGGGGGGGGATCACTACTTGAGTGAAATCACTACTTCAATATCTACCTAGAATTGATCGCACCGGTAGCAGTAGCTCAGTGCATCAACTGATGTCACTGCAGCGCCTCTGACCGGGAGGTCGTAGGTTCGAGTGCTGACGGCGGCAGGATTTTCGACAGTAATAATCTTTATTACTATTATTACAGCCAATGTAATCCTTTGCGGACAAAGGCCTTTTGAAGATTAAAGCATATTTGCAGATCATCAGATCAGCATTTTGATGATAGGATATGGTAATATTTCATTAAACCCTTCACCCTATTTTACACACATATAATGTATTTACTTTAAATTTCAGTAATGTTTTTTTCCTTGTGTCAAATTTATTGATCATTCACGTCCCAGATAGTTGATCATTCATTATTTTATCCAATACGGCCATATTTTCTGAAGAACGTAAGCGAAAACATTTAAATAAGATACGTTAATATTACATGTATGCTCAAACTGAACAAATCTTTCATTGTTTGTCATTGTTGTTCAGGAGACATTAATCCATTTACCAATAACAATGTCGTAGTCTGTACAGGAGTGAAACAAAATATTCAGCAGTGTTTTTTGTTATTATTAAAAAACTAAAAAATAAAATCATTCATACTGTCAAAAACAACGAAATAAATGCCTGTGTACATAGCGTTGGGGATTTGCGGCGGGACGGAATAACAGAATCCTTCCTCCTTTTAACTCAATACGCTGACAATGGCCAAATCGACAAGATGATGACGCGTTCAATTGGAGATCCGACAGCACCGCTATATTTCGCGCGGCAGAGAAGTGTGGGATGGAGACGAGCCAATAAAAAACCATGCCGAGTGCAGTGGGCGCTGGAGGCCGGTCTTTATGAGCCGTGACAACGGATGGATCCAACGGGGCTCAGTTGCAGCCGCATTTCGCGAGTGGTTGGGGTGGTCGAGTGGTCGGGCGGGCGGGCGGGCGGGCGGGCGGGCGGGCGGGCGGGCGGGGGCGGGCGGGCGGGCGGGCGGGCGGGCGGGCGGGCGGGCGGGCGGGCGGGCGGGCGGGCGGGCGGGCGGGCGGGGGGCGGGCGGCAAAAGCGGCTGTGGGGAATTGATTGCTGCAAGCGCTTTCACAGCGATGAACAATTACTTGTGTTGTGGATATGAGTGTTTTGTGTTGATTGATGTTTATTATCAGGGGGCGTTTGGTGGGAGATGCCACTATATACGCCGAGTGGTACATTTCCGGAGTTATTAATTGGTTTCTTCGTGTTTCATTATTTCCATCTCTGTTCGGTGTGTTTTGTCGGGTCAGGATTAATTTTAAACAATGTACACTTTATGAGATTGATTGTGGAATTGTCTAAAATAATAATTTAGGATGTGTTAATTCCACCTCTCAAATTTTATTTTATTCTTTCAATAACAAATGCATTTAGATTGGTATTAATTTTTCATCTAAACTTGAAAAGAAATATTCTTTTATCCTGAGGGTCAGTAGAAGTTAATAAAGAATTCTGACAAAACATACTAACGTAATCTAGGATCTGACTTGGCACAAGTTTCGTAGTAAAACGGATAATTGGCTTACATTGAAAGGAAAACCTGGAAAGGAATTCTACTCTTAATTAGTTTCATATCTAGAAGTTTTGAGTGTCTGTAGTGCAGTGATGCATTTATGAAGGGTAGATTTGATTAAACGTTATTTGATGTACTTGTAAGTGCTATTTAGTAATTATTTCACTTATGATTAGATCGCCGTGTAGACATTACCTGATGAACTACAATGCTCTTATTTGTTTTATGAAGGTCCTATTTATTGTGGGTTGCTATGTTCATTTTGGGAGGTTTCCTGCGATCAATTCTATTGATTGATTGATTTTTTCGTGTTTCCGGGCGCGTCAACTGCTTCGGTCATTAGTCTCGTTAGTGTAGTGTATGTTTTTTTCTCGGGAGATGGCGGTGATCTCCTCCCGCTGGATGGCAAGATCCGGCGCCGACCTACCGTCCACTAGTGGGGTTTCCCCCTAACCAGGACTCTTCCCCCAGCGGGGCACCACCCCAGCCGGTACAAGCTCTAAGCTCCCGACCGGTCTCCTGGGATATGTGATAGTGTAGTGCATGTTGGTGTAAGTGTGTGTGTAAGAGGAGAGAATAGGACAAGGAAGAGGAAGGACAGATCGCGCGCAGTCCGTATCCCGTACGGTAGGGTACTGCTCCGTCATTCGCTTGGTGTTGATGGGAGAAACCACGGAAAACTACCGATCAGAGCAGCCGGCCGCTAGAATTCTCCTCCAGACAACGACTGAATTCTACTTAACTGAAAAGCTAGTGTCGAAAATCCTGCTGCCGTGGGGAGTGGGAACCTAGGACCTCCCGGTCAGAGGCGCTGCAGTGACATCAGTAGATGCACTGAGCTACCGCTACCGGTTGCAGACAGTGGGTGGATTGCAAGATTTTTGGGGGGGGGGAGTGCAACAGCCTCAACATTGGACTGGTGTGTGGATTTCTCCTGTATAGTATTCAATGCTGTGCGGGGTCAGTGTGGTCCCAAGACTTCTGAGTTTCACAATACGCGATAGAGGCGCGCCCGGCTAGTGCCTTTCCGGGTTTGTACCGAGCGCCCGTGAGGCAGAAACCCGAGCTGCGGTCTGCAGCTAACGTAGAACGCAGAAGTCTAATTCCTTCGCGCCGGATACATATTAGCACCCTACTATCAGACGTGCATCAGAATGGTCTTGCATGCGACGCTTCACAGCTTTCATAACAGAACGCCCCCAACCGCACTTATCATTTCAACGAACTTTAACTACCAGTGGTGACATTGAGCGACATGCAAACTGTGCACGCGAGTAAATCCCACTTCAATCGTAATAACTTATGTACTAAATCGGATACAACTGTTCAGTAACTGTTGTCCAGTGTGCGACGTACAATATCACAAGAGTCATGCAATCATTATCGACCACTTTAATCTGCAATAACTGCCGCCTTCCACCAGCAGTTGGATGTGGTGATGCTGATAATGACGAGCCAATAAAAAACCATGCCGAGTGCAGTGGGCGCTGGAGGCCGGTCTTTATGAGCCGTGACAACGGATGGATCCAACGGGGCTCAGTTGCAGCCGCATTTCGCGAGTGGTTGGGGTGGTCGAGTGGTCGGGCGGGCGGGCGGGCGGGCGGGCGGGCGGGCGGGCGGGCGGGCGGGCGGGCGGGCGGGCGGGCGGGCGGGCGGGCGGGCGGGCGGGCGGGCGGGCGGGCGGGCGGGCGGCAAAAGCGGCTGTGGGGAATTGATTGCTGCAAGCGCTTTCACAGCGATGAACAATTACTTGTGTTGTGGATATGAGTGTTTTGTGTTGATTGATGTTTATTATCAGGGGCGTTTGGTGGAGATGCCACTATATACGCCGAGTGGTACATTTCCGGAGTTATTAATTGGTTTCTTCGTGTTTCATTATTTCCATCTCTGTTCGGTGTGTTTTGTCGGGTCAGGATTAATTTTAAACAATGTACACTTTATGAGATTGATTGTGGAATTGTCTAAAATAATAATTTAGGTATGTGTGTAATTCCACTCTCTCAAATTTTATTTTAATTCTTTCAATAACAAATGTCATTTAGATGTGGTATTAATTTTTCATCTAAACTTGAAAAGAAATATTCTTTTATCCTGAGGGGTCAGGATAGAAGTTAATAAAGAATTCTGACAAAACATACTAACGTAATCTAGGATCTGACTTGGCACAAGTTTCGTAGTAAAACGGATAATTGGCTTACATTGAAAGGAAAACCTGGAAAGGAATTCTACTCTTAATTAGTTTCATATCTAGAAGTTTTGAGTGTCTGTAGTGCAGTGATGCATTTATGAAGGGTAGATTTGATTAAACGTTATTTGATGTACTTGTAAGTGCTATTTAGTAATTATTTCACTTATGATTAGATCGCCGTGTAGACATTACCTGATGAACTACAATGCTCTTATTTGTTTTATGAAGGTCCTATTTATTGTGGGTTGCTATGTTCATTTTGGGAGGTTTCCTGCGATCAATTCTATTGATTGATTGATTTTTTCGTGTTTCCGGGCGCGTCAACTGCTTCGGTCATTAGTCTCGTTAGTGTAGTGTATGTTTTTTCTCGGGAGATGGCGGTGATCTCCTCCCGCTGGATGGCAAGATCCGGCGCCGACCTACCGTCCACTAGTAAGCTCCCGACCGGTCTCCTGGGATATGTGATAGTGTAGTGCATGTTGGTGTAAGTGTGTGTGTAAGAGGAGAGAATAGGACAAGGAAGAGGAAGGACAGATCGCGCGCAGTCCGTATCCCGTACGGTAGGGTACTGCTCCGTCATTCGCTTGGTGTTGATGGGAGAAACCACGGAAAACTACCGATCAGAGCAGCCGGCCGCTAGAATTCTCCTCCAGACAACGACTGAATTCTACTTAACTGAAAAGCTAGTGTCGAAAATCCTGCTGCCGTGGGGAGTGGGAACCTAGGACCTCCCGGTCAGAGGCGCTGCAGTGACATCAGTAGATGCACTGAGCTACCGCTACCGGTTGCAGACAGTGGGTGGATTGCAAGATTTTTGGGGGGGGAGTGCAACAGCCTCAACATTGGACTGGTGTGTGGATTTCTCCTGTATAGTATTCAATGCTGTGCGGGGTCAGTGTGGTCCCAAGACTTCTGAGTTTCACAATACGCGATAGAGGCGCGCCCGGCTAGTGCCTTTCCGGGTTTGTACCGAGCGCCCGTGAGGCAGAAACCCGAGCTGCGGTCTGCAGCTTAACGTAGAACGCAGAAGTCTAATTCCTTCGCGCCGGATACATATTAGCACCCTACTATCAGACGTGCATCAGAATGGTCTTGCATGCGACGCTTCACAGCTTTCATAACAGAACGCCCCAACCGCACTTATCATTCCAACGAACTTTAACTACCAGTGGTGACATTGAGCGACATGCAAACTGTGCACGCGAGTAAATCCCACTTCAATCGTAATAACTTATGTACTAAATCGGATACAACTGTTCAGTAACTGTTGTCCAGTGTGCGACGTACAATATCACAAGAGTCATGCAATCATTATCGACCACTTTAATCTGCAATAACTGCCGCCTTCCACCAGCAGTTGGATGTGGTGATGCTGATAATAAAAATGGAAGACGATATGTCGCTAATTGTATCTGACTGCGTAACCAATGCGATTAAAAAGGTTTTTGTGCCCCAAGTGGCATAGAGTACGGTTTATAACACCACTTATTTACAATTTACCTAACACAATTGGCAATTAGCGAAATGAATCATTAGAGATAATCAACGGGGCTACGTTCATAAAAAATAATTAGAATAAAATATTACCATTTTCGGTCGAAATCTCTAGGTGAAGGCAAAGAACGTAAGATACGGCTTAGAGAAAATGAAGACTTCTCCCCTCCTCCGGCAAAAACAACGCAGCCCGCGGGAGGTCGTGGAAGGCGGGAGGGTGGGGGTGGCCGCTGCAGCGCGGCATGGCTAACGACGCGAGGCGCGCGCCGGCGCCGCTGTTGCCGCTCTGAATCATTCATGTCCCGGGGGCTTCGCGCGGGACTCTATCTGCCTGCGGCCCCAACGCCACTCGGCGTGCCCGCCTCCGCCTACGCCGCCACCTCCACTAACGCTTGGGCATCGGCCACAGCCTCAGCCTCATTCGTCACCACGCCTGCCCCCACCACCACCGCCGCCGGACCGGGAGCGGTAGCTCAGTGCATCACCTGATGGCACTGCAGCGCCACTCATCGGGAAGTCCTAGGTTCGAGTCCCGACGGCGCGGCGGCAGGATTTTCGATACTAGTTTTTCAGCTAGGTCGAATTCAGTCGCTGTCTGGAGGAGAATTCTAGCGGCCGTCTGCTCTGATCGGTAGTTTTCCGTGGTTTCTTCGATCAACACCAGGCGAATGCCGGGGTAATAGCCTAACAAACAGGCCACGGACCGCGCGTGATCTGTCCTTCCTCTTCCTTGTCCTATCCTCTCCCCTTACACCCACACACTTACACTAACATGCACTACACTACCACATATTCCGGGAGACCGGTTGTCCTGGCTGGTGCGGTGCCCTGCTGGCGGGAGAGTCCTGGTTAGGGGGAAACCCCGCTAGCCGGTAGTAGGTCGGCGCCGGATCTCGCCATCCAGCGGGGAAAATCACCTCTATATCCCGAGGAAAACATGTACAACACTTACGGGACTAATGATCTATGCTGTTGACGCAACCGGAATCGTTACAACTAACCAATCACTGCCAGCGTCTCCACTTCTGCCTTTATCACCGCTTCTGCCTCAACCTCCACTTTCACCTCCGCCTTCGCCTCCACCTTGACCACCTCCAACACCTCCGCCAAAGGCCTCCGCCTCGCCTACGCTTCCATCCCCGCTTCAGCTCTTCCGCCCTCAACACCACCTTCGCCTTTATCTCCGCTTCATCTTCGCGTCTTCCCCAACTCCTCCACCTTCTGCTCAGTCTCAGCCTCATTCAATCGTCTCCGTCTTAAACACTACCTACGCCGCCGCCGTTCCGTCATAGCCACCTTGACGGCCACCGCCGCCACCACCGCCACCCCACCACCACCACCGCCCCACCACCACCACCACCACCACCACCACCACCACCACCACCACTACTACCACCACCACCACCATCACTACCACCACCACCACCATCACCACCACCACCACCACCACCCCACCACCACCACCCCCCACCACCACCACCACCACCACCACCACAACACCACAGCACCGCCACCACCATCACCACTATCACCATCACCACCTCCACCACCACAAAGCCCCAACCTTCACCGCCACCTCCGCTTCCCGCTCCCCCTCCGCTTTGACCTTCACCTTGACGAACGCCTCCGCCTCGACCCCAGCCTCATCAACCGCCTCCTCCTCCGCCTTCACCGCCCCGTCCCGTCGCGTCGCGCTAGCGGGCTGCCATGCGTCTTGCGCCCCGCGGGGCCGCGCCAGCCCCGACGAGCAGCGCGGGCAAATGGTTTTCCGCTAACGAAATGACCGGCGCGCGGGGGACGCGGCCGTAGCAGGGGATTGCAAGCGGTGGCGGGAGGCGGGGATTCCCCCGCGCCGGCATGTTTTCAGAATAATTAACGAACAAGGCTCATATGAACGGAGCTGCCGCAACACGACGGTGTTAATCGGTGAAAGGAACCGAAAGTCGAGAAAGAAAGACGAAGAAGAAGAAGAGAGGAGAGGATAAGGAGGTAGAGGAGAAGCAGTAATGAAAACCAGTAAACCCTTGCTAAAGTTTGGTACGTGAGGACGATCTCGCGCCCAGCGAACAAGCCATCTCCCTTCCCGTGCCGAGAGGTCACAAAGGGCCCGCTGTCCTCGTGCTATCGCCTCCCTGCTACAATCTATGGGAGGCATGCCAAAAGGCGCCCCGCAAGCCACTTGCCCGCCAGGGAAACTCGGCGCTCCTGCGGGTACGGTTCACTTCCCCTGGTTCCGCTCTTATTTCCCCTCCAAATCCGAAAAGGGGTGCAGACGCACAAGCTGAAGGGGCATGAGGCGGGGAATAGTAGTTTTGTGTCTAGCACTCGCCGACAACCGAGATTTGTATATTTATATACTAGACAAGATTATTTCATATTTATCTATTTTACATTCTCGCTATGAAGTCGAGATGTAATACTGCGCAAAAAATAAGAAAAACTAATTACAGGGCTCTAGGAACAAAAAAGTGGATAAATCCAGTTTCTAAATTTAGAAAATAAATCCTTTAACACGCGAAGTAGCCGAATCCATGTTTTGTAGGTACTTGATGCTGAAAAATTGAGTGACGGTAACACGTGTGTCCGTCCGTCCATCTGACATCCGTCTGTCCATCTGTCTGTCCATTCGTCTGTGAACAACGCTAGCGGTTAAACCGTTAAGCCGATTATTCCAAAACCAATGTTCCCCAAACAATATGGCTAATGTCGTGGCCCCACATATTTTAATTTTGGGGGTACTTTACACGAAGCCACACGAACATCAAATTTTTCAAAAAAATTGCTACATGGTTTTTGATTAAATGTTGCTGTTGGATAGTGTAAATAACGTCTAAGAGAATGGCGTAGGTCTCATTTTTGTTGAAAACTGATATTTCGAAAATTGCAAAAGTTCAATTTTTTCGGCGTCTCCCTACAACTACAATTATAAAAATAGAAATTTCTTCTCTTAATGAAAATTGTTCCTTAAAAGTAGACTTTAAAGTAAGATCATGTATAATTGTTCGAAAATGTAAGAACCTTTTGCCTAAGTTTGCATGGGAATAGGGCGAGAAAGCAGGTGTTGTTTTAGCACCACTATTTAAATGTTGCCTTGTAGAAACATTTTTGTTAAGTGAAAAGAATGTGTTTAGATGACGAATTCTTTCCTGTCTTTCGTTTTGTGTTATACTTTATTAGAGCATTCAGTTATTTGTTGCATAATAATGCTTAGCAATAATGTGAAGTACATTAACAAGTTTTTATAAATTAATAAATGTCGCTTACGAGCGGAAAGCTCTTTCAATAAACAAGACTTTTTGTCTGTTAAACCTCTGAATCTGAACTTAGTGAACTGCCCAATGTTTATACTCTGAAGTAAAGAGATTACGAAATCAATGTCCGGTACTTTCGGTTCAAAATGTTTATTTTTACTCTTATTTAATAATTTCAAATCTGACTGAAATTTTATTTCATTTTAACGAATTGTTTCTATCTTAAATGGAGAAAATGACAATCAATACAGCGTCATGTGGGGAATAAGGGTCCACTTACTTCTTCAAAAGACTGTCAAAGGCCCGGTATCCGGTGATGAACCTCCGGGTCAATTTGTACAATCCTCACATTTAATTCTTGCCCAGATTCTCTGGACGCAGGGAACTCAAGTAAGTTAATTCTTTTCCGCGACTTTGTTCTAAGCACTCGGGCCGCGGTGGCATGCTTGCATGACGTCATGATAACTACGTACTTGTAAAATTATCGTAATTTTTCTTTTAACTTAAGTTTTCAACAAAAAATATTTTACCATAAAGTTAGTATGAAACGTTTTTAGAGGAAACAGAAATATATCATAAAAACGATCTTTATTATCAACATCATTTTTTTAAAATATCGTTCCGTTTTACGTCTTTGTCACTATAGTCGTGCAAGAAATTCCAAAAGGATTGTTTTCCGAATCAGGAAACTTTCTTGTTTTACTTATCGCAACGCAGCCTTTGAAATCCGCCTATTGATATGTTTTAAAAAAAATATGATCTAGATTATTATGATTTCAGTATTTTATGTGAACTTCTACCATCCTACAATATCTCATCCAAGGTTTCAGAGATAAGAAAGACTCTAAGAACTTCCAGGAAATAGAATTGCTTTTTTTAGAAATAAATTCAGAACATTTAGCGCTTGCTACTAACCAAACACATTTTATATTATTTTTCTCAGAGACATATTACGAACAGATTAATTGGATATACAGCACAAAACTCAAAAGACGAATGAAATTACTGAAGAAGGAATATCGAGAGCTAAATAAGTTTGTGTAGCGTATACAATGAAGAGGAAACATCCTTCTCGCGAGCCATCAGTGCTAAATCTTCTATAGCGAGAGTGAGTGTAACAAACAAAATAGGCTCTTTCTCTTTTTCTTCTTCTTCCTCTACCTCTTCTTCATCGTCATCGTCAACGTCATCGTCATCGTCATCGTCATCGTCATCGTCATCGTCATCGTCATCGTCATCGTCATCGTCATCGTCATCGTCATCGTCATCGTCATCATCATCATCAGAGAAGCTCAAATAGTACTACGTAGCTCAAGGCAACCCAAATTACCCAATCCCAATCCCCCCAGTCGTCATAGTGGTGGATTTTCGAGACCAGCTAAGCAGATGATAAGACAACACTGCTTGTGTGAAAATTGTGGAAGGGGTGTTTTGATCAATGATTTAAATCCATTACTAAAATGTCATAAAATACCGTTTGATGTTTGAGAAATATCTTAAACAACTTCAACGAGCTTTGTGGATTCTTCCTTCTTCACTCTTAACATTTTTTTTATGCCGGCCAGTGGAACAGTCTTTTCTCGCACGGCTAAATGCTACAATTTCAAAAGACTCCAGATGTACATCAAGACTGCTTGTGAGACCAGTAGCAATACCAACAGCAATTTGTTTTCATTGCGGTCGTGCAAGTTTTCTCCATCCCACATCTTTCCCTAGAGTTAGAGCTTATTAGGTAATTGATCAAACAATCAGCAATGAAGACATTGTGGATGGGAAATATAATATTCGATAAATAGTTTAGAAGCCTTTATGCGATTGTGGCAGCAATTATCCGTCCATTATCAAAAGCGATTTTTCCAATGAATTATCTTATGTCAAACGAATTGAAAATGTTTGGAACAATGTTCACAATACAGTTTAGTCTTTCCTTTTTTGTAGTGTTAAGACCTTACTAGACAAATGGGCGTCTATTTTTACTTTATAAGTAATATTTTTAACGCGGTACTTTTCTGATACATAAAAGAAAATATAAATAATGGTTTCATTAATAATCTAAGGGAATAATATTCATAAGAAAACAGCAACGTGATAAAGATTTTGTTGAGAAATTTAAATTGAATATCCCTCATAAAACCATAAAATTTATTAATTCTTTTAATTTATTAATTTATTTCTAACGACATACGTAAAAACTGAAGGCATGCAACTATGATGACAATCGCTCTGTCTTATGCAGCGTGTATAAAAATTAGGTGTCGTGACCGGCCGCACAGTTTTGAAGGTGCCGCCACAGTAGGGCGTTACCGCCCCTGGCGGCAGCGGCCAGCGACAAGCGCAGGCCAACGGGACTCGACGGTGTGCGGCCGCCACGCCTGAGCGAGCGGGGCGAGGCCCAACCCCCGCCCCCTGCTACGCCTGCCAGTCTGCGGACCTACGGCCCGGGGCGAATATAAGCCGGCCGTGGCCCGGAGAGAGGCAGAGAGTGAGCGCGGAGTAACGGTGAAGAGTGGTGATAAGTGGTAGTACAGAGAAGATTGTGATTACGACGGACAGTGCTGCGACAACGGACTTCCCTCTACGGAGATTTGGCGACGCGGCGATATTTTGGTGCATCTTCTGGTTACGACAAGTCGGCTACGTTTCACTGTACATTCTCCTGGATATTCGGCACTATAGCTCTGTACCTGTTTTCAACCAATATTACCTTTATTGAATTTTGTGTGTGTTGAATTTGGACACATCATTAGGTAAAAAGAAATTGTGGACTAACGTTATCCAATAGTATCTCTATTTCAAATAATGTTTTTGTTCTTTTCCTGAGTTCCTGGGAATCTAATACCTCTCATACACGCTAGGCTAGAACCCGCTAAGTGTTCCGTCAATTTTTGCGGCTATTCGCAATTAGTAATATATATATATATATATATATATATATATATATATATATATATATATATATATATATATATATATATATAATTCCATTTTATGTTTTCTTACAGAATTTTCTTTTGCTTATATGGGAAAACTGCATTGGCAATGTTGAATATGTTTTTATTAATTATTTGTAGACCATTATTGTGAAATTTGTCTTTCGAAAAAAAGGCAATGTAGGGGAATCTTTTCACCATATTTACGATCTATTTAATCATGTATAGATAAAAAAGCAATTTGTAATTCAAACCACGAACTAATTAGGGTTGCCAGGTCTGCTTCCAAAAGATTGCGGACAAGTGGATGGAGGATGGGAAAGTAGTATTTTTTTAAGTTTACAATTAAATTATAGATTTTCTTACAAATTTCCTATCCTTATTCTCTTAGACTGTACAAATTTATTTTATGTTCCATTTTATCATAAAGCGATGTAATTTTTAAAAAATCCACTATTTTATGAAACAAATAGTGAATTAATGTACCAAAGAGAAGTGTCCGCTCAGATAGTGGACACCTGGTAACCACAGAAAGAAATCTTTTAGATTAATTTCTCTGGAATACTCCGGCAGGCATCGCCTTCAAAATTCAATATTTATTCCTTTTAGAGCTTATTAAAATAGAAATGGATCGCACCACTACTAATTCGTCCAAAAGAATTAAAGAATACTACACAAATATATAATCTGCTTACCTTTGTTTGTGCGTTGTACGGACTGTAAGTGAGATGAGAGTCAATTTTCGTTAGTCAACATAATACGTATGTAACATGATCTCGGATGTGTTAATCCAGAGTAATGGCGGAGTGAAACCTAATATCAGTATTGAAATGTTCAGTCTACAGGTTACCGGTTCAATTAGGAGGTTTGGGGCTGAAGGCAACTAGTTTTACTTTCTCGCTATGGAGTAGAGAGAAAGTCATGTTAAGCTGCGCGAAAAAACTCTGGGAATTTTGGAGAAAAACCATATTACAGGGTCATAGAAACGAAAAACTGGATAAATCTGGTTGCTACATTAAGAAAAAAATCTCTAACACTGGTGTTCTAGAATCCGTATTTTGTGGGTCCTGATACGGAAAAATCGAATAACGGCAAAAGTCTGTCTCCTCCGTCCGTTGCCGTGTGCCGTGTGTCCGTTGTCGTGTGTCCGTGTGTCCGTGTGTCCGTGTGACCGTGTGACCGTGTGTCCGTGTGTCCGTGTGACCGTGTGTCCGTGTGTCCGTGTGTCCGTGTGTCCGTGTGTCCGTGTGTCCGTGTGTCCGTGTGTCCGTGTGCCCGTCTGCCCGTCTGCCCGTGTGTCCGTTTGTCCGTCTGTCCGTGTGTCCGTGTGTCCGTCTGTCCGTCTGTCCGTCTGTCCGTCTGTCCGTCTGTCCGTCTGCCCGTCGCCCGTCTGTCCGTGTGTCCGTGTGTCCGTTGTCCGTCTGTCCGTCTGCCGGTCTGACCGTCGCCCGTCTGTCCGTGTGTCCGTGTGTCCGTCTGTCCGTCTGCCCGTCTGTACTTCTGTCCGTCTGTCCGTCTGTCCGTCTGTCCGTCTGTCCGTCTGACCGTCTGTCCGTCTGTCCGTCTGTCCGTCTGTCCGTCTGCCGTCTGTTTGTCCGTCCGTCTGTTTGTCCGTCCGTCTGTTTGTCCGTCCGTCTGTTTGTCCGTCCGTCTGTTTGTCCGTCCGTCTGTTTGTCCGTCCGTCTGTTTGTCCGTCCGTCTGTTTGTCCGTCCGTCTGTTTGTCCGTCCGTCTGTTCGTCCGTAGCGTTTTCTAAGGAATTACTAAAAATACACTAAACAAACATCAAGCAACATTAAAATATTAACATGTTACCAAATACAATTTTATAAAGTTAGTCTATTAACCGTATTTACTTAGTCTGATTTTAATTTTTTTGACATTCTGAGGGAAAGTATTCAGCACTGCTGCAGGTAATTTGTTCCAATTTTGTATCGTTTTGTTTACAAATGAGAATTTACCTACATCTCTTCTCTGTTTTCTTTGCCGAATTTTGAAACCATGATCCTACCGTGCGACGTAAGTTGGTTTTGATAGTCTTTCGCGTACATCACCCCACGGACGATCCCCTCTTATTGATTCGAATAATGCACAAAGACGCGATTTCTCTCTGCGTTTTTCCAAAGGTTCCCACAATACGAATTCAGAATTTGAAAGTCCTCTCCAAACAAATTTTGCAGCATATTTTTGTACTTTTTCGAGAGATTTTATTTGCCCTAAACGATAAGGGTCCCAACATATGAAGCCAAATTCTAATATCGGACGTACTAGTGACGTGTACCCTAATTCCCTGGATTTTCCACATCTTTTTCTAAGTATTCTAATTACAAAGTGTAATGTCTTCCACGCCTTTTTCACTACATAATTTACCTGTCCAACTCAGATCCTCATTTAGGACAATTCCCAAATATTTACAGCATTTATCCCTCGGAATATCCTGATTTCCTAATTTATGTACGATATCGTCTGTCTTTCTAGAACGCGCGAATCTAATAAACTTGCACTTACTGGGATTTCATTTCATTTCATTTGTGATAGCCCATGATTCTAGCTTATCTAAATAAACCTGCAATATTTCTGTATCTCTTGTGTTCTTAATTTCCCGATAAATTATACAATAATCTTCAAAAAGACGTATTTTTGATTCAATTCCCTGGCAAAGATCATTAATATACGCTATAAATAACAACGGACCTAGAACACTTCCCTGTGGCACTCCGGACGTTACTTCCACCCTCGAAGAGAAATTTGAGCCGATTCGCACCCGTTGAGTACGCGAGCTGAGAAATTCTCGAATCCAGAGAGCAATTCTTCTGTCTACTCTCTATGCAGGGGAGGTATTGCCAGGTCGCGTAGAAACCAATCATGGGCGACGCAAGTGACGAACTCTGAGAATGCGGACCAATGTAGCACATGCGGTAAACGAGCATCTGCCTAATCAGGCCCTTATCCACAGAATGGGTATGTAATGCTTTTGGAATGTTGGAAACTCGTCTTTACTAACAGCCTTTGGAACATGAAATCTGTTCTGTCATTTCAAATAGCTTAGTAAAAATGAGAAACACAATTTTATTGTGGCGTTAAATGTGGTCAATGAACTTATTTTATACCATTTCCTGTCATGTGTATTATACATTTTCCAACTAATCTCGTATTGACCATTGTAGAAATCGCGACCGTTAATAAGTAGTAGGATATGAATCACGGGATAGGCCAATTAATGAAACACATTAGTTTGCCAACGTTTCGGAATATTTAATTCCTTCATCAGGGCTTACTAATACATCAGGTTGTGTATTAGTAAGCCTTGATGAAGGAATTAAATATTCCGCAACGTTGGCAAACTAATGTGTTTCATTAATTGACCGATCCCGTGATCCATATCCTACTAATCTCGTATTCTCACAAAAAATAATAGTTGCTATGACTTTTTTCCCAATCATCATATTTATACACGACTTCACCAGCTGTGATTTTGAGACTATTTTTAACATTCCAATTAATATACACGATATTTTTGATAGATATTCCGCTAAATAACAGTAAATATCATCATTACTACATGAAGACAAATGAGGTTTCCAAAGCTTATTTTACCACTGCAGCCCTTTCAAACCCTCGGTGTTTTTCCTCAGAATGTCCTCGCAGCGGTTCACAAATATACCCCATGGACGATCTTTCCATCGTTTGCAAACTATTTTAACGTCTAAGGAACGATCGTCGCTGCACTAAGCGATCATAAAACGCGTCGTAAAGCTCCGAGAAAGCGAAAGAGTCTTCCGCTGGGGTAGCTTCGGAACGTGTGTCGCACACGTCCTTGGCACTGCTGCCGAGCTGCCGACTCGGCGTCAAGATGCAGCACCTCTGACAAGCCAGTCACCCCCACTTCTCAGAAAGTTAAAATCAACAAGCCTATAATTTTGTACTAATTTTGTACCAAAATAAAAAAAACTTACCGAATTACAAACAACTAAAAACGACATGCAAAAGCGGGAGTAAAAGATCGCTAGGGTATCAAACGGCAGTATAATTTTCAACTTTCAGATTTGACCCAAAGTGGGTTTTAAAAAATCAAAAATTTACACGCAAAGTGCTTCTTTGGTACCCGTTTTTTATTCGTTTATAGTTGAGTACATTGTTTGTATTTTGGTACAAAATAAGTACATAATTAGGAACAAAATTACAGGCTAGTTGATTTTGAATTTCGGAGAAGTGGGGGCGCCAGCTTGACGGAGGTAGATATAGCAACGACTGCTCCCCGGGAAGGCGTACCTCAAGGACGTATACCACTGCTAGCGGTCGAAATCTGTCCCAAGCTCTCTTACATACGGCCCTTCACACATTTGGTAAATGTAACAAGTTTTACACAGTCCGTTTGACGTGACCGAACAGACATGATGGTTAGGAACAAAAGCCATCGATACCTAATTTTTTTCAGAATTCGGTTTCATGATTGTTGACCATATATTGAACCTCCGCAGAGGGGAAGATGGAGCCATGCGTGTAAAATTTCCAAGCCTGGGGCCTTAGTTCGATTCCCGGCAAATCCATGTGGCGCTGGTAATGGACATACGAGCTCTTGGCAGATTGTTCTTATATCTTGCCTCTTATTCCCCCATTTATCATTATTTATCTCATCATCATTACCACTATCATATACTAATTAGCTCATCACTCATGTGTCTCAATGATATTATCAGATAAAGCATGTCTCATTGTGTAAAACTATATTGAAAAGTACGACTAAATTTGTTCCACGCAGTCTGGTTAAACTTTTACAGCGCTCAGGTCAGAACAAAGACGAGCAAAGATGGACTGTGTAGGGGGAGATAGGCGATCAGCTTACGATCGATGTGGAACATGAGCCAAGCAATCTCGCACGAAAAAAACTGGTCATCTGAGGGCGCCTGGGGGCTCGCTTAACCATGTGACGCTCTAACGCGGGTCGGGGAAAAACGATCACGTATTTCGAACAAGTTTGAGTTCCTTAATATCTATGAGCCAATTTTGAATTTTCCATCCATATATTCTTGAAACATAATGTCAATGAAGTACAAAATATATAAAATCTTCATAGGGTGAGATGATTGAATCTTACTTTCAAATGTAGACGGACAAGGCTTTTATGTTCCTCTCTTCCCAATGTACGATCACAGTGGAGATTTACCTTTAGCTTCCAATATATGACCAATATATGAAGAATGGTAGATAATCGTAACAGGCGAACGATGTCATCAGGCGAAGTCTCGATACAGATTGATAAGAACAAAAAACACTTCTATCAATAAAGATACATATTATTATAAGTCTATTTTGAATAACTTTATTTCCTCCTCACATAGACAATCTGTTTACACTGGTCTACGATACGATGCCAAATATCCACACATTCGCTTCAGCGTCAAGTTTTTCTCAATGTGAGACTCAAAATTTACTTCGAAGAGCGCACAAAATCTGAGAGCCCTGACACATCTTTAGGTTCTATAATTCAACTTGCAGTGATGATGTTAATTCCGTTCCACAATTTTTCGACATACGAGCTTTGCAAGATCATTAAAACTCTTCATTACTATTTAATTACACATCATTAGATAATTAATACCTAAAAGGTGTTTTTTAATTATAGATAATTAGCAATTTTATAATTTTAAGGAGTATAACGAGAAATCACTTCGGTCAATCAATTTCGACAAACTCTACTCTCTTTCCATCATTGAAAAAGCTGAAAGGTATTGAACTTATTGTAGGTAAGATGCTATTGTAGGTAGGCGACAGGCTTTTCAGGAAAAAGAATGTCGCTAGAATAGAAATGTGACAGAACATTTATATACAGTTGCTATTATTTGGAGAATACTTAAGACCATAAATAAAATAATAGAGAGAGCTGATTTGTGGAGTTTGACAACTGGAATGCAATTCTATTTAATTACTAATCTAATTAATTCTTAAACTAATTCTAATTAATTACTTACTCTTCTGAATTTTTTTCATTCTCAGGACTTACAACAAACAAAAAAATGAAACTAAATATTCATGATGATAACCAACTTACATATTAAGCACGCACAAATAAATTATAATTACACTGACCAAGCCCGATGAACCAACCTTGTCTACGCATACGAGACCGTAGTGACGCACGAGTACGCGAAACGTTTCGAACGCGATTTCTCGTTTGATTTATAATTATGACACTTACACACTTACTTACACACTTACACTTACACACTTACTTACACACTTACACTTACACACTTACCCTTACGCACTTACACTTACACACTTACACTTACCCTTACGCACTTACTTACACACTTACCCTTACCCTTACGCACACTTACACTTACCACTTACACTTACACTTACCCTTACGCACTTACTTACACACTTACTTAATATAAGTAAAAGTGCGGGGTGGCACCAAATGTTGCAGTGGAGATAATCTTGAAATGTCATTTCAGATGACAGAAAACATAATGTTGACACCACTGTCTTTTTTTGAAAATTTTGAAAATGTCCCAGGGGCTTCATGTAAAGTACCCCGCAAACTTGAAATACCAGTTTCAAATTCAAAGAGCCACAACATCAGCCAGTTTTGCTGGGGAATATCAGTTTTGGAGAAAATCGGCTGAACTGTTAAGCCGCGTTCACAGTCACACAGAGACAGGCTTTTACCGTCATTCGAATTTTCGGTATCAAGGACCAACAAACCATGGAATCTGGCCACGCCAGATTGATAGAGGATTTTTTTTCTAAATTTAGTGACTATCCACTTTTTTGTTAGCAAGGCCCTATGACAAGAGTTTTTCCTGCCGAAAATTCGCCGTTTTTCGCGCAGCTTTACAGAACTTTCTCTCTACTCCGTAGCGGGAAAGTAAAACGAAAACCCGCTTTCCTTAGCCGCCTGCTTCCGCGGCGTCGCGCAGCGGTTGCTTCACGTCGGCAGCTCCCCCGACGCGCACGCGCGTGCGTTGGCGCGGCGCCAACAGCGCTCTCGTGCGGCCGCAGCGTCAGTTCCCGCTCCGCAGATACGCGAGCTACCCCGCGGAAATGGGCTCAAGGTCGCCCTGATTCACCTTTAACCACACAGCCTTTCGCCGCGCCGATAAATTTGTCCCTCGAGTCCACTCCCGTTTTACTCTCGGGCGGAGCTGTGTGTGTGTGTGTGAGCGCGTGCGGATGCAGGATTAGTTACGACAAAGAAATACGACAGCGATTCGTCCTGGTCGATGTGTTTCGTAATTTCCAACGCCTCGCGCAGAGCAGACGTGAATCAATGGCAACCTAATGTCCTGTTTTCTTTTCTTTGCTTCTTGACCGGAAGATCCTCGGTTTGTGTCCCGACGCCGGCAGGACTTTCCACTCCAGCTTTTCAGCTAGGACGAATTCAGTCGCTGTCTGGAAGAGAATTCTATCGGCCTGCTGCTGTGATGGGTGGTTTTCCGTGGTTTCTCCGATAAACACCAGGCGAATGCCGGAACAGTCAGTACCTTAACAAACGGGCTACGAACCGCGCGCGATCTTTCCTTCCTCTTGTTTGTCCTACCCTCACCCTTTACACACACACCCATACTAACATGCACTACACTACCACACATGCCGAGAGACCGATCGGGGACTTAGAACTTGTCCGGGGCGGGACGGTGCCCCGTTGGTGGGAGATACCTGCTTGGGAAAACCCCGCTAGTCGACGGTAAGTCGGCGCCGGATCTTGCCATTCAGTAGGGTAAATCACCGCAACTTTCCGATAAAAACATGCACTGCACTTACGGAACTAATGACCTCAGTAGTTGACGCGGCTGGAATCAATCTTTGCTCCTTTGTTTTCTCCTTTTTTGTACTTTGACCCTTAAGAGTGTGATGATGAAGATGTTGAGTGGTTGTCAATGGAAGGGTCTTCAGATGGCATACGTGGTGGTATGAGAAGCTAACCACATGGTACCACCTCATGCTACCATATGGTACCACCAATGCTACCTCATGATGACAGCAACATAATAACATTACAACAGAAGCACAGGATTAATTACACGAAAAAAGAAAAAAACTCTGACTTCATCGGAGGAGTGACACAGGTTCGACCACATGGTGACAACATCCTTACGATGCATATTCGAATCTTGAAATTTGCGTACGTGGACGTTTTTCAAAACGTTACGTGTATGCGGCATGTCCCATCTTCCTGCTTCTTCTTATTATTACCTATCTTCCAGTGTCTTGTTCCCTATTTTATTACTTTTCCTATTATTACTTCTCTTCTCGTCATTTTTGTTCTCCACCTCTTTCTCTTTATTTCTTCTCATTCTGCTTATCCTTAGTTTTCGGTTTAACATCCTCAATCAACGGCATTACCATCCCCTATCTCCACAACAGTATATGTTAAGATTTTCTGTTCAGGGTTCATTATGAGAACAAGGCATACCTTTTCTTACTGTTTAACTGAAATAGTGTGAAGAGCTTGTGTCAATATTCCCAGATTTTTCGAAGATAGTTCTAATGCAGCATTTTTTTTGGACTGTCTCATAAACAGTAACGGGAGCGTAGCAAAGCAAGGACGAACGGAGTGGGGCAGGCTGATACCTCGAGGGGTGGGTGGGGCGGGGCCTGGATGAGAGCAGAGTTACGGGGAGGAGTAGAACGTCACGAGAGGAGTTGATACATGGCACACATCATTTTCAGTATTCTTGCGTGCATAAAACATAAGAAACTAGTGGGAATGCGCGGAATACACAAACTTTTCCTCTCCTGAGTATTATTCATATCTTCATTAATTCAACAACTATTCATATCTATTCTTTTAATGTGCATGATATAATTTAAAGTTCTATGTTTGATCAACTGATTGAAGAAAGAAATAAATCTGTCACTTTGAAATCTGGGGTATAGGACAGATTTGAAAATAGTGAACTTTTGCAGTTTTCAAAGGGTCAGTGGTTTGAATGAAGATGGGAACCATGGGTGTAATTTATTTTATTTGAGCAAGAATTTTAAAGAAATCATTTGCAGCTATTGTCCAAAAAATTGAAAATATTACAGGAGCTACATTTACCCCCCAAAAATTGAAATATCTTAGTGATCTACGAAACGGAACTACTGTCGTATTTACTAAGTTTCACCTCAAAAGCTTCTCCTCTGACAATATTTTACATATATTCATAACACATACATACCATAGTCAAATAGTAAGTCATTCTCATTTTCGGATAATTACATGTATTCCCTGCCAGTTGCTTCAATTTTGACCTTTTTAACACCATCAATGCCATTAATCACACCATTAATTTTTAAAACTAAATCCTGACTTCTGTGTGAAGTTATTGGTCAAAAGTACTCATAGATACTCGGATTTTACGCCAGTAAACTCGAGACCGTATAGTTGAAATAATTTCAATATTTTCCTTTTTACACTATAATATAGAAAGAGAAAATTCAAAGTAAAACCGAACTAACACGATGCAAATTATGAGGTGTCAAGCCACGTGAGTGCTGCAGAATGGATTAATATTCATCGAAGGATGATTCCTTCCGGCGATTAAGATGCTACGCACACGTGCGGTGGGCGAAGGTAGCGGCGGTGGGTTAGAAAGGGGAGGGGAGGGGGTTGTGGAGAGAACTGGCCTCGGGCCATCCACGCTCGGTGTAGGGGACGACTGAAGGATATGAAGCGCAGGGTGAAAATTCTCTTCGAGATACGCAGCTAATTTTATCCGACACACTGTACAATAAGTCACCGAGAGCCAAATAATCGTGAAACCAGCGTAAGCAATGGAATAGACTAATGGGATTTGCCAATAATGCAAACACAGAGATTCTTAGAAGGTTTGAAAGAGATACTTAAAGGAAATAATGTAATGAACTTGTTTAGGACCTATATATTACAACCACGAGCGTTATATTCGTAAAAAGTATAAAATATATTGTGATAAATGAATGAACATCAAAACCGTTTATTAGTGATGCTAAGGACATTCACAAAACTATCCATAAATGGAAATATAAAACTATACTAGACCAGTATTAATTGTGATTTGTATTACATATTATGTTAATGTTCTTTATTTAATTTGAGATTGCTGGCTAAAGTTCATGAATCAATGAAAACAATTACCAATTTACAGAGTTTTCTTACAGATTGGACGTTCAAATGCCAAAAAATGCTTAAACGATGTAATCTTTTCGTTATCTATATTTTTTTACCTAGTGGAAGGAAATAACAAATCATCACCGCGAAGAAAAGAAAAGAAAAGAAAAGAGAATAATTATTCTCTCTCTCCCTACACGCGGCAACAGAGTATGGAACTGATCAGAAATTTGAGACTGAACACTCAAACGAATTTGATCACAACTGACCCTCAGGACTGACTCGAGGAACTCGACAGCCTTTTTACGTCCTAGGGTTCCTTGACCCTAGAACTCACCTTTGTTACTCCGCCGTGAATTGTAAGCCTAATGGGACCGAGAACTGTCTCTACCGCTAGTGGCTCCTCACATGTAATCTTATCGAATGAAATGGATGATTCTAGTGATCTGTAACAGGGAACGTTGCTCATCTATTCAGAGGCGCATTATAGAAATCTCTAGTTTGGATGTTGGTTTGTGTAGCTGCTTAGGTGAGCTTCCTTCGAACACCAAAGTAAACTGGAAGAGAATGTATTTCCCTATTTTTCTTCCTTCTCTCAGTTCAAGCATTTACTGTCTCAACTTCTTCGTTTCTGGGTAACTAACAAAACCATAGACACGTTTCACATTCCCGGAGGCTGCATAGTTTACTCACAGTTTCTGCGTGCATTGTTAATTAGAAATATAGATTTTCCTGAACTTCTTCTGAGTTTCTGGGTAACTAACAAAACCATAGTCACGTTCCGCTTTCCTGGAGGCTGCATAGTTTACAACCAATTTCTGCGTGCATTGTTAATTAGTAACATAGATTTTCCTGAACTTCTTCTGAGTTTCTGGGTAGGTAAGTAAAGTTCCAGGTAAATTTGTAAAATAGTCGCACTTCTTATTGTGGTAAGTCAAAAACCATTTGAAAGAATAATTTTATTTCGTTTTCACTGGTCTTATTAAACAGGGTAAATGATTACGTAATTTCTGTAGCTTTTATTCCACCTTCACCTTTATCCCAGAAGTAGCAGGAAACATCCTTTGAATTTATATAAAATATCGTAAAATTATAAACACATTCTTTGTCTTGAATAAACAACATTCTCAGTGATGGACTATTATGGAGTTTTAGAGCCTGAGTATTCATTGTAAATGTGGCAATTTCTGTGGTATCTTCATCACAAGCCCGTTTGCCTTTTTTCTTCACATGTGCTTTTTATCGGCCAGTGTTCATTATACCCTTCATCACATACACGCATTCCCTGAATCATGACTTACACAAGTATCACACTATTCCTCTTTACTTTCTCGCCTTACTTTGTAAGAGGAAATATTTTAATTTCGACAGAATAACTCCTATTCTCGGACCCAGGGAATGCAAACGTCGATAAATCTTCGTTCTTATATGTATTAAATTACTTCCTCTAACACGTTGTGTTGTCAGAATTGATATTTTGTGGGTCCTTGATAGCGAAAAGTCGAATGACGGCAAAACTTACGTGTGTCTTCCATTCTGTCTGTTAGTCTGTGAGTATGATTGCCCATATGTCTGTTTGTGGTCACCAGTAGCACTTAAATCGTTCAGACCAATTCTAGTATTTAAAAAAACATATTGAAACAACAGCGAGTATAATTTTCGCAATATGAGTATTTTTTGCGTACTTTTGACTGAAATGTACGGAACTGTTTTACAATTATTTTCTTAAACATGGCTCTAATTTTTTTTATATCTTCTCCGCATTTGTATCAAAGGACGGTAAAAAAGGGGGGATTGGCGTATATTTAAAAATTAAAAAAATGAGCATTCCAAAAATACTGGTTCAAATTCAAAGGCATTAGAGATATAAAAAGTGGGCTACAACACACAACTTCTCATATATTTTTAAATTTGCAATTTTCGGAAATTCACAGAGATCAACGAAAAGCGCTATTCTATTAAGGGTTTCTTGTACAATTATTTGACAAAGCGTGTATTTTTCAAGCAATTTCTGCTTGAAGTTAATGTAATTTATAAAAAAGCATTTTCTCAAACACTATTCCAATTTCTTTCCCGAAGATTGTGAAAAACACACTTTAAAAAGGGCGCAAGTCTCATTTTCTTTAAACCCTAAAATTGTAAATGTTATAAATATTTCGAGAAAATGTGTGCTGTTGTAACTTCACTTGTTAGTGTGTCGTATACGTGTGTATTTACGGAGTAATATGCGTAGTATAAAGTTTTGTAGCGCTTCTGCAAGAAACGGTGATTTTTCGAGGGAAAAACTCTTGTTGTGGAGCTCTGATACAGAAAAAGTGGATGAATCCTGTTCAAATATGCAGAAAAGTTCTCCCTCTAACACGTTATGTAGTTCGTTTTCCCGAAATGTGAGTTCTTGATATCGAAAATGGTTTTTGTTTTCAATACGTCCGTCCATCGTCTATACAAAAATAGCCTAAACTAGGCAGGCATAGGATGTTTTCCAAACTGAGTTATTTCCGGTCGACCTCACTCAAAGCTCTGAGGTTTTGAATAGTAATCAAGGGGGGGCTACTTTACATTAAAGCCCTGGAATATATTCAAAATTTACTCAAAATGGCTCAAAAGTTTTCTTAAATTTTTCTAAGAATAGAGTGAAATACAATACAGGTCTGATTTACTGTTACACTGATATTGAAAATTGCAAAATTTCAAAACTTTTCGGTGTCTTTCTAGAACTACAAAATTGAAGATAGAGATATTCCTTCCAATGAAATCTTCCTCATAATTAGTTTTTATTTAGGTCATGTACATTGTTTTGAAAATTGTGGTAGATTTCCGGCAATTTTGTATGAAATATAAGAGAGATTAAAAAATGTAAATAAGACAAATTTCTTAATAACTTATCCAAATGTTTTCCTTAAACGTTTGATTAGGCGTGTGCTCAATCGCGTTTGCTTAGGCGTTTGATTAGGCGTGTGTCGTTTATGAGATGTCATAAACGCCATTTAGCTCTATTTTCTCTTTAATTTTTCAAAAATTACGAAAATGTAAGTTTTTTACATTTTTCACGTGGTTAATATTTACATTATCTATAATTTGTATACATTATATATTTTTGGAACAAGTGTGTTACGTTATCTTACACATGTGTTATAACGTTTTTTGAAAACTCGAACGTTTTCTGTACAAATAAGCTCAAATTTCCGCATTTTCAGAAACGTCGGACGTCTTTTTCCAAAAATCGCTCCAAATGGTTTCTTCTCACTTTTTAACGGATAGTGCTGAATGCATTATGTAAGACGATATGAAACTCATTTTTCTACATTTTTTGTTGTTGTTTTTTTTTTCAAAAATTACACAAAAGTATTTAAGTGTCTCTCACGCCGTTAATATTTTCATTTCCAACAGTTTGTGTACATTGTTGCATTTATGTGTTATAAGTACTTCAAATGACTTTCAATGAAATTGTTCCAAAACGTTTTCTGTATAAAAGAGCTCCAAATTTCGCATTTAGACTAAAGCTTAAACGACATAATCTTAGAAACAGGCCCAAATTTGTCAACGAAAATTTCGATGCAGGAAGTGATTTTAATCTTTCATAATATTTTTAAAGCAATATTTCAGTTTTATCACAAGAAAACTAAAAAGTGAGAACATGTTTAAAAACCATAGCGTGGGTGGCGATAAATTGCGGCTATAAAGAAGATGGGGCAAGACCGAAAGCTACACCAAACTAAAAATAAATTAGAAAAGTAACTTCTACGAGAAAGCATGTGTCATTCTATAGCACCACTAGTTTTCTAATGAAGAAAGAAAGATTAAATTGTTCAAATTTGCAACATTAGATATAGCCCACGTCCCGTGGCGCGTTGATGTAGTTGAAAAAAGCGCGATTAAATCGTTTTCTCTTCGCTTAAGAGCGTCAGTTTTGTGGATACTAAAAGTAAAATTCATTTTCCATTTTTCCATTAGAAACTTTATTATAGGTATATTAGAATGTCGCTGCATTAATGTTATATTAGAATGAGACACATCATTGCATTGGTTTAATCTAGAGATCTTGAATTAATAGAAAATCCATTGATTAATTTTGCAGCTTTTAGGTACTATGCTTCTAAAATAATTTTATCTCAAGTGAGAACCCGTCAAAATTTGACGGTATGATCTGAGATAAATGTAAAATACTGTGCCCAGACTAATGTTCACAATATATTGCATTCTTTGGATCTTGAGGGTATAATGAAGATATTCTGTGATGTGGAGTTCCCAAAATTTTGAACATGTATGGCCCATGACCAAGTGGCAATGCAATATTGGCACCAAATTACACAAAAGAAAGAGCACTATTATACTGACGGATATTATTTCTAAAGCTTTCTTGATGAACGATGAACAGAAAACGAAATGACCTCACTATCACGACACATACGCTGACTTTCTCTTTCCCTGCTCCCAGTCAATGTACTACGTTTGCGTCTTTTGGGGCGCGTGGGCAACGATTCGGAATTCGACATAACCTGTGAACTACTTCACTACTTCAGTACAAGCAAGCAAAACCCACTGTCCGAAAGTTCTCTAAAAAATACATAAAAAAAAAGAACAAATTCAACAATCAAAACAAAACATCAAGCAGCGCCACCATGAAGCGGCGGGGACTCACATCTATCGACTCATGTATATCAATTTTAAAACAGCCACCCTTTGGGAGAAAACAATTGACTATTGATAAGCGTACTATTAAAGAATGTTTAATTAATTTACACCGTAAATGTTAGTGAATCAACACAAACAATATCTGATAACACATTTAGGTAAACATTCTTTCATTTAAAGAAAAAAATACTACAATCGGTTCAGTAGAAGCTCTAAACGAAGCCATGGCAGAATACCTTATTTTTTTAAATATATAGATGCTCGTCGAGTTTCAGAATAAGTTATTCAAACTTGTAGGACATGAGGGGTTTAAGATAAGAAAGGTTTTCCAATGAACATGTGGTGGGATATTAGCGAAAAATGATTAAATTATAAAAGTAATGTATATTAATTACAGTCAATTGCCCCTGATGAGTAGGCAACTCATCATGCAGAGGTGTTTGAATGGTCATGCTCTTACGTAGTAAGATTCCGTGCTCCTGACCTTCGTCTCATTATGTCGGACATCTTCACGGCTGTAACAAAGGCATCCAACGTAACTGGACAAAACTTTGGATTATTAAATGTGTTTTCTAAAAAAATATGAGTTTTTTGAAAGGAAGGAAAATTGTAGAACAGGATAATACCAAAATGTCATTAAAACCGCCACCCGCCATTCTTTTAACTATTAGTGGTGTTAACGCGGTTGTGTATTACACTACCTACACGATAAGCAGAAAATGAAATGAGAATCATACATTTTGCATGAATCGTCAGAAGTTTTATTTTGATACGTTTTACACACGAATTAATAACATTGTAGCATATCTGCAGGAGAAACCACCAGCATGTGTGTAATATAAACCATAATAATTAGTCATTTAATAATTAGCTTTGGAATTCTTAAATACACTCGAATATACTTACATTGCATGAAAATGTTCTTTTCTTTTTTACAGACTCTGAAATGCATTTTAAATTGTAATTTGTGTAAACTATTGATATATTCTCGCGATATTTAAGTATTTTTATTATATACCAAAATTGTTGTATCACTCGAACTTAAAATCATATAATTAACACGAAAAAGATAAAAACGACGCTTCTTTCGATAATTATTGAGTGTGTTAACTCTGCAGCCCCACAACAACGGAATGGTTGGTACTGTTTCATAGATTGCAAAAGCACTGTTCACTCGTGGTCGGGATACAACGTGGCTGGGCATTCGGTCTCTAACGGACAAGGCCGATCGTGAGTCTGGGGCCGGCTGACGTGGGGCGGGTCGGAGAGGGCGTAATAGTTACTAACATGAAGGAGGGGATGACAAATAGTACACAATGAGAGCCTTCGGGGCCCGTGCGGGTTGACCCGAGGCTTCGATGACGTCCGCGCGCCATTGTAATTGCTCTGTTTGTTTTGTTTCCGCGGCGCGACGCGAGGCGACGGGGTCGGCGGCGGCGGCGGTTCAGACGCTGTTGGCGACGCGATAGAGGCAATTCCCGACGTCTGTTTTCCTTGGGGGAAGCTCTCAAAATACGCTTTTACGATCCCGACCTACCTAAATACACGATGTCACGAGTGCTCCTGTAATCTGCTTGATCGCGAATGCTAGCTGTCGTAAGATGTGCGAACGACAGACCATAAAATACTGAGTTCTCTTTTACATCTATGTTGCTTGTTAGTAGCTTGCGAAAAAGGAAATAGCTTTTGTACTAAATTTTGTTTTCACAATTTAAAAAATATATTTTTTGTGAAAAGTGTGTAAGCTCGGGTAGTTCTCGTAAAAGATCCCCGTAATGGACCGTAATAAACTTGATAACACTCAAACAGAATGGAATGAAGGTAAGAAAAGAAAAAAGTTTCTAAACACATTATATAAACAGGGGGAAATGTGAAATATTTTTTACTGAATTTATGAGATATTAATAACACTAATGAACAACAGTATTTTCAAGAAATTCCGTTTTATGCATGAATTAATATGGTATTAAACATAAATTAGTCTAATTTCGATAGAATGTTGCTTCCATTTAATAATTAGAATATACGATTTAACGGAAATTACAATGTTCCAGGAAAGTATTACAGAATGGTCCAATTCCCGGAAATACATTGCCTTACTTCTTTGAATTATTCCTCGTTTTGTATGTTACGCAATTTTTAAAACATTTTTCGGCTGGATGTTACTGACGGTACAGAGTTAGAGATTGATGGTTCGGATTTTAAACTGTAATTCTGTGAAAAATAGAACGTTCAAAATGCACTGTTTTATTTGTACCTGAAAAGAATGCAAAGCTTGAAAATTCAAGTAGAAAGAGCCTGACATAAAATAATAATAGTAATCAACGTAAATGGAGAAACCATTACTAATTAAAAATAAATTTATTGCCTATTATTAAAGTAAGCTTTATCTTATGAAACGTATATTGAAAATTAAAATACTTATAGTGAATTGGTTTTGCTGAAAACAGTCATTTAAATAATATTTGGATAACGGTTTACCTTCGTCAAAGAAGTTCTAAGGACCAGGAAGACTAAAATTAATTTCATATTTTTCTCTTTAAATAAGAAACTTCCAACGGATCGCTAAATATCACACAGTATGCAACAACCTATAGTGCTTTAAAGATCCCAAACGTTTTAAAGATCCGGTAGCTAGAGAGGGAAAAATATTTAATGTTTAGTTCGCTTGCAACTCGTCAGTGAAATGTTACATTTTGCCAAAACGTCCGTGATATAGACTATTGAAATGATCATGAAAATATAATAGATAATGTATGTCAGAAACCTAGCAGCAATGTTTTGAGTCAACATATCACGGATATTATTTCTTAAAAATAAATGACCATTGTAGAATTCACGACCGTCAATAAGTTGTAGGATATGGATCACGGGATCGGTCAATTAATGAAACACATTAGTTTGCCAACGTTTCGGAATATTTAATTCCTTCATCGGGGCTACAATAAACACAATCACATGGAATAAAGACAACATGTCTGAACAACAATATTAGAAATCACACAATACATGCCATGAATCAACATACGTGAAGAAAAATAAATAAATAAATTATATGCCACAGGTTCGAGTCCCGCCCTGGGCATGGATGTTTGTGTGTCTGTGTGTAATTGTCCATTTATCCTTCATCATCATCATCATCATCATCCTCTCATACCTCATTCTCCCACAACCCTGAGGTGTAAAAATGGATTCAGCTTAGAAATACCGATGTCCCCTCCGAAAAAAGTCACGTGCACTTACCCCGGGAAAATATAACTAGGTTTTGGTGGGTATGCGCGTTCTAGTGGTCCTATAGATGGCCAATTCGTGACCAAAAATAATGATAAAATTTATCAAAGACCCAGGAGTATTAAGAGATTATTATCGTAAGTGCGGCCGTGATCATGAAACCTTTTAGCATATGATCCCAGGTCGTTGTTTCTTAGCTCCAGCAGACCGTAAATTGAAACACGATCAAGTGGGTATTGATCATCCATACCAAACGTGCTAAGAAATACTGGCTATTTCGGGAAGTTAATACACCATACTGTCAATATCATGCAAAAGTGATGATAAATATAAAACCCTTAAATTATACTGAGATCATAGTATTCTGATCAGGACAGTTCAGCCCAACAGACCCGATGATAGCCTCTGGAACAAATCTGCCAAGAATGTTTGGTTTATTAATTTTACAGTCGTCACTACCTTCTACATAGTGACAATATACCAGGCTCAATTTAACACGCACAGAGAGCTAGAATTTGCTGCAAAACAACGATGGCGTGTTTCAGAAGCGAAAATTGTTTCGATTGTATGGTCAGTAACGGGCATCATAACAAAAGTTTTCAGTACATTTTGGAAGACCTTGGAGGCTTGGAGAAGAGTATTATCATCGGTGTCCAGAATTCTACTATCGTCAGTTCGTGCTCACTAGTCACTCACGTAGTAGATTCATGGGCGATATGAGAAGTTTTAAAACTTTACTGTTGAAATTGTAATATTATGTTTATAATTTTTAATATTGATAATATTCATGTTAGAATACATTAATAGGTTTTGTAGATTTCAAATACGTCGATGTTACTATGCTTTGATGCTGTATCTGTATAAAATATGTGAAACCATAACTTTGAGAATAAACAAAATAATAATAATAACAATAATAATAACAACAAAACAACAATAATAATAATAATAATAATAATAATAATAATAATAATAATGTGAACACAAACTTGCATTGTAGTTTTATCTCTAAAAATGACCATTCAGAAAAAGCGCTTGAAATTTAAAAAAATTAACTTAAGTTCCAAACTGTCGTAGGTACTACCATTTTCGAATTTTGTCATTATATTTCCTCAAACGAATGTTCATTATCTATTGATTTGCTCAATAAAAACACTTGGATGTGCGGTTGTCTCACTTTAAATTAAAACTTGAGAATGCGCAAATTTGATTGAAACTCTTTCACAATGATGAGATTCATTTAGTGACCTAACCCAAAATCCATAACCCATGAAATTTGATTCCCACGGAAGTACTGATATGTGGATGAATTTTATATGTAGCATACATATACAGGCTATCCAAACATAATCTAACTTTCGAGTTTGTGCTGATAACTGATAGTCGAGTCATAGGGGTCCAGTTTTTCGATGCTACGTAACGATTGTTCATGGCGAGGAAGTTAGAGATATGAACCTAACCTGATCTTCCAAGCTGACATGCAACTCGTACGTAAATTTAAGTCAAGAAATAGAATTAGTTTCATGGTAGAGTATTTCAACGTTAAGCTATAAATGGCCAAAAATAATAATATTTACGTTAAAATGAAACTTATGAATTCAATTATTTCAGCAAAACATACTGAGGAAAATCAAATGAAAATACAAATATTTTAAGTCCATCCAGCAAATATCATTTTGAGTACGATGACTAAGAACATACTTTAACTGATATTTCGAAGTTTGTTTGTAAAAAATTAAAATAATCATAGTGAACATTCTGATTGTATTTGTAGAATATCGATAAGCTAAGGACTATTCCTGATTTATGAAAATTAAAGATGAAAGCTAACTTCCAACAATATATAATAATCTCACGGGAACTGAACGCTAAATAATTTTTCCCAATTGTCTCTTCAATTACATTCCTCTAGTTGAATAGTCTCTTGACTAACAGAGTAAGCAGTTTAGTAAATACTGCAGGGAAGTTCTCGAACGGGAAAGTCACGCAAACACTTCACTCAAACAAGGCAATTAGAGGAGATCGCGATTGAAGAACTGGGTTACATTAGGTAATAAATAAGTGGCTTCAATCTCCACAGAAATAGATCGATTAAGTATCAAGTAAACATCTTCATCTGAAATCGAATATTTAAATTTTTTCAAATTGGAGTTGTAATAATACAACTGCGAACAATTTTTCCTTTCAAACGTCATGCCATGATGCATGATATCACCAACATGTCTTTATGTGGTAACCAGTAACATTTTATTTATATTTTAATTAAAAAACAATAGAATTATTAACTACTAGCGTACGCATTCGAGAACTCCCGTATGTTAAATCTCACTATCTTCCAGATTTTCCTATTTCCATATAAGCCTGTAATATATCGTTTTCTTCAAGATCCTCTCACCCTCCGTCACTTGTTCTATTATATGTCTCCTGATAATTGATAACAATACAAACTGTTTTTATTTAATGATATTACCGAGCAGAGAGGTACACCAGTGTAATTCAATCGCGTTGATTTCAAGTACTTTATCTAATTTCACATACAGTTGCAGATTCTACGGGCTCTGAACAGGTGGGGTAGAATTGCGAAGCGTCGAACCAGCAAAAATGTAGTAGAAGATCTCATCCTATAGATTACAATGTGTGAAACGTTTCTTTGAGACCTTTGACCTCAAAATTTTAGTTTTTAAGGCCTAGAATACTTCGTTTATTAGTGATTTAACGATATAGATCCAAAAATGTTGCGGGTTGCATTTGCCATGCATATTTAGAGGCGTTCTTTTAAACAAATCCTCTAACTTTTAATCTTTTAAACCCTTAATCTTTTTTAAAATCAACGTGCAATTAGTCACGTCTCCGTGAAATTCTCTTTCCTTAGAGACATTATTTACAAAGATTGCTTGCTTCTGAGAGCTGCAAAAGGTAAGTATACTACTGAAATAATATAGGAGATGATTCCCACTGATCTCTTACGTTGATTATTGAGTGTTCGCGTCACCTGCTATAGTCATAAATCCCCTAGATGTAATGTATGATCTTTATCACGGAATATGGGGGTGTTCTTCCTCGCTGGATGGTGAGATCTGGCCCCGCCCTTCACATCGGGTTGCGAGATTTCCCTTATCCAGGTATCTCCCCAACGAGGAGAAGCCCCAGCCGAGACAAGCTCTAAGTTCCAGATAGATCTCCCGACATGTATAGTTATGTAGTGCACGTAAGTGTGTATCTAAGGGGTGAGGATAGGTGAAGGAAGAGGAAGGTTAGATCGCGCATGGTCCATGGCCCGTTTGTTAGGGTAACGCTTCCGCAATCGTCTGGTATTGATCGGAAAAAATTCTGAAAAACTACCGAACAGAGCAGACGGCTGCTAGAATTCACTTCCAGACAGCGGCTAAAATCGATCTATGTTGCTAGTATCGAAAATCCTGTCATCGAGATTTGAATTTCAGGACCTGCCGGTCAGAAGCACTATAGTGATATCAGTTGACACCAGGAGTGTCCTCGTCGGTCTGACCTCTTACCATTTGTTATTTTCAGTAACTTCACTCTAACACTAAAGCATTTAAATTTGGCGTAGAACACAGGAGCCTGGGGTTTCCAGGAAAATCCGACAGAAATAATTTATGTATTTTCATGCTCTGTAACTGGAACGACGAATTTTCTTTCATTAATTGAAAGAATAAATTATTGTAGAATTTTACAGAGAAGGGTAAAAGAGTGTAATCTATTATCTTTTTAGTTTGTTCTGGGATGTTCATACACTTCACAGGACCAGCTTTTATATATAACACCAAAATACAGCTAAATTGTAGTAAAGATCTTCTTAGGCCATTTCATCTCGGTTTATGTGGTATCCGTGCGAAGAATACATTTCTACAGATGTGCGCTGACAATGGATAATAGTTTACACTTAGAATGTTATAAGTAGTAAGAATAAGTAAGTAGTAAGTAAAGTAATCATTAGTTTGTGAACTACATTTTTGTTAATTATATTTAAGACGTACGTAATTACGGCCATAATTATTTCACATTTTAGAACACTTATCTCTCCGCAAAGTGATATGTTTTCCGTAAAAATGTCCCCCAGAGAGAGGAGAGAAAAGATATAATGTGACGCTAACCAGACTCAATGCTCAGCTTAGCAGCTCCCTGTGGTCCATTCCTTCACATTTATTGGAACACATTTGCCTCAGAAGAAACTCGAGCTAACTGTAGTGACTTGCTTTATGATCTGTCCCTTGGCAACTCTCAAAGTATCGGGACTTCCGGGGTCGTAAAGTTTCACAGTTATTTTGTGGCTGCGCGAGAGAATGATAGGAGATTTAGAGCAGTAACCTACAAAGACTCTTCGACGTTCTCTTGAGAATTTTTTGTTTTTGTAATAATATGAACAATACGTATTAATTTCTAATAATCAGACAACTTTTGCTCCTGAAATGTAATTTTGAAAACTTAAAGTGTTCTTTAGGTTCTTTGTACAAAAATCAAACTTATAAGATTTTTAATTTCATTACCATTTAAACTCTTTTGATTTTTTTAAGGTTTTGTTATCCGAAACATATTACTTAATAATTAAATAATGCATGTCTGACAAATTTTCAAAATGTTTTTGACTTTAATAATATTGTTCTAAATACATGCGCTCATGAATGTGATGAAACACGAACGAATGTCGTAAAATAAATAGAAGAAAAAATAATGAAATAAGAAGCATTTCGAATAATTCAATCTAAACACATCCGCAGATATTGTGTATATAACGAAGCGAGTGGAACGTACCAAAACTAGCTGCCCCGACGAGAGCACAAAGTCAGCTTCGAACTTGAAATGAATACGTCGCGTCGTGGTGATCTTGCCCTGTAATTGCCGGAGTATTGCAGGATTCTGTGTGAAATTAGGCAAGAGTCTAAATGGCGTCGCGTCATATCCCCACCGATCGAAGAGGGCAACGAACTGGAGCTGGAACTCATTCGCCCCCCCACAAGCTGCTGTGGTACAGGAACAGACACGGGGCGGGGAAATAAATGGCTTGGGTTATTGAAAGAGATCTTGAGAATAATCATCGACAGTACGGATTAGACCTCTTGATCTGTTCTCTTTCGAAATTGTTTATGCCGTTTCTTCAAAGGACGTCGTATGCATTCTTTTTGTATACGAACTTCTTGCTCCTTTTTGTGTATATTGAGAATATTTTTCTTATCCATGTTCTGGCATTCTAGGAATGAACTTTCCAGTTTTCTTGATATTTCATTATGATATCCATTGAAGAATTAAATTTTGGTCTTGATCTTGAAGTAATTGAGAGAATTACAACTTAAATATAAAAACAAAAATACATACTCATCTAGTTACTAAGTAAAATATCAAGTAAGAGAGAACTTCGTCAACTCATTTTGCTTCTACCAACATGCAAATGCGGTACTTTCGCCTTGAAAGTCTCGTAATTCGTAATTACTCTCTATAGAAATATAGAAGGGCATTTTCTCTTAATCCAGTACTTTACCGTCTCTTTAGCTGCATAAGTATTGAAAAAAGTATCATTTTTTCCAAAATGTTCGTATCATAATTTTGAACATGTTTCTGTCTTCTGACACATTTAATGGAATTGTAATTAAGTTAATTTTCAATCCATTTTGTGGCTAATATATTTCAATCTGCATCGCAATTCCTTTTCCATTGTAGATTGTTTACTCGTATTCACACTTTTTTCTCTCTCTTCACTCATAGATGTCCGCAAAAGTATATTCGCCAGAGTATGCTGTATTAGGACACAACTGATTACTTAAGAAAAACGAAGCGACAATAATAATGGAATAAAAAAGGCATAAATTTCCCATGCATAAAACAAATTTAAATGAAGAAAAAATTCTTCCATCGAGATACTGATCTATAAAATTTAGTGAAAGGTACAGGCCAAATCAGATCTAAAATATAAGTTCATTTCAAGGGAGATAGAATGAGAAAATAAAAGAGCGCATGTTAATACTTCAAAGAAAATGTTAACTGCATTAATTAGAACGTAATGCATCATAAAAAAGTAAAACATAGTACATTAGGTATAACTTCAGTATATTATGAGTAATTTAAATATATACAATTCCTGAGAAAACAATTCGAAATTACAACTCAAGGTTGTTATCAGAATTGTTACCATTACTTTAGTAAACTGAAACCATCATTTTAAGATACATCTAATTTTATTTGAAAGTACATATTAGTAAAATAACATAATCGCAAATAAAGATTAAATGGCAAAGTAGAAAAAATCAAAGAACAATTTTGACTATTATTTCAATAGAATCACATGTTAACTTGCTCAATCATGCCAGAAACAAAGAAGAAAATGTAATTATACTTTACAATCTACAGCAGGTAAAGATATACAAAATAAGAGAATTAAAATTTTTAAAGTCAGAAAAGGAAACGATAAAATGTGATCTTATTTTATACAAAAGGTTGATACAGTGAGAGAGTAAAAGTAATTTATTACATATCCTGAATATTGTTTTAAGTTTAAGACAGTACCAGTTTTCAGTTTGGTATTGTTACATCTATGTATTTATGAAACATTCACAATATGAAACTACAGTGCACCATGCTTTACTTTCTCCTTATTTTTGTGATAGTTTTGTAGATTTTAATACATAACAACAAATTGTTCATCCATAACTAGTAGTATTATTTTTTTTCTGCCTATTTTTACTTCGTTTCATTCTTTTGAATGTGAGCAACAAGTGTAGTATTGAAGATGTAGACGACAAGTTATTTTGTCTTATCTTCTCAAGACGATTGAAACAAAATAGCTTTCAGGCAACCTCACAACAGAAAAAGAACGAGGAGATTGCATATATGTGGTATATTTTGCATTTTAGTGTCAGATTAATTCAATTTTTGCCAACTAGCGGTGTTTGCAGGCCTACGCTAAAGGAAAAATTAAAAAACCACATCGCATACATCATGAATATTTTTCGCAATATGCAGTGAAAAGTGTATTTCAACACGAGAACATACCGGCTCGCTATTTCCGACTGAATAATTCTTTTTTTCGCGCAATCACATCTCCATTGTTTGTTCGTAGTTGAAATTCCAACTTCGTCCCTCCGCGCGCTTACCGTGCCATCCGCGTCTTTCCCGCGCGGCGATCGGGCAGCACGCAGCACCACTGGACCAGCGAGCCACGCACGTTCCACGCACTCGGCCGCTCGCGCACAACTCGTGGAAACTCACTGCGAAAACAAACTGCGCCCGCGGGCGGAGCGCCGGCAGAGGGGACCGCGGCGGCGGCGGCGGCCCGCGCGCGGCGGCGAGAGCGCCGGAGGCGGCGGGGGTGGCGGCGGCGGCGGGGCGGGGCGCCGAGCCGCGCGGAGGCAGGCGGACGACCGGCCGGGCGGGTGCTTCGCCTCCAACTGCCGCGCCGAGCGCAGCCGGCCGCCGCTGGCGGGGGCAGGCGCGAAGCGGGGGCGTGGCGGGGAGGACCAGGTGAGCGGGGAAGGGGGGATCGATGGCGTCCGTTTACAGCCGACTCCCCCGTCTCTCCCCGCGCCGGACGGCTCCTCCGGGCAGCGGCGGCGGCGGCGGCGGCGGCTGGGCGATCAGAGCGCGGGGCGTTTTTGGAGAGGCAGACACCTGCCCGGTTCCCGCCCCACGCGAGGGGGAGGGGCCGATTGGATTCCACAATCGGCCGCCTGGATTCGTTTGAGGGGGTGGGGGCTTTGGAGAAAGGCCTGATGAAACGTTGGCTTAGGGGCGGCCGACCGACTCACTGGCTCAATTACGGAGACACCAGGTCGAATTCGAGTCGCCGGCCGTGAGGGGAAAGAGAAAACGCATGTTAATCAGCAGTAGATCGACCGCTGCTTGTATTCGCCGTGTTTTAGATGATTGAAAAGATATCGAATTGTTTCGAAGAACAGATAATATCTCATTGAATGCTTGGATGACCGTCTCTGTGGTCATCTATGACTCATCTTTCTCTCACCAAAATTATGCCACGAAGAGTAAAAGATCATCTAGTTTTCATTATCAATGAAAACCAGATGATGCGAAACGAACTCCGAACGCAACAAAGATAATATTTGTAAATAAAAATAATGTATTTTTCTATTATTTACTATTGTTACGTAGGTTCTGAATTAGTTCATTTTAAAACGTTTCTTTCAGAATTAATTTTTTACGAGAAATATCTAAGCTCGGAATGACAATCCTTATTTTTTAAATGATAACCACATTTTCAAATTTACTCCTTTCTCAATCAAGAAGATGTCATATTTAACAGCACCTTGTGCTACTTCTGCTGTAATCACGGAATACTACTAGTAGATTTCGTTCACAAAGCTGTACGCTGTACGCAAAAAATAGTAAAATAGTCGCTGTGTTTTGAAACAATATGACTTTCTTTTTTTAAGGAAAGTATATATATATATCGAGCGTGATCATCGCATGCGTATACCACTACAATTAAACACAAATGCTGGTGTTGACGGAATTCTTTTAATTTTAATTTAAATTTTAATGTTTGTATAACATTTAATAGACTACACATTATGACACTAAACACAGTTTACTTCTCTTTTATAAGTATATTTGTAGAGTTTGTTAAAAATCTCGCGTATATCAGTCATTCTACTCTACGGTACGCGTCGTGGAATAGCTAGAAAGTTTGTTCCGAAGTAATGCGTCATTCTTGTACAGATTTAACAGATTGGTATTATATGTCAAAATTGTTCAAAGTATGACCGTTCCGCAACCGATTTTTGCTAGCGGGAGTCCATGCCGTGCACGTCCTCTGAAAGTCCTTAATTGGAATCTGCATTATAAACCTTGTCGGAGTCGTCTAATGTTCTCGACGGCGTCTCAGTGAGGCCTTTTAACGAATTTTTAAGATTATAAAGCAAAATAAAAGTCTGCCGGGACCATGTCGGGAATGTATCACGATTGAGGTACAGTTGTCACCGGATTCCATGTCAGATAGTTGCTCACGACAAAGGTGTGACTAGATGCGTTGTAGTGGTGAAGATTTTAGGATTCCCTTTTGTCTCTCCTGACGCGGTTGATCCCCTACTTACGTATTTTGGCCACTTCCGCCTGACCACATAGAATTTGGCTTGAAGGTCCACGTGATGCACACTCGTAATGGACCACCCTTTTGGCATAAAAAAGATAAGAAGCATCGCTTGGATTTTTCAATATCTCATTCTTTCGTTGATTGATTGATTTTTTCGTGTTTTCGAGCCGTCAACTGCATTGGTCATTAGTCCCGTTAATGTAGTGCATGTTTTTCGCGGAAGCTGGCGGCATCTTCCCCCGCTCGATGGCGAGATCAGGCGCCGACCTACCGTCGGCTAGTGGGTTTCCCCCTAACCAGGACTCTCCACCACCGCCCCAGCCGGGACAAGCCCTAAGTCCCGACCGGTCTCCCGGGAAAATGTGGTAGGCAGTGCATGTTAGTGTAAGTAGTGTGTATAAGGAGAGGATAGGACAAGGAAGAGGGAAAGGGCAGAGCACGCGCGGTCCGTGGCCCGTTGTTAGGGTACTCTCCCGGGATTTGCCTGGTGTTGATCGGAGAAACCACGGAAAACTACCGATCAGAGCAGGCCGGCCGCTAGAATTCTCCTCCAGACAGCGACTGAATTCGACCTACCTGAAAAGCTACTGTCGAAAATCCTGCCGCCGTCAGGACTCGAACCTGGGATCTCCCGGTCAGAGGCGCTGCAGTGACATCAGTTGATGCACTGAGCTACCGCTCCCGGTTCTTTCTTTGAAATCGTAGGTTTCCGCGGCCGTAGCAAATAGGGAATTACTTTGGACAAAACGATCAACCAGTGGGCAAGAGGTGTGGGACTTATTATTTATAAGACCGTGAAAAGTCCACCTCCGCGGATTTCGCCCTGAAGGAAGGTCGCAGTATAGCGACTCAACTATTGACACCTGTGACAAGGCGCACTATATCCCGAACAGCGAAGTTTCTTGTTCTTCCTTTTTCGGGCGTGTATTTAGGCACTGTCTTCACTGATCTATTTTCGTCGTCTCTCTGATTCAGATTTGAGCAAAGAATCATTAACTAATACCTCTTGAATCATCCGATTAGTCTGTTGAAGAGTTTTGTCACGTTTGGTATAGAATTTGACTGTGAATCGCTACTCTCGGGAATTTTCCTTCGGGACTTGGATAGCACTTTCCTGGAAAAGGGCCGACGAATTTTTAAATGCACTTTGAACAAATTTTCTTTAAATTTATTGTCATTTATTGGAATAATCGTTACCAACATTTTTAAATATTGAAGTAAATATTACAAAAATACTATAAACCATGGACAATTCTACAAAACGGTATGATATCCTTCTATTAATTAATCGAAGGATAACTTACCGTTAATTGGTAATTAATCGTTATTTGATTAATCCCATTAATCAAATTGTGTCTTAAACAAAAATTCTTAATTTTTGAAATTTGGAAATATTAAAGCGGCCTTATGTAAAGTAAAATATCCCGCAAAATATCATAACGATATCCATAACGGTGCAACTAACGAATTTATCAAGTTCCTGCTCAAAAGCATCTAATCATTTTGTGGAACATGTCCATTATGGTCGTGACTTTTTTCAGATTTACAGGCCTGTGGTGATAAACGATGAACTTTTGCGTAAAACTCTAAAAAATGACTGCCATTTTGTTAACTTTTAAAAAATCTCCCGCGTCTAACGACATGTATGAAGTTAAAGTATTATTTCTATTACTGATAATCAACTTCTTGTTAAGATATTTGTCACTTTCGCTAGTGCAGTGCAGCTCCTCCATCTGCTATACATCTCTCTCGGCCACTATGTTTGAGAGAGACACAAGTTCCTTTATCCAGTGAGTGGAAAAATGTTTTAAAGCCTTAGGCTTTTAAAGCATTTTGAAACAGCAACCTGTAGCTCAGGCTCAATCAGCTGCAATGAAGACAAGCAGGTTTGAGCTGATCTCTCCATTTCGGAACGAGAAAATAAATAATTAGTGCAAGAATTTCCGTGAATTCCACCCGGCACTTTGAAGGTAATTTCTACGTCTCTGGGTCTCTAATCTCGTCATCCTGGGTTTTCATGTGTGGGTATCTTTCTCTTGTCGGAATAACATGTTTGTAAATCATCATACCCTACTAAACTATCATCAATAAATGCATAGTTTTGGGTGATCGTGATTTTGTTGGAGTTCAAGAAATCCATCAAGTGACGTAGAACAAAGTCAAGAATATGATGTTGATGCTCTATAAACTGAGGCGTACCTAGACCCTTTATGAACTCTCTCAAGAGATTAGTAACTACAATATTTTTATGCCCTGTATTAACTGTGTGGTATCTAAAATTATTATTTTACCCTTTTCCATGCAATGTATTCGTATAGTATGGCTACAATTTGAATATGTATCAGAAGTTAATCCTATTTCACAAGCAAAACTCGGGTGCAGAGTTCTTGCAGAATTATTAAGATATACTGTCTGATATTCTCTGTTCTCTATTCTCTTCCCATCAAAATGAAAATAAATAGGTTTTTGAGGCTCTTCAGCAATAGGTTTTTGAGGAGGTTCTTGACCTTTCCTTCTTCTTTGATCACTCGACGCCAAATCCCCGATTGTGATGGTGTAGATACATCTATTCCGTCTTCAGCCAAGTTTTGAAGAATTTTGGATGAATTTCTTGTCGACAAGGATACTTTTGACCTGAGTTTGACTGTAGATTTTGTGGATTCATAATTTCGTTTTACGGTCGAGGGAGCAGAATTGTGATTCTTCCTAATCAGTGCTTTTTTCTTCAGTATTCTCTACTTTAAAACTACTATCAGTAAAATCTTCCACTTGGCTTGTTATCTGAAGTGATGAGCTTCTTTGTCGCTTTGAAAGATGGATCATTTTCATAGTAGCCACTTTTTAAGTTGTGAATCCAACTCGGCCTCCAGATTCAATTTGTTTTCTGTAAAATTCATTGTCTTCATTGCAAAGCAGTTTCCATTCTGCTTTGTAACATCAAAAATTAGTGTGATTTTTTCAGGTTCTACTTCCCTCCGCTTTCTGTAGATTTTGAACAATTTTATCAGCTTGTCAACCTTGGAAGAAACTTGCTGCTTAAAAAAAATTGCGAAATTTCCTACCCCCAAAGTTTCAGCAATTCATATGTTATCTTTCTTTTTCACTCAGCTCTCCCTTGGAGTTTATCGTACAACCCCAAATATATCCCAACAATGCATCTCTCACAGGAATTTTGCAAATTTTTCAATTTATGTTTAAAGGAATTTTTATCATTTATGTCCTTTTTCATTTCTGGTATGATGGATCGGCACTTTGTAGTGATTGTGAAATTCTTTGCCCATTTCTTTCCAGTCGATTATACTGCAGATTTGCATTGTTTACTTTTAAACGGCATGCTCCAATCTGGAAATAAATTACACGTCACTAGAAAAGACAATTGAGGAAGTACTGTTCCAAGCCAATGTAACTCTTTATTACCGTATATCTCATAAAATAAATTATATTGGTCGAAATAGGATTTTTCACAAACAAACTAAAATAATTGCAAAAACTGGATAAATAAACAAAAGTTCATTAAATGCGACATCAGAAAAATTAATATTTTGACAAAAGATTTAAAAAATAGTACAACGGTCCGGAAATAAGAGTTATTGTGTCGAAATTAAAATATTTCTTCTTAGAAAGTAAGGCGAGAAAGTAAAGAGAATCAGCGTGACACTTGTGTAAGTCATGATTTAGGGCATGTGTGTGCTTGATGCAGGGTGTAACGAACACTGGCAGATGGAAAGCGCATGTGAAGAAAAAGGGCAAACAGGCATATGATAAAAAATACCATAGAAATTGCCACATTTACAATGAAAACTCAGAGTGTAAAACATGCTCCATACTGAGTATGTCTGTTGTTTGTTTCAAGACAAAGAAGGTGTTTATAATGTTACGATATTTTACATAAGTTCAAAGGATGTGTCCTGTGACTTCTGGGATGAAGGTGAGAGCGGAATAAAAGTGACATAATTCACGTAATTAATTCAAATAATCTGTTTTAATTGCCATCCCTTCACTAATAATATTACCCTATACAGTGGTACACGTGAAAATTAATCAAAAATATTCTTTCAAATGGTTTTTGACTAGCCACAATCATACATGCGACAATTTTACAAATTTACCTGGAATGAGGCCGTATGCAAATAAAATGCAATGAAAATGAAATGAAATGCATATGTTCATGCGTGTACATGCGTGTGCATGTTCATACATGTACCCATAGAGACAGACAATCAGACGTCCGTATTTTTGGGTTGAAAATTGCGTGTATCTCCTCGCCACCTCCAATCTTAATAATCTCTATAACAGCACTAATCAATTCTGAAATGTGTATAAAGTTACAGTTCAAATGAACATGAAACACAAAAATACAGCTGAAAATTTGACACCTTATTGTTGAGATTAGTTCAGTACTTTCCCTCTCTGTTCTATAATCATGGGAATAAAACTAATATGATGTTAGGTTACGCCATGACAAATAGTTTGCAGGAGTGTAGATTTAAAGATTGTAATCACCCATTGATGATAAAGAGAGAAGATTTTTGGCCAATAAGAAGCGGCTTTAATCTCTCGAATATAATTATTTTACTCACCCATGCATCGGGATCTCAATCAAGTCTTTTACCTAGTTTTGCAACGATTCTGAATCTGAAAGTCAAATGGTGCGTGTTAAATTTGTGAACACTATCACACCCGTTTTCCAAGGACTGTAAGTTGCTTATTGGCGTAATATTATATTATTATTACAGTTTTATTATATTATTTATTTATTATCTTATTGTTTTAAAATTTTAATGTTAGAGTGATACTTCATAATTATTATATTATTGTTTTTAATGAGTTAAACAGTAAAATGCGGACTCTGTTGAGAGCAACGAATGATAGGACAAATAAAAAGAGTCTAGAAGTGGCGACGGGCAACGCCAGAGAGGAATTTGGAGGTCGGAATGTAGAATGGGGTGGGGGATTTCCCTTAATTGCAGAATCCTCCGTGTCGCAAGTGATGGATGACGGAGTGGTCAGGAGAAACGCCACCGCAAGAGGTAGATGGAGGTCACCCCAGGTGAACTACAGAGGACTACAATCAAACCAGCTCAGAGTATAATAAAGCACCGACTAATTTCATTTTATTCACTGCTATTATTTAAAGTCCAACTTTAGATAAATGAGATCAAATTGGGAATAACAATTATTAGAACAGAAGTTTTTAATAAACTCTGGTCTATTAATCAGAACGAGCGTACTCGTGCGAGAACCCTCACATATACCCACCCTCATCCCTATTTTTTCCATTTCCACATGGAGCTTGTAATATATATTTTTCTTCACGACCCTTTTATCCTCCGGCACTTGTTCCAGTATATGTATCCTTGCAATTGATAATAATACAATGCAACATAATACAAAATAATACAATACCCTGTACATCCTTGTCAATACAAACTAGTCTTATTTTACGATATTACCAAACCAAGAAGTACACTTGTGTTATTCAGTTTCGTATTATATCAAGTAATCCGTTTAATTTCACATTTAGTTGCAGATTCTGCACGTCTCTGAGCAGGTGGGGTAATATCGAGAAGCGCCGGACCAGCAAAAATGTAATAGAAAGTTCAGGAATATTTTAACCAGTAGATTACAGTATGAGGAACGTTTCTTTGAGGTGTTTAACTTCAAAAATTTAGCTTTTAAGGCCATATAACCCTTAGATTAGGAGTTATTTAACAATATAGATTCAAAAATGCTATCGAGTGTTGCGAGTTGCATTTGATATGAATATTTATATACATTTTTTAAAAAAAACTTCATCTTTTTCATGTCAAATTCGTCACCTCTCCGTGAAATTCTATTTCTTTAGAGAATTCATTTATTAGGGTTGGTTACGTGTAAAAGCCGCAAAAGGCATGGTATTCTACTGAAATAATATAGGAGTATATATTTTACAATATAGGAGTACAATATTCAGTTTTGTAGTATTATTAGAACATGAGTGTTGCCCAAACCATGGCTTCCTCTTAACTAATATCACCAATAGTCTGTCACCTTTCCCAGCATAAATAGACAAAATTAAACGAAACTAATATTCAGAAAATGTTTTTTCATTACATGGATAACATTTTTATGTATTTATCTATTTTACGTCAAAAACAGTTAAAAACTGTGAGTGAAGAGAATGGAGAGAAGTGAATTCTGTGTACGTCTTCAAATTTCTGTGATCCCATACCCTAAACCATGTACTACTTGACGTTTGAATACAGAAAGAAAACGAGTGTTTTTGCCAGGATTGTTAAGAAAATATTAGCTCCGATGTAATAAAATCTATTTTCAAGGGTAAATCAGCAATAAATTTGGGCTTTTATTCCTCATCATGTTCTTCTTTAAGGATAATACTTCCTGCAACGACACTATGGAAAACGAGAATTTGAATAACTATATTTCCTACTAAATTCTCGAAGACTTGCACAGATAATGAAGTTACATTTGTTGCATGTATTTACATGTTGTATGATAATCGTATCGAACTTCACGTGACAGCATAGTTTCTCCAATGTCTTAGTGTGAAAAGGTGGTTTACGACAGTTACTCTGAAATAACTATTATTCTACTTTCAAAATATAAATAATATTTTGAACGATATTTTACCTAATTCGATGTTAATATGTAATCTATTTGTTATTTTGTCGTAATTTTAAAAAATACATTACTTTCAAAGCCGTTTGAATTCTTGTGAAGTAATTAAGAAAAGGTGAATTATGGGTAATTATAAAAATGTGTGTGTGTGTGTGTGCGAACAGATATTATTAAACCTGTAAAAGAGGGTAATATCTCTTTCGTATTAACGGTGTTTACTTTCCCTATTAGCAATGGATTGGAAATCAGCGACTGTTGTACCAATATTTAAAAGTGGCGATGAAATTAATATGTTTAACCGACCGATGTGCCTCACTTTAGTAATATAGAAAGAAAATGAATCGTTTAGTATGGTATGAAAACAATACGAAGGTGGAAACAAATATAACATGATTTGTTGTGGTCAACTCTGGCTGAGATTCGGATTAGGTTTTTTTTATTGAGTCTAGTAGTAATGGATTATGTACCTTAAAACATTTACAAATAATTAGTTAAAAGTCAAGCAATTTAAATACTCTCGATCATAGCAATAAGACAGTAGTAGTAGTGGTAGTGGTAATGGTAGCGGTAGAGTATGGTAATGGTAGTGATAATGATATATAGTGGTAGTAGTGGTGATAGTGTTAGTGATAGTGGAAGTGATAGTGATAGTAGTAGTGATAGTAGTATATGCTTAGTTTGTTTTGAAAATATTTGCCAGCAAGTTGTACCAACACCACCTAGACATACACTATCTAGGTTGTACTCAATTCCCGTTACATCACTCTTAACTTAGTTCTCCAATATTTATTTTTCCCATTGAATTGTCTATAAAAGTGGGGTATGATCGATGTGGTTTCGTTAAAGCCATCTCCTTGCTGAGATAGTATTCTTATGACTAAACTAATATGCGCTGTCTACGAGACGATGTCGTTGTGTTTGAAAATGTACATTCGATTAGATTGAAAATTGTGAAAGTAATTTATTAATTATTACTTCCAAAATTAGTTAAATTCAAAGGTAAATGAAAATATAGAACGCATTATACAGGGCGCCAGGAAACCGCAGTGGCACCTTGCTGGTGAAGTGCTAGCATCAAACAATTATGCTGATAGTACTAGCTGCAGCATATAATAAAAGAACTCACCACAATCTAAACAGATCAAAGACTTTGGAATAGGATTAAACTAGACTCACTGAGAGCGCTGCTGTCGCGGAATACTTTGAAGGCCACCGTTGTAGTGGAAACGTTCATACCTCCTAGACATCGTTGCATCTGTGATGCGGGGCAAGTCAATTGTTTAGAACGATAATTTCTTTTCGATGTTAGTTAGTTAATGCCTTATTTTACGTGGCGAGACTCGGACCATCAGACCCGCTCTTCCGTCTAACCACGCAAATTTCGCTACGCTGCTTTCACCACCTAGCGGAGAAAGGAGGTATTATCTTGAACGACGAAACAGGCGGAACTCAATTTTGCTCAGAGACTTCATTTAGGCTTGAGGATCTTTTACATGCAGTAAATTTACTACATGGGATAGCCGGCTTTACTTCCCCTCCAAAGGAAGGCGTACGAAGGATTTTTTCGCCCTTAACAATCCACGGCTTTGATCGGGTTTGAATCCGCAAACTCGAGTACAACAGTATCGCTAACCGTATCGTATACCACCGAAACCGCATTTCGATGTTTGTTTTATTTAACTGTATGAAAAAATACGTGATACTTGTATAGTGTAGTTATGTGGAGTTATCCGGCATATAGTAAATGCATGAACAAATTTATCGTTAAGTTCAAAATCGGACATGGTGACTCTTGAAATCGAAATATTACGAGGGGAAACATCTGTGTTGTTCCTTAATCAGTAATTAATTGTTGAAGTTGAACACCTCTCGAGTGAAAACGTGTGTATTTGTATTGTTAAAGAAACATGGCAGCTGGCATAGAAAACGAGTATCTAATTATTATTCATATAGCACTAAATCTTTTTGTTTTTCATTTTTATTTCTGTTGTACTCACCCAAAACAAAAAGATAATGATGAAAACGAACGCAATTGCAGAGTCACACATGAAAAACGCGCTCAAACATTATCGTCTACTATCGCGGCAACGGCCTCTTTCAATTTATCTGTGTTCTGAACTGTTCGGCAACGGAATTGTAGGGGAATCGTAAGAGGTGTGTATTTTTCCTTCACTTGTTTTTGATGATCTGTTGGCTACCTACATAATTGTAAGTTTTAATAGAAAGCCCTGATTCGGCTTGATGAGGAAAGACTTTTCTGACGCACATTAGTTTAATATTAGCAAAAATTAAAATAAATGAAATTGTTTTGTTTTGTACAGATATGGTTGAGATAAATTCCTATAATAGAAGCTAGACGATACTCCACCCAATCGCAATAGTTTTTATCTTCTATTCCCCTCTTATATGTATCATTTATCTTTGCTATTATCTCCGTGACACGAATACATTAAATACTTCACTACGTTGGAATTAGGATAGAAAATTACAGCTTGTCCAGAAACGGCATTTCTAATGAAGTATGTCTGTCAAAAGAATTGTCATAACATCCTGAGCCTACTCTAACAAATTCGAGTGTACAAAAAAGGATTTGTCCTATAATCTAGATATTTGTTTAGAGTTTAAAAGCTAACGAAGGTCTCCTCTTAATTGAATTCTGTTCGGGAATGAAACGCAAACAAAAAGTCACAGGATTTGCCTCTGTGAAAATGGCAGCATCTGCAAACATACGAGTTTCGTGCCGCGAGTTCACGGCTGATTCAATATCAGCATATATTTATGTGTTATGGGCAATCCTGGAATTCCAACATGAAAAATTAAGTAACCCTACTAGTTCGTTATCTTTACGTAGATAAATATAATTAAGAATAAAAAACCGTACAGAATCCGAAAATAACCATTCGATAATATCAACTGATTACGTATTACAGGAAAGGATATATCCACTACAAATGTCAACTTAGTAAGTAGTTTTTACGCCACTAAAGATACTTTAAACTTGCGAAGAGAAATTGGATAAAGTCGTGAAAGTTATTGTTACCATTTTTCATTATGCTAGTAATAAATTCGCATTTCTATTTTGAGAATAATACATTTGCAGCTTTACATGTTCAGGTATTTACACAAGTTGATTCGTAATTTCAGTTTACTCTTGCCTTAACAGATGAATTTTCTTTTTGTTTTTCAATGCTAAATTTCATGTCATTAAGTCAGAAAATACCACGCACCTCCACAATTATATGATTTTAAAGCAATAACAGTTTGTAAAAATATCGCATAAAATAATTCGATACTAAGGAATAAAATATGGGAATAAGAAACATACAAAATAACATATAAACTCATAATATAACACATCTGTGACGCATTTTTACGCATTCACTCTCATCATCATTAATGCTTCATAAGAAGTTTGCTTTAAAGAACAGCAATAAATTTAATATAAATTTCTCAGTGATTTTTTTTACATCAACGAAGACACGTGTGTGATACCGTAACTTCTTGTCATAGTCTACCAAAATGCAGAACTTGAACATTTTAATTATTTTGAGAAAATATATTACTGAAGGTACTAATTATTTCAAATGTTTAACAAATAGATATTAGTGAAATAATAGAGATTACGAACAGTGGCGAAGTGACGCTTTGCGTTAGAATAGTTTTCAGGTCATGTTACAATTCACGCTACCATAGCTTTGATGTCAACTGACGAACTTTACAGTTTTTGGCACTTTTTACTTAAAACATTCTCTCTTCATGTAATGCGCTAAGCAAAGATGATGGATTTTCTCCTTTTATGAGGGTCCGTGAACAAAAAATCCTGTAAGTGTATTACTACTAGATAAGGAATAATCTCAGAGAAGTACATCCAAAAATTTAAGATGAAAAACTACAAATTAGCAGATTACGAGATTAAATACATCCTAAATACATATTTCCCTGAAAAACATCATCGTCTTTCAGTGATACAAGTTATTGTTATGTTCAAAATAATTGCACGCTTTACATACACAAACATTTATTGTAATTAACTGCCGAAAGTACAAAGGTTACAATTCCAAAGTCCAAAAAGCGTACCGAGTCACAAACCAAAATCAAGAAACCAAAAGTCCGGGAGATGTACCAAGAACAAGCTATGTCGAAACCAGAAATCACACTGTACAATCTCCTCACGGAATTCAACTGGGCGCACGGTCACTAACGCTCTCCACTCAACTCAATTGCCAATCACTGTCGTGCTTCTCGGCTGGCGGCGCTCGCTCTTAAAGCGGGCGGCGCTGGAGACTCGCTGCTGCGTAGCTGGCTCTCCGACCAGCTCGCTTTCCGGGATTGGGCGGCGTATTCTCGCTCCGCCGCCTCCGCTGCCTTCTCTGACCGCCGCCGAGCGCTGCTTCTTAGGCGCGCTCTTTAAAAGTGTTTCACAGCCGCGACAGTTATAATTTCTATATTGTAATTCACAAAAGAAGGACGATTTTTTAACGTTCTATTACTTTTGTGTAGTCTGTCACATCTTACCTTACAAGAAATGCGAAGTTGGCATCCAGTGTGACCTATTTGCGCTTTTTATATAATGATTTTGAAAGGTCTGCTTTTTTGAGATTGCAACGTTTTGCAAAAAGTGTTTGGAGCCCTTCTATGGAACATTTTTGGATTTTGACTCTTCGTTTTCTAGCTATTCAGGACTCGTATCATCCGGCAGGGGAGGTACTGCAGTCGTAACGCTTTAAAAGTATTTCGTGTCACAACCTAAATTTTGAATCTAATTTTAATTTCCGATCACAAGTGCTGGAATATGCGGTGACTTGTGAAAAGATTAGTAAAACATTTAAGGAACATTGGGAGAAATTTTGAGAAACTTTTGGAGGAACATTTGAGAGAATAATTGCAAGTAAATTTGAAAATTATTTTTGGGAATATTGGGGAACGGGAAATTTTCTGTGAAACATTGGGGGGTGAGGATATTTGAGAACATTTGGGGAACCTATGGAAACTCGCGATGACCATTTGTGGCAAAAGTAGGCTACATGGGAAACGTGTGAAGGTACATGTCGGGGTAAATGCCTGTAAGATGTGATGAACGTGCGAGGGATAATGTGGTGAACGCGCAAGGGAAAATGATGTGAATATGCAAGAGAACGTGCTGAAATTGCTGTGGATCATAAGATGAGCACGGGAAAAAACATGCATAGAATACGCTAGAGGGATTTATCGATGATCATGCGGGTTTCAGGTGGACCGAAAAATTGTATGAAAATTTAGCTTCTCCGGTGACCCTACTCACTTCCTATTGGAGGGTCAGGAACCAGAAGAAACTGGACATCAGTGTAAAGTTGAATTGAAGCTTGAAGAGGCCCGTCGTGGCACTTTCAGATTTTTTTGTTCCAGTGTGCAGCTATTTTAACTTTTAATATAATGATTAAGTTCGGAATGTTCGCACGAGTGGAACTAGAAGTATTTATTTCCCCAACAATTGTCCCCTTGTAAGTCTTATGGGTCAAGGAATGTGTGTGGTAGAAACTTGTGAGACGGCCGCGGGACAACTCCTAATTCCACTGTCACAATTTCCGTACGGTTTGCTTAAGTTGCAATAATCACAATTTTAGTCATTTTTGGCACGAAATTGCGATTATTTCTTGAATATGCTCACCAATCTAAAATACAATTGAAACAGCACTAACAGACTTTACTTCCAAAGTGTTCATTATGTTACTCTTGAAATGTTTCCATTTCGCTAGAGTTATGCATGACACACATCAATCTATACACACCCATCATTTCAGACAGCATGATAAAATTCACTTTGTCGACTCAGGGATCTCAAAAGACATTATATCACTAAAAACTCGTATCGAGGATACAATGCAAACTCTTTCCTCACTACAATACGATATTCTGGGAAAAGTACTATAATCGAAAAGTAATTTTAAAAAATCTGTTTTAACTCTGAGTATATATCTTTCAGAAAAGGGCGCAGAAAAATTGAAAGAACAAAAGGCAAATGACATCCATGTGATTCTGGTGTCAGTACCAACAAGTGCCTACGAGGAATCGACGAATATATGTTCGTTACTTTATACTTCGATTAAAACATCAAGTCCGTTGACCCTTGGACAGCAGTGACGCTGCAATTCAATCGGCAGCTTGAACGTCACTATATTAATGTTTAAGCTCCCGGTTGGACAACTGTCACAGGTGACCAAGGGTCAATGGATTTGGTAGGAATTTTGAAGTACAAGAAAACATGCGCAGCATATATTTATTCCCTATGTCACACAGTTTTATTATTTTCTGACAAACATAAATGAAATCAATTCTTAGTACGACGTTGGTTCTCATCCTGCCGTCTTTAGAGGCAGCCCGAAAATCAGTGGCAAAAATATCTAGTTTTCAACTTTTCCAACATTGATTTTTTGCTACTTTTCTTCATTATTCAACTATGCATAGTAGAAGAGAAGGGCGGGGATTCTGAAGTTCAATAAAACTTGCGCAAGTTAAATTTATTCTTCTTACGTCAGATAGTTTTTATTATTTTCTGACTAAAATAAATCAAATCTAGCCTTAGTACGACGTTAGTTCTCATCCCGGCAGTTTCTTGGAAGCAGCCCGCAAATCACAGGCTTCCCCTCACAGTAGGCGGGCGGCAGGCGCGGCGGGGCGGACGGCGTGGGTTGATACGGGCGACCTGAATATTTAACGCAGGCACGCGCAGGAAGCAGCAAGGAAGTTCTATTTACGAGCCCCTCTACTACGTAAGATCTTCCCCTTCGAGGTAGTCTGTAACCGTGTCGCCGGGCAGGCAACGGGTTTCGCAGGCGCGGACCGCGCAGCACCGGAGTGTTTCGGGTTGCCGCTCCGTGTCCGCAGGGGCAGAACGTAAATTCGTGCCGAACGAATGGGTGGGAGTACAGTCGACTCCGGTTGTAGTAACTCGGTTAGTGACCCTCGGTTATAGTAAACTCTCGGTTATAATGAACCGTCGGTTATAGTGAACTTAAGTCACTGGTTGCGTTCACTTAAATTACATATAAATGTAAGAAGATTCCCCGAACCTCCGATATAGTGAACGTAGGAGATACAACGTCCTAAAAATTAATTGGATTCGTTTGTTATTAATAGAGTTGAAGAGCTTCGGAGAGTGGGACGTGTTCCAACAGTCAAGAGGCATTCAAAGGTATCAAGACCGCATTCGATTCTTAGAGACAGAGCACAATGCTGAATCAAGTAAGGAGAGAGCACGAATTCTGAAAAAGGATCTAGAGACATTTCTAACGAAAAATGTACGAAGCAAACCATTGAAAATAATTGATTTTTTAGGGACAAAGAATGGTAATGAAATTGGAACAAATAAAGGAAATGGAAAACTACCGATCAGAGCAGCCGGTCGCTAGAATTCTCCTCCACTCAAAGGCTAATTTCGATCTATCTTTATTGCTAGAGTCGGGACTCGAACCCTAGAACCTCCTGGTTAGAGACATTGCAGCCACAAAACTGTGACCTTGAGCCGTGTTACGCGATCATAAGCAATGTATTGTTTTATTTATTTATTCGAGGTTAAGCCCAGAGATGCTTTACAAGTTACATTATACTTAACTATATATGGGAATATTATATTAAAATATTATATTTCTGTATGAGGAAATTTCATCACGCATCTCCTATATGATGTGAAAATTGTTGAAAGAAAATTATAATTAGGTGATTTGTTCAATTGTTTGTGAAAGTTTTTAAAAAATGTTTATTTTTCCGTTAGTTATGTGACGTACTAGGATGAAAAAACACAGACGACTGCTCTGATTGCTATTTACAATATATTTACAGTATATTTACAGTTAATGTACTAAGATTACAATACAAAAAACTAACCCCTTGGCAACCTTTCCGTTCTCTTAGCCGCGAAACCCCGCGACCGTCCCTAGGCCTCGCCCAGAACCACTGCTTCGAAAGCAGCAAAAAGCAACGCGAGGTGCGAAGCTGTCGGACATAGAGTCCCGTAACTATACCAGTTACATGGCCTGTCGCCAAACCGATCTTCGACCCGAAGATCACGTGCAATGAATGCACTGGAGATACCTCTCGTCTTTCGACACCCAGCGTATCCCACGAGGCGCCTGTCGGTGCGGCCTTATATATCCGTTGGCTCGCCCCCACCCTACAAGCAGCGGGCGTCATACGGCTCGCTGGCCAGCCCTTCCAGGGCTGCAACCGACATCTCTTAGCCTCGCATCCGCGCGTCCCTTTCAGGGAATTTCCAGCCTGGATTCCTACGGGTTTTCCAGCCGGCGCGGCGAGGCGCCGTCGCCTTTCACACCCCACTTAGCATCCGGCTTAGAGCGGGTTTCCCCGAAGCGGCCCGGCGCGGCCCGGCGCGGCCCGACGCCGCGGCGCCGACCCACGCGACGCTACAGACCCTCCCATGCCGGGGGGTGAGAATTTTTTTTCGCAGCAAAATATGCCCAGGAAAAAAATTCTGCTAAGTTACCTGGTCGTGAGACCTCTACATCCAAATTTTTTCATGAACATGAACATAATTATACCAGAATATTAAACCCTATTTAATCGTAATGTGTGAAATAAATCTCTGGGCTGTCCCCCCTCCCTTTTCACCTAAGCTATGTTGCCATTTACATTTAAACCTTACTCCTATGTACATACATAAGTATTCTTGACGCATCTTGAATTACATATGATCCTGAAATACAAACATTTACTTTTACATTGAATATTACATAATAATTCTTGACGCATCTTGCATTACATGAAATCCTGAAATATAAAATACAAAACATTTACATGCATTGAAGTATTACATAATAAACATTCCTTATAACAATTTTACATAGAATTTCACCGACATTTATACATGTCATGAACGTGCGTGTTCCCTATTCTCGCCGGTGGATCAATTCACATCATCAAACATGCGACTAAGCGCATCTGCATTAACATTTTCTGAGCCCTTTTTGTGCCTGTTGCGTAAATCGAGGTGCTGGATTAAAAGAGACCAGCGTAATAATCTGGGGTTTTTGCCGGCCGTATTACGCAACCAGACCAACGGATTGTGGTCGGTTTCGACCTGAATTGTGGCCTGCCCGTCGAGATAAATCTTAAGTTTATCCAACCCCCAAATCAGCGCTAAACACTCTAGTTCTGTGGTGCCATAATTAATTTCGGCATCATTTAATTTACGGCTTAGAAAAACGACTGGTTGTTCTACTCCCTCGTCATTTACTTGGTAGAGAACCACGCCTAAGCCTTTCCGAGAAGCATCTGCCTGAACTCGAAATTCCTTGGTATAATCAGGTGCATATACCGCTGTTTTCTCACTGAGAGCTTGTCGCAGCTCATTGTAAGATGTTTCACATGCCTCTGTCCAGACGATTTTACCTTGGCGCTCGCGTCCTCGCAGCGCATCAGTAAGCGCTGCCGCTTTCTCCGCAAACCCTGGTATCAAACGTCGATAGTATCCTACCAGACCGAGCAAAGAACGCACTTGTTTCTTTGACTCTGGTCTGGGAAAGTTCTGATTGCTTGTATCTTGGCTTCGGCCGGCCGCAATTTCCGTTACCGACTACGTACCCAAGATATTTTACGTTAGCCGCGCAAACAAACACTGCGCGGCTGCACTGTCAATTTGGCGGATTTTAATATGCGAAAGACCGTATCGAGGTGTCGAATGTGTTCTTGCCAAGTGTTACTGAAAACCGCGATGTCATCAAGGTACGGTACCGCGAATTCTTGGCATTTATTCAATAAGGTGCCCATAATACGACACATTGATAGGGACCGTTCTTTATTCCGAAAGGTAATCTAAGCGGCCGGTACGTGCCGAAACTGGTCACGAACGCCGAATACCTTTGCGCCCTTTCCGTAAGACCGATCTGCCAAAAACATTTGCAAAGGTCCAGTACACTTATAATTTTGCTGCAGCTACCTGTTCTATCCGTTCTTCGAGATTGGGTAACGGAAAGTATTCGGTCTTAATAATTTCGTTGAGGCGCCTATAATCGATACAGGGCCGTGGTTTCTTGCCCGGTGCTTCAACCAATATCATGGGAGACGTATAATCACTCTCCGCCTCCACAATGATGTTGTCGCGAAGCATTCTATCGATTTCTTCCCGTAATATTTTAGCCTGCCTCGGCGATGTACGGTAGGGTACGCTTCGAACCACTTTGCTGGTATCAGTTAACTCGATATCCATGGTAGTGATATCTGTCAATCCGGGTTTCTCACTAAATATAGAACTGTACTTACAAATGACCGTTTTCAGAGCGTTGCGAAACTCAGGTTCGACCTCAGTCCCGCTCAGCATTTCTTCCGCGTCAAAGTCGCAACAATCCAATTTAAGCGCATAGCGATCTAGCGCGTCTTCGTCACCTGCGTCTGTCACAGACGTAGAACTAAGCACATTCAAGTACTCTGTCCGCTGGTGGTATCTTTTAAGCATATTAATGTGATAGACGCGGGTTCCTTCCGCCCCGGCATCTGGACCACATAGTTATGCTCGAAATTTTCTCGCGAATCTCGCCCGGCCCTATCCACTGAACCGCGAGCTTCCGCGTCCTGTTAGGTGCGAGAACCAACACCTTAGCGCCTATCTCGAAAGTACGTGAGACCGCCTTCCGGTCATACCACACTTTACGTTTCTGCTGTTCTTCAGCCATTCTATTGTGAGCTAGGTCACGGGAGCGTTTCAAACGATTGATTAATTTGAATACATGCTCAACTACAGAATTTTCTTTACCTTCCGCAGTTCCGCAAGCCTTTCATAAGAAGTGTCATGGGGTACGGAGATTCTTCCGTACACCAATTCGGCTGGAGAAAAACCTAATGATTCGTGCACACTCGTGCGCAACGCGAACATAATAGCGGGAAGTTGGCATTCCCAATCCGTCCCTGCCTCCAAACACAGAACCTTCATAAGCCGGTTCATAGTTCGATGCATTCTTTCGACTGCGTTTGATTGAGGGTGATACGGCGAACTTCTCACCAGTTTAATGCCAAACCGCTCGGCGAATTCCGCTGTCAAAGCACTTGTGAAGCAGGTGCCCTGGTCGGTTTGCAATTCGCGTGGAAATCCTATTCTACTGAATAATTCTAATAATGCTTCAATTACAGTGACCGAAGTTAGGTCCCGTATCGGAATAGCCTCGGGATACTTCGTGGCTAAACACATCGCCGTTAAAATAAACTTGTTTCCGGTGACCGATTCTGGAAATGGGCACACGCGTCGACATTCACTTTCTCGAATGCCTCGCCCGTTATAGGAACAATTTTTAAGGCGCGCGAAGTTTTCGCCGCCGTTTCCTACTCGCTGGCAACTGTCGCAACATACGCACATAGTTTTCAATATCCTTATAACAATTCGGCCAGAAGAAATATTTGGCCATGGCATCTTTGCTTTTTGTGACCCCAAATGGCCGTGAGCAACTTCCGACAAAGTTTTAAGATCGTGCCACGATACACCGCGGTATTACTAACATAGAGAACTGCTCTCCGCGCTTACTATGCCGGACACGAAACAATAGGCCGTTTTTCATAACATAATCGTGCCGATCCGTCTCGGGTCCTTCCGCACGCTCAATCAACGGCGCGAGCTCCTTGTCTTGTCTCTGAGCCGTTTCAAATTCGGTGGGGTCCAAACGAGCCAAAGCAATGCTACCGAAATCTAATTCAGATTCCTGATCGTCTGATTCCGAGTTGCCCGGGGCGTCGACCTCGCCCTGACCAACTCTATTTTCATCCTCGGTTTCCTCCGAAACGCTTACCTGGAACGCGTCCGGCCCACGGTCGGTTCCCTTACTCTCGTCTATTGTCTGAGGCGCTTCGTCTGCCGCATTGTTCGCACCCCGGGGCCCCTCCGCCCTTTCGCGCTCAGCAACTGCTTGCGCCCTAGTCCGTACAGCGCAGATAGGCTGGGGTTCTAAGAAACCTTGCTTTATCTCCTTCAAAATCGTAGCAGAACGATTACTAAAAATGTAATAAGGCAAGTCGCAGTTCTTGGCGACTGCGGCTTCTGTAACAAGAGTACCGAATGGCCTACTATCTCTACCTTGGCTACCGGTAGATTTTTCGGCGCTTCGTCCAGGGCTGCTGAACCCATACGGACTCGCCGGTGTATTGTGTCGGTGTGACGTGCTTTGCATTGATGACGTCAATCGTCGCACCCGTATCACGGAGACAGGTGACTGTTTCGCCGCAAATTTTGGCAAGAAATGTGTGTGGAGACAATAACTCTGGCGCACTAGCGTCGGCCACGTGACACATCTTCTCGCTAGGTTTATGGTTATATTGAGGACAATATTTTTTTATGTGACCTGGTTTTTACCAGTAACACGTCCGTTCTTGCGGCTTTTCGAACTCCGCGTTACTAGCTACCTTCGGCACTGCAGTTTTGGAAGTGGACGGCGCGCTTTCCGTCACCTTCGGCCATTTCCGTTCGCCTGCGTGCTCTTTATTGCCGAACCGCGAGAATTCCTTCTTATATCCGCTAGCCCGGTTGTTTTCGTAGGTGTCCAGCCTTCGTGCCAAATCTTGGGACGCAGAAACCTCACCCCACACATCAATGAAATGGTCACGCATAACCGCCGGCACCTTCCGCTTCATCTGGTCTGTTACAATGAGATCTAGCAATTGCTCAAATGTTTCTACCTTTAAACCTGAGATCCATTTTTTACAATAACTAGCTAATTCACGTGCATAGAAGTTCCAAGTGGTCTTTGCACCCTTTACGTGACTACAAAACATCTGACGGCACTTTTCCGCCGTAAACTTGAACATATCTAATAGTTGTTCTTTAATTAGGTCATAATCTTTATCCGGTGTATCGGATCCTACTACGAGCCAGTTGTTCACCTCATTAGGAAGTAAACCCATTAAATGGCTTACCCATTCGACCGGCGCAATGCCAAGCTGGCGAGCATGCGCCTCGAAAACACTTAAAAACAACGTAATATCGTCGCCTTCGCCTTTGAATTTGTCCATGACTTGGCTGATACGAATATTAGTTCGATTTCCCGTGTCGCTACTACCTATGGATACACGCGTGGGAGCCTGATTCGTTAGTTTAAGCTTTTCAAGTTCAAATTGCCGTTCTTCGCGTATTCTTTCCTGCTCGCGTATTCTTTCCTGCTCTCTCTTCGCGTATTCTTTCCTGCTCTCTCTCTCTCTCTTCGCGTATTCTTTCCTGCTCTCTCTCTCTCTCTTCGCGTATTCTTTCCTGCTCGCGTATTTCTGCGACCTGTTCTTTTTCTTGGTCAGCGAGTTGTTTCACGAATGATTCCTCGTACTGCTCGCTTTCCGTAATGATCGATTTAAGTTTAACCACGGTCTCGTTCCCTTCTAATGTTTCCCATCTCCATCGCGACCCTAACAAGCACCTCTTTCCTATAACCCGCTAAAAGCCATTTTCCTGAATTGATCCCGGCCAGAACAAAAAACACACTTACGTTCAGTTGACCTCGGTGTCGCGTGAGCGCCTTCTGGATCCGGTTTTCTGGCCTCCTTCCTTCCTCTCGTCCGGGATGTCTCCTTCCAGTGGTACCAATGTCAGCTCGTTCCAGTACCAATATCGGCTGCTCCAGTTCCAGTACCAATATCAGCTCGTTCCAGTACCAGTTCCAAGTTTTAGAAAAGAAAGGTTCCGAGTCGGATTGTACCGCCCCGAAACTACCGTACCGAAACACCGCACTTTCGGTTTCTCGTGGCGTGCGCGACGCTGCCAGCGCCACGTATTTACGACGCGTGTGCACGTTTAACTGCGTACACTGTCCTTACGCGTGCTGTTCTGATTAATCAGCGCGCACCGATGACTCTGATGCCGCACTGATGTCCCCGCGGACTGCTGCAGACTTCCGCGTTCCCGTTCGTTGCGAACGTAGTAACTGCTTCCACTAAGCTGATTGATAGACGTGAGTCTTTGATCTGTTAACCAATTATTAACTGCAATTGGCAACCACCCGGTGTGAGTTCTAAACACCACTGCAACCAATTTTGAACTACAATTGCAACAATTGGCGCAGGCACTCCGGCGTGAATTTACGATAACCGCTGCCACCAATTTTAGAAAAAATGGCAGGAATGATGCGCGCCCGACGTGAGTTTACAGTAACCGCTGCCACCAGTTTTAGAAAAGAAAATGGCAGGAATTGGTGCGGGCACCCCGACGTGAGTTTACAATAACCGCTGCCACCAGTTTTAGAAAAAAAAATGGCAGGAATGATGCGGCGCCCCGACGTGAGTTTTCGATAACCGCTGCCACCAGTTTTAGAAAAGAAAGGTTGCGTTTGAAACTTGGAAGAAATGATGCGGCGCCCCGACGTGAGTTTTCGAATATATTTACAGTATATTTACAGTTAATGTACTAAGATTACAATACAAAAACTAACCCCTTGGCAACCTTTCCGTTCTCTTAGCCGCGAAACCCCGCGACCGTCCCTAGGCCTCGCCCAGAACCACTGCTTCGAAAGCAGCAAAAAGCAACGCGAGGTGCGAAGCTGTCGGACATAGAGTCCCGTAACTATACCAGTTACATGGCCTGTCGCCAAACCGATCTTCGACCCGAAGATCACGTGCAATGAATGCACTGGAGATACCTCTCGTCTTTCGACACCCAGCGTATCCCACGAGGCGCCTGTCGGTGCGGCCTTATATATCCGTTGGCTCGCCCCCACCCTACAAGCAGCGGGCGTCATACGGCTCGCTGGCCAGCCCTTCCAGGGCTGCAACCGACATCTCTTAGCCTCGCATCGCGCGCGTCCCTTTCAGGAATTTCCAGCCTGGATTCACGGGTTTTCCAGCCGGCGCGGCGAGGCGCCGTCGCCTTTCACACCCCCACTTAGCATCCGGCTTAGAGCGGGTTTCCCCGAAGCGGCCCGGCGCGGCCCGGCGCGGCCCGACGCCGCGGCGCCGACCCACGCGACGCTACAGTTACATTAAGATCGCCGAAATTTGTATTTGAGAAATTTGGATTTGATTGTGATTGTGTTGTTGGTGGTTCCTATACTAAAGTGTGCGAATAATAGTATATCATTATCTTGTTATAAAATACTAAGGCTATTGTTTTTTTAATGTAGTCTTGTAGGTAGGGAGTATTTCATTCATTGTTGATTTTATCATTGAAGGTGTTCCAGGCGGCTTTTAAGATACTCCAGGAGTTTTTCTTTGAATGGTCTGCAGTTTTTTAATGTTCGATTTGGCAGCTCCGCCGCATACTGTGGATGCGAACAGCATAGAAGACCATTGAATTGTAAGGTCAACTAAAGGACGGAAAGGCAAAGGTTGCCTGTCAATTGTGAATTATGGTTATGTTGGAATACATTTTGCGAATGCCGATCACTAGGGGGCGGATTTTGATGACCTAAAACATCGCAAAACATTTTATCAATAAAATGTTCTTAAAATGATTTTAAAATGCTCTAAAACCAAAACAATGATGTAAAAAATCTTATGAAAACCAGTTCAGATGAACAAATCAAGTTCTTGGACACGTTACTGATGTAATCGATGCTTCTTCCATTCGTTGGAGTGAACGCAGCTGAAAACGTTTGGTTAGGACTGTTCTTTGCCAGAAAATCTCTATCTTTAGTTATTCCGAAACCGGCTGAATCGACAATGGAGCTGATATACGTCGGAAGAATCACAACGGCTGTCAAAACAATTCTAGGAACAAATAGAATGGAGTACTGAGTAATTCTGTGAAGAACATTTGTTGCATCTCGTAAATATTATTGAAGCTAGTACCATTAAAAAGACATTAAAACTGATTAAATCAGCTCAAAATGCATTAAAAATGACAGAAAAGTGTAAAAAATGACTTTTTAGTCGAAATCGATAAAAAAACAATGACGTATAATAATGGGGATTTCTTTGTTTCATAACAATAAATGGCATTGTTCTAAAGTGAAAGAAAAAATGACATTTCATTGAAATCACACCCTACCGATATCATTAACTAGGAAACCGAAAAATAATTTTGATTCGTATTAATAACGAAAAGAAAAAGAAAGTAGAATTCATGCCAGCGAAGTACAAAATAAACAATCAATAAGACTCTAAGAGATGAAGTGAAGAATGAGAGTAATGTAGAAGAGGTACAACAAAGAACACTTTGATTGTTGTATGATAAAAGGAATTATAATAGAATGGCCATACTATGTACATTGGTGGGCATGACTTCTATTTCTCTCTTCGTTCTTCATCATTCTATCATTTCATTTTTTTTTGTTTCTTTCTTACATCTTGTTTCCCGTGTGTCCCTTTCCTGATATTTTATCTTTTATATTTTCTGTATAGTACTGTTTTCAGCATACTACCTGTGGCTCGCCCCCACTTTACTGTTATTGTATACAGTCTTTATTCCTTGAAGGTAAATAAACCGTAGTGTGCTGAGAGTTCTGCAGCGTGGTCTTCACTGCTCCCGTGTCGGATATCGCGCTTCGGGCCTCCTGTCACCCCCTCCCTTGCCATCCCCCTTTTCGTATCCCCATTTCCTCTTTTCCTATCGGTTCCTCCTCCATCCCGCTCTTCTCGATCAAGACCCCGAAACTTTGGAAGTGCCGGAACTTCTTGGTCAACGCAGCTCTTAGAAGTGGCGCGGCGTGCGGCTCCGTGCCCTCGCCGTGTTTGAGGTATTGTCGCTGACGGATGCACGCACAAAGGAATGGGAAAGCTATAGAGTGTAAGTACACATAGGTTTGGAAACGTCATAGATGATAGGTACACATAGGGTTGGGAAAGTAAGGAACCCACGGTTGATAAGGCAATAGAGGAGTCACATGTTGCGAAAAGTCATACAAGAGAGGTACACATAGGGTTGGGAAAGCAACAGAGCAGGAAGCAATAGAGGTGACATAGGTTTGAAAAATTAATACAGGGGTACACTCGTTTTGGAAAAGTAATGCCATGAGAGGGAAATAGATGAGATGATTACAAAGAATTGGAAAACTATAGAGGAAGATAACCTACGATTGGGAAGACAATAGAGAGGCAGTTCCCATACTCCCACCCCACGGGGATCGCCCAGTGGTGGTAATTTGTGCATGTATGGGTAAGTGAGTGTGAAGGATCGAGAGGCTGTTCCAGCATCCGCCAAGTATGAATCGAAGAAATCAATAAAAACTCTCAAAAAAGCAACCGACTTCCAGGTAGTCGCTGAATTGTATGTCGGTGTCCATCTAGGTTCGAAAATCCACTAGCATCAGGACTGAAACCGTGGAACCTCCAGATCTGAGTCCCTGCAGAGGAAACGGTAACTGTGGCCCGGAGCTAAAGTAACCGGTAAAATAGAGCTGAAAATGGCAAGCGAGCAGGCGTGCGTGCGCACGCGGGCGGGTACGGACGCGTTCGATGGCGGCGTGCGGGCGGAAGGGGGGGCAGGTGAAGGGAAGGGCGAAGAAGGGACGGAAGGTGAATGGACGGGCAGGTGAGGGGACGGACCGGCAAAGGGATGGACGGGCGCAGGAACGGAAGAAGGAAGGGATGGGCATATGAAGGGGACGGCGGTTGAAAGGACGGGCAAAGGAATGGGAGGGCGAAGGAAGGGACGGGGGAAGGGACGGGCAGGAAGGGAGGAGGGCGGGGTGGGCGGCAGGGGGAAGAGGGGGGAGGAAGGGCGGCGGCGAGGGAGGGCGGGCAAAGGGATGGGAGGGCGAGGGGATGGGCAAACGAAGGGACGGGCGGGCGAGGAACGGGCGAGCGCATGGATGGGCAGGTGAAGGGGAGGAGCGGTCGAAAGGACGGGCAAAAGGATGGGCGGCCGAAGGGACGGGAGGCCGCGCAACCCTGTGCGTCGCCTCTCCGGCTACGCATTTGTTCGCCGGAGCTTCTGCTCTCCCAAGGGATAAAACCGGACTGTCCTCGCCGACGCCGGTTCGGGGATCCGACAAGACTACAGGGAATGGGAATGCAAAAGGGGGCGGGGACAGGTGCGGGCGCGCCTGAAGGCGATAGCGGAAGGCCGCGACGCTCAGGTGTGAAAGGGTGAAGCAAAAATATGGTTGCTCATGACGGCACAGAGGCGGTAAGGAAGACAAGCATGCAACAGGGAAGCCACGAGGAAGCAGATCAAAGTAATGTCAATACTCAAATAAATGGTATGAAGAATTGCACAGCAAAAGAACGATGAAAATACACATTACAGTGAGAGTGCCGGCTTTGACGGATTGTAAATACAGTTACAATTTGAAATGAATGAGACAAGCTTCAATATTAAAACAAATTTATCATATCAAGATATAGCAGTTTCAGAACACTTTTATTTCGCGAGGTGAGAGAAAAAATTACAATGATTTGTGATCTGTACGATAGAGTTTGAGTGATACTAATCCATTCCACTACAAACTCATTAAAAAGAAAAATAATGAGACTGTTAAAAGGAGTAAGACTTTTTATCAGACTTTTTATTATACTTTTCTCAAGACTATTTTATAAGGCTCTCGCAAAGCATTTCATTCTATTACAATAAAATTATCATGGATGAAGCAAGAAGGAGAATAAAGAAGTACTAAGTCACTGGCATTCAAATAAATTGCCTGAAAATATAAGTTAAAATTACAAATATAAATCATAAGAATCATAAGGGTAGTAATTCTTTAAATTAAAATTAGGTATTTAAAACTAATAAGATACAGAAACAAAATGAAAAAACAGTTGAAGGAGATGTACATGTTTGCAATAAGATGAAAAAAGGAGTTCAAAAATATCCCAAAATCTTAATTTTTAGCCCCTCAACCCACACTGTGTATAATATTGTTACACATACATTTGACTTCATCAAATGTGGGAGCACACCATGACACTTACTCTTTTCAATCGTCTAATAATTACAAAAATTGAATATGAAAGAAAGAGTAATTAAACGACATAAAAAGAAATTAAATGTTTCATGATACTCTTTACCTCCCATATAATGCTTTTAGACACATTTCAACCATTTTTTCCAACGCTCTTTCAATGAGCCACTTATGTTCGCACTATTCCGTGAATCCCTTTCCTCTGCGTCGTACTGTTACGTAACAATGTGACCAACAAACTACAATAGATGTTCGTACGCATTTTTTGAATGATACAAAATAAATTGACCAAATTATACTCACGTAGTGACAACCTGTTTTATCAGAAATAAGTCGCCAATAGCAAACACTGTGAATGAGGGAGAGACACCAGTTCAAGGGTTCAACTGGTTGCTCGGCGGCAACTGTTAGTGAAATACAGCTTTCGAAACAAGGCGACACTATCATGAATGAAAAAAAAACTTCTTAAAAATATTAAATTGTTCATGTATTCACATTGAGGTAAGTCTGGTGTAAAAAATTGGGATCTAAATAATAAGATGAATAATTCGATATTTTGATGATTTTATTTTTATTTTATTAGATGAATTTCTTTTTTATTTTGATATTACCTGAAAAAAGCTTCATTACTACTCATAAATATTTTCTTTCATTCATCCAGGAGTCATTGTTTCACGGTAGAAACGAGTTCGCAAAAATAAAACCTAAACTAGCAATGAGGAACGCAAAGTGCTTTATACGGATACTTACTATATTATTATTATTATTATTATTATTATTATTATTATTATTATTATTACAAATGTTGGTTGCACATTCTCCACTCATTTGAACAACTGCAATTAGTGACAGTTTCGGTTGCCTCTGCTGCGTCTAGTGAGCAGTGTTTTGAGACACGTCAACTGCTAAACTCATTAGTCTCGTAAGTATAGTACATGTTTTAATCGCGAAAGATGCCGGTGTTCTTCCCCGTTGGGCGGCGAGATCCTCTGCCGACCAGCACGTTGGCTAAGGGGTATTTTTCAATTAGGTATCTCCCACCAGCAGGACCCTATCCCAGTCGAGAATAGCTCTAAACTCACGACATTTGTGGTAGTGTAGTACATGTAGAAGTGCGTGTGTATGTAAGGAGTGAGATTTGGACAAGGAAGCGGAAATCAAAGATTGTACGAAGTCCGTGGCTCGTTGTTTAGGATGCTACTTCGACATTCACCTGGTGTTGATCGAAAAAAAAAACACTGAATACTACCAATCAGAGCAGCAGGCCACGATAATTCTCCTCCAGTCAGTAACTGAATTCGACTTAGCTACCTAGCTAGTGTCGAAAATCCTTTAACAGTCGGGAATCGAACCCTAGGACCTCCCGGTCAGAGATACTTCAGTGACATCAATTGATGCGCTGAGTCACCTAGGCCTGTCCTCGGCTACGTCGCTGACTGGGCGATGCATGGGTTCGAGTTCCGATGGTGCCATATTTTCGGCATTCGATACGTATCTAGGTCGCATTTAACCACTGTCTGGAGACGTATTCTACTTGGTCTGTTCTGATTCTAGTTTTATGTGATTCTACCTTTCAGTGGGTGACAGATGATTGCCGGTGCGGTACTTAATAACCACGGCATAGTCTCTCCTCTCCACGAAAACACAATTCGGATGCTTATAGTTTGTCCTAGCTGGCGTGGTGCCCTGCAAGCAGAGACGCCCGAAGGGGGCAAAATCCATCAAGGGGGGGTGTATGGGCACCGAATCTTAGTGGAGGAGAAACACAAATATATATATATATATATATATATATATATATATATATATATATATATATATATATTGTGACGTACCGGGTAGGCCGGCTTGTCCGCAGTAAATTTATTTGTAGGGACAGGTGTTCTTTCTCGTGAATGGGCTCGGGGTTATTAATCAAACACCACTGTTCCGTGAACAAAGTAAACTGAACTATTTATTAATTCTATACAAATCACTAATGGTACAATATCTATGGTGGTCTTTACCCTTTTCTTTTATATCACCCAGAACCACTGTTAGTCTCTCGATCTTATATCGACCGAAGAAATATTTACCGTTACTTCTTCCCCTACGAGCGTCGGCGGCTTCGGGGACTCTCGGGTTGTACTCCTCTGCACGCAAGTTCTTTTGATTTGTGGTACTCCTGATATCAGCTATCACTCTGGCAATATGTCCTATCGACTATTGATGGTTATCAAGCACAAATTGTCCGTCAATTAATCTTTCTGCACTCGTTCGTTCGCGATACTTTTTTGCTTTTCGACCGCGGAGCAGCTCCAGATACGTCCTTCCTCGCCGGCGGCCAGCCAGACACTGCCTCCTCGCGGCGTCGTTCCCACGCTCTGGGCCAACCGACCACCCTTCGCCGCTCGTAACCGTTTTTCTTGGCTAGCGAGTGCCCTCTTGCAACCGTTCTGCCGTGTTCTTGCTTGATGCCTCGCCGTTTCTCTGGGTGGAAACGCGGTGCGTTTCATATATATATATATATATATATATATATATATATATATATATATATATATATATCGCATGCACTACACTTAAGACACTTGAGATCGTAGTTGTTGACGCCCTCGGAATTCTTAAATTATCAATCAACGCACCCATTTAGGAATATAAGCTGTTTGTGACGAAGTATCTGTCTCTTGAGAAATATTAATTTTCACCGGCAACCTTGGACGCGGGGTGACGAAATGAGCAACCGTGCAGACACACGCAGGTAGCGGAAGTGGGGGGGGGTGGCTCAGGCGGTCCCTTCCCAGGGGGCGGAGGCCGAGACAAGGACAGTCCCGTCCACGCCTCGAAGAAAAAGTTGCCCCTTGGGATTTCAGCCGTTCATCTATGCACTTCTTTGTCGCGTTGATCGATGCGAGGCGATTGGAGGCCCGAATATGAGAGGCGACGCGCATGACGAGCCGCGTATTGTTCTCACTACGTAAAGGGATACTAGGGGGGGAATACAATGGAACTGTATCATATATTACCGGGAGCAGTAGCTCAGTGCATCAACTGATGTCACTGCAGCGTCTCTGACCGGGAGGTTCCAGGTTCCCACTCCCCACGGCGGCAGGATTTTCGACACTAGCTTTTCAGCTAGGTCGAATTCAGTCGCTGTCTGGAGAAGAATTCTAGCGGCCGGCTGCTCTGATTGGTTGTTTTCCGTGGTTTCTCCGATCAATACCAGGCGAATGCCGGAGCAGTACCCTACCAAACGGGCCACGGACCGCGCGCGATCTTTCCTTCCTCTTCCTTCTCCTATCCTCTCCCTTTACACACACACCTACACTAACATGCACTACACTACCACATATTCCGGGAGACCGGTTGGGAGCTTAGAGCTTGTCCCGACTGGGACGGTGTCCCGCTGGTGGGAGAGACTTGGTTAGGGGGAAACCCCACTAGCCGACGGTAGGTTGGCGCCGGATCTCGCCATCGAGCGGGGAACAACACCGCTATCTCCCGAGAAAAAGCATGCACTACACTAACGGGACTAATGACCGAAGCAGTTGACGCGCCCGGAAACACGAAAAATCAATCTGTATTATATATGATCAAGTGCTGAGGAAATGTAAGAATGAGTGCCAGGCTTCCCGCGGTGGCCTACTGCAGTGGCCCGCGTGCCACTCGCCATACACCAGATTAATTGATTATTTCGTGTTTCCGGCCACGTCAACTGCTACGGCGATTAATCTCAAAAGTAACCATTGGGCTGTCCGGAAGACGCCGCGTCCTAGTCACAGGTGTCAATGTTTCAGCTGCCATTCTGCGACCTTTCATTTTTGCAGCCTTTCTCCCTGAGGAAAGTCGCCAATGGTGGCAGAAACGGTGGTAGCTGTGCCTAGAATTCGACATCTCTAGGACAGCCAAGTAGCTACTGACTCCACCAGCGGAAGCCTACACTTTCATAGTCTCGGAAATGTTTTATCTTTGGAGATGGTGGTCTTCTTCCCTCGATCCGGAGAGATCCGGAGTGAGATCCGGCGCTGACCTACATGTCGACTTGCGCGGGTTTCCCATCCAGGTATCTCCCACCAGCAGGGCACTGCCCCAGTCGGGAGAAGCTGTAAGTTCCCTATTGGTCTCAAGAAATATGGGGTAATGTAGAGCATGAAAGTGTATGTGTAAGGTGTGAAGATAGGAAAGGAAAGGGAAGGAAACATAGACGCGGTCCTGACACGTATGTTAGGTTACTGCTTCACCTTTCGCCTGATGTTGATCGGTGAAACCATAGAAATCTTGATCAGAGCAACTGGCCTCAAGAATTCTTCTCCAGTCAGCGACAGAACTCGACATAGCTTTGTAGTTGGTATTGAATATCCTGTTACTGCCGGGACTCGCACCCCAGGACTTCCTTCTCAGTGTCACCAGTTAGTGCCTTGATCCGCCTTATCAAGTCTTTCACTAGACTGGGATCGATCGCGCCTGAGCACAACACTCCCGCATGTCGGGCTGACTCTAGAGGAAGAGAGACATGCAGATGGCCCGCACATAAGCGTTAGGTCAAAATGCACCCATTTTAACAACTCCATAAGCATTAGCTATTGCTTGGTGAATGCTTCGAGAGATTATTGACTTCTACACAATCTCTGGATAGCCGACGTCACTTCTCAGATAACAATTCTAGAGACTGTCTCTTCTGATGCTTCTGACGTGGATTTTTCCGATCAAATCCATTGCTCTTCAGTACCTGATTTTCCCTGAAATCGACTTGAATTTAATATCCTTTTGTCTTCCCCATCTTTTAGGTTGTTCCTGATTATTTTTCCCTCTTGTTTCTCGGGTGGTTCTGCTCCATACCATACCAGTGCCTTCGCCTCGGTTGCATAAAGTTCACAAGCCTCACTTTGCCCGGCTTTTTGAACTAATGCATATATTTATATACTAACTGTCACTTAATAATCTTAATTCTTATCTGCCATGTGACATTTATCTCTTCAGTGAAGAATTCCGTAAATAGTTCCTCCCACTTCAAAAATACAAAGAAGATACTATTTATTCCAGTGAAGTAGATAGTCTAGCTATTTTCTCCTGATCCGGTCTCCTGTTAATCAATTTAGATTTTTGACCCTTCGCGATATTCACTGAGACAGTGAGCTTGCTTGTGAATTTTAATTTTTACTTTCTCATATACGTACGGAGTAATACGGAGTAATATACGTAGTATAGAAAAACTTATGTAATGAGCGGAAAGTTGATTTCGAGATTTTTTTGTGTCAGTACGAGAAAGTTTCTGTTGAATCACTAGTTAAACTAATGTTATCATCCGTACTTTGAAGAAATACAGCTTGTAACGGATGAGAATATATTACAATATAAATTTAATATTAATTTTTTTAGTAATGATATTCAGTTATTTTAATTAAAATTAAAAAAATTTTTAATTTGGGGGCATTGATATCCGAAATATTAAATAACATTCAAAATTGAGTACATTATTTTTTAAAATCAACAGTTTGTCACATTTTCCCTCAAAATAGTGAAAGCAATGAGTTTGTGTTCTGTCAATACTAACTTGTCAATTAGAAAAATTTCATGGTTTGTTTGATTTTGAATTAATTATAAAGTTGATCTCGAGTAACATGCATTAAACAGATTAAGGTAATTGAGTTTAACCCATTCGTTAATTGATTTTCGCGAGAGTTTGTAAAATTATCCCTGAAACTTGGTTAATATTTCTAAATGAGTTACATAGTTAAATGAGAAGCTTCTACATTTTTCAACTTTCAAAGACGAAATTTTCAAACGTTTTGCATGATTAAAAAATTAATATTTTCAGAACAAAAAACCAAACATTTGTTAAATATAAATTTATTTGGAATTAGAGTATTTTATCTATAGTAATGCGGCATTCTTTCTTATAATACAATGTGCTGTTTTCGATCTCCCTACACACTATAAAATATTAAAGAGAGTATTAAAGTTAAATTAGTCTCCTCCATATATTTTTTTCCAGCATTGATTTATGCCTTTTTTCCTTTCAAGATCCAGCTCGTCTTTCATGTTCCTACCTTCCACATCGGTCTTAGTTTTGAAATTACACATTCCAAAACTACAATTTTAACGCTCTGTTTGTTTCTGCTTTGTTTTTTTCATCTTTCCCTAAAACTTACAATTTCAATTTTCCCAGCCTCGTTTCATCACTTTTTCTTGTTCCACATTGTGTTTTGTGCTAGAAAATATTCCAAAGACTTACTAAGCGTTTTTTCAAATGTATATTCATTATAGAAACATGTAAAATCCATACTGTGAGGTCTTCAGTGGTTAAATTACTCACGTGTAGATAATGTTAGTAATAATATTAATTGAAATAAAAATTACAATAACACTTTTGGTACTAATCTTTATTTCAGGTGCACATGAAATATGTGTATAATCCGACCATATTATCAAATAATACATCACAATCCAGAAAAAAAAATTCGTAAATTTTTATTAGTAAAATTCTAGTAATAATTTTCATGAAACGCACTATTTTCATCCTACGGTAAAATCTACTTTATCAATGTTCAAGAATTCTGTGAAAGTTTCCTTGTATTGCTAATATCTCTGACGTGTATGTTGCTAGAGTTCGAAACTTATGACAATTAGTAAAATCAAGCAAAATTACAATTTAGAAATATTATTAAGTCTACATATTAGAAAACCAAATAAAATTGTGTAATTGTATTTTTATAAGGCACATTAATGAATTAACACTTGGTCTATTTCACAAAGATTTTCAATGATATTTATTGCATTCCGTCTATATTAATTACCACTTAATTGAAACCTCAAGGAAGATAGATATCTATCGATCGATTCAAGGAACTATAAGTGTAATTTTTGATGGCAGGTAATAAATACCTAATAAAACCAGCATCTCCATATTCATTAATAGTTATTTATTAGATACATTAAGATATTTCATAAAAATAACCACACATTACGTGTCAGATCATTCGCCTTTTAGTCATTTTAGGCAACACACCAATACCCTAAGCAATTAATACTGGTACTCACCCCCTCATATAGAACTGCCATTGCATCAGAGATGCGTAGTAAAGCAGATCGTACGATACATAGAGTGAAGAAACGTCTAAGATGAAAAAGGGGGTTCGAAGAAGAAGATACGCCCCTCCTTCAAACTCATCCGAACAAGTTACTTAACGCAGTCGCGGACGCAGAACCATCACTACTTGGTATTTTGATTTCTATCTGTGCTGAAGGCGTACAATGCCTCAATCGGAACGCAACTGTCTCTCAGTCGAACGCAAGGCCGGCTAGTTGTGAGGGACATCATTGCGAGCCAGTTCAAAGCACACACAGGGTGGGAAGTGCCATCTCGCCCCTCGCCGTCGCAGTGGGCGCTAAGTGGAAACCCGAGCACTCCCCCTCGCCCCCCGCCAGCGCGGGGAACAGAGCAACTGAGCGCGTCGCGTCGCGCCGCGGGCGGGCCACCGCCAGGCGCCTCGGCACCACGCGCGCCACGGCGTGCAGAGCTAGCTCACACCCCGCGCTGTCACAGTCAGGAATTTTCCGCTCTTAGGGCGCGTGCAGATCGCTTACTTGGTTCAATGTCTAGCCGACGTTTCAAGAGTCCAGTTTGGGGGTCTACATTGGAAGGTCGAGATTCGGAGGTCGAGATTCGGAGGTCGAGATTCGAGGTCGAGATTCGGAGGTCGAGATTCGGTGGTCGAGATTCGGAGGTCGAGATTCGGAGGTCGAGATTCGGAGGTCGAGATTCGGAGGTCGAGATTCGGAGGTCGGGATTCGGAGGTCGAGATTCGGAGGTCGAGATTCGGAGGTCGAGATTCGGAGGTCGACATTCGGAGGTCGAGATTCGGAGGTCGACATTCGGAGGTCGAGATTCGGAGGTCGACATTCGGAGGTCGACATTCGGAGGTCGAGATTCGGAGATCGAGATTCGGAGGTCGAGATTCGGAGGTCGAGATTCGGAGGTCGAGATTCGGAGGTCGAGATTCGGAGGTCGAGATTCGGAGGTCGAGATTCGGAGGTCGAGATTCGGAGGTCGAGATTCGGAGGTCGAGATTCGGGGGTCGAGATTCGGAGGTCGAGATTCGGAGGTCGAGATTCGGAGGTCGAGATTCGGAGGTCGAGATTCGGAGGTCGAGATTCGGAGGTCGGGATTCGGAGGTCGGGATTCGGAGGTCGGGATTCGGAGGTCGGGATTCGGAGGTCGGGATTCGGAGGTCGGGATTCGGAGGTCGGGATTCGGAGGTCGGGATTCGGAGGTCGGGATTCGGAGGTCGGGATTCGGAAGTCGGGATTCGGATAGGTCGGGATTCATAGGTCGGGATTCATAGGTCGGGATTCATAGGTCGGGATTCTAGGTGGGGATTCATGGGTTGGGATTTATATGTAGGAATTTGTACATCAAGTTTTCTACATCCAGATTCGGAGGTCCACAACAGAGTCAAATAGTTACATAGACTTGTAAAATATTTTGCACATTAATGAATATGAAGGAATGATCGTTTCCGTAAATAAAAAAAATGTTAGATTTTATCAAGGAATATAGGGATCGACTCAGAATAAATTTTACATACTTCTAGAGTATGTAGAGTTCGAAAAGAGAACTTTTGGCCAATGAACCTTTTTGTGGGAAACTTCTTAATTTCCATGTGTGTGGCGTTTGCTCCTGGTGCATAGATAACCCCAAGAGCACAGAAGTTCGGCAGGTAGGTGCATGACTGTGTTAGAACGTGATCTGTCCAATATTCGTGCGTAAAGTTGTATACAAATCACTGGCAAATACTTCATGTGTGAATGGATATAACTCAATTATATGCATTTTACTACTACATATTTGTAGACAAAAGTTACTGACCTCCTAGATGCTCTACAATTATATAACATATATTCTGAGAAACTCTTTGTCAATATCCTTTGCTTCCTGAAAATAACTATTTTCGTCGATTATGTATTTAATAAGACCTCTATAATTATCTTTTTGGCAAATTTGGTTGAAAGTTTGTGATAATACACAAAAAATATATGTTCACTTCCCACCGAAGAGAGATCAGCAATGTCGAAAGGAACCTGTAAGTTCTCTTTGTATTAAATACGTATGATTAAACCACACGGTTGGAAGTCTCCGTCCCTCCTATTTTCTGCAGCGTGACATTTCCTCCAAAATTATCTTACCTCTTCTTTTGTGAATGTTACTCTCGTCTTTCTTCGTTTTCTGGATTCGCAAAAGGAGGCGAAAGCCCAAGCTGGCACGCCTGCCTCATGTTTGCACGAGAAAAATTAATCCCGCGATGTTTTCATCGCAGAATGGAGGATTTCCGGGAGAGAAGTTTACACAGGATTTCGAGGATGTTCTCCAAACCGTTTCAGACTGTTGGGTCAGAGTTTCTTGAAGTATTGACGTTGAACGGAGCTTGTGGAATGAAATTCGAGAAGAGTAATAGAAAGCTTCGTTTGTTGAATTTTTATCTCCGATGTATCCTCTTTGTAAATTAAATTTGCCAATTTAATTGTGTAATTTATCTGAATTATCATGTAAATAAATATTAGATTTGCAAAAGTGATTGGCAGCAACAATATTTATATTTCTGCATGTTGAAAATTCGTGTATTTTTATTTATGTGTGTATAACCCATTCTTTCATTCTTCTTCTATTTTACACGCTGACAAAATTAATAAGTAAAAAACTATAGTAAATAATAGTAGCAATAATGATAACAATAGTAAATAATAGTAAAAAATAAACAATAATAACAAATAAAAGTAAATAATATAAAAATAATGAAAAAAATAATTTGCTGTACTCAAACGTTGTGCACATTTTATTGCTTTCAAATTAAATGGCAATTTTGAGATTTTGGCAGATAAATATTTTTACAAATATATATTGCAATTTTAAGAAAGAGGACTTCATATATCATTTAGTAAAAACGCTAAAATTAAAGCAGCTCTCCCAAACTTTGATAAAGTATTTTGCAAGGCAACAAAGTACAATCGTTACGGAAACCTACGCGGTTTTTATAATGGAAGTGAAAGCGAGACTTCCTTCATTAAATATATTAATGAACTGAATGTATCTGGTACTGAATGAAGCTGCTCAGTTCCGGTTTCGATTTTAAAATATATTCATAATTTCGTGCAACTTGTAATGTTGGATTTGCGTGTCGATAAGTAGCTCATAGTTTAAATAAACGATGTCTCAGTTTTTCAGACAGACTTTTATTTCTTATTTATTTGCAATTATCGAGGTTTTTGCCCTAAACGGGAAAAATAGTAAAAAGTATAGATTCATCCAACTACCCTACATTATCATTAACTCTAACTATATAGCTGGGTATTGAGATATACAAAAATTTCCTCTCTCTACATTTATATCTGCTAAAGATCTTAGCGTCCGGCTTGCTGGGTCAATGGGTCACGATATATTATAATCCTTATTACCTCTATAATGGATTATAGGATCCGCCGACTATCCAGCGCACCTGGGAATCTGAAATAGAATGATTCTATTCCTAGTTCATTTCTGTTTGGATTGACTAAATGAAAGATCACTTTCTTTTCTAAAGAACAAAATTCAACAAAGTTTATTTTTACGCTTTTAGCAAACAATTTAGTGAATTTACAATTTTTAGGCCTTTGATCAAGATATCTTTCAATTTACAATTTATACCGCGGTTAACTTATCTTTTCTTCGTTGATGTCCCTCGTAGACTTCTCAGTCGAAATATCTTGCGAGCTTGCCGTAGTCCAAAGTTCCACGAAATCCTCTTCTGCCCCTATCCAAGCTGGTCTCAAACTATGAAAATATCTGCAATATCATTCACTGTCCTTAAAATTCCACTGATAACCCAACTCTATCTAGATTGTACTCGTTCCCTCTCACGAACCTACGATCAGTTCAGAAGCGCGTTTCCGAGCAGAATGAAATCTTCCTGCATGATTCATCCCTCGAAGACTTCGTATTAAACTACCTTAATTTTTTTTCATAACATTTGACCGTCTAAACTTCTTCGCCCAATCCCAAATTTTCTACTTTCGTCACCAAGCCATCTCTTAATGCGTTTAGAAAAAACAAAAACTACATTGTTTATTCACGGTCGTTGCTAAGCTCTAGCTCTCGTGATATTTCGTAATGCATGTTCCACCATATTGTCTACAAATAAATGTTAGTTTATTTTAACGTGACATATCGGTATGTCACAGTATAATTCAACCGCTCACTGGGAAAGAATTCAATGACCGGCTGCTCTAATCGGTGTTCTGTGCCTTTTCCGATCAAAGCCAGATGAATCCCGGTGCAGTACCCTGAAAAATAAGCCAAGAACCACACGCGATCTTTCATTCCTACTTCGTGTTCTATCGTCTCCTAACGTGGAAACCGTTTCCACACACGGAGACAGGCCTTGAACTTGGATGGTGTCTCTCTTGGAGCGGTGCCCCACTGAAGAAGAAGAAAATCCACGCAAGTCGACGTCTAGGTGAGAGGCGGGTCTCAATACGGGGATGAATACCACCACCTTCAGGCATAAAATATTCACTATACCAACGGGACTAACGACTACAGCAATTGACGTGCCCGGAAACATCTATCAATCCATCGACTCTGCGTAAGTTGGTCCTTCGGTTTTTGAGTCTCTCCTGCGCCCTCGCCGCCGCTTAAAAAGTCATAACAACATTCACTGTACTAATGGGACATGACCATAGCAATTGACGTCCCCCGAAACATCATCAACCCAATTTCCTCCTTACTTAAGTCGGTCGTTTGCCTCTCGCATCCTCCTCTGCAACCGCCGCATAGAAACATTCACTCCACTAACGGGGCTAATGACGTAGCAGTTGACATGCCCGAAAACAATCAATCAATCTATGATTTCTGCTCTCATAAGATGGCCCTTAGCTTTTCACGTTCGCACCGGGAGCGATAGCTTAGTGCATCAACTGATGTCACAGCAGCGCCTCTGACCGGGAGGTCCTAGGTTCGAGTCCTGGCGGCGGCAATATTTTCGACACTAACTTTTCAGCTAGGTCTAATTCAGCTGCTGTCTGGAGCTGCTGTCTAGCGTCCGGCTGCTCTGATCGGTAGTTTTCCGTGATTTCTCTGATCAACACCAGATGAATGCCGGAGCAGTACCCTACCAAACGGGCCACGGACCGCGCGCGGTCTTTCCTTCCTCTTCCTTGTCCTATCCTCTCCCCCTTACACACACACTTACACGAACATGCACTACTCTACCACATATTCCGGGAGACCGGTCGGGAGCTTAGAGCTTGATGAGGCGGTGATCTTCCCCCGCTGGATGGCGAGATCCGGCGCCGACCTACCGTCGGCTACTGGGATTTCCCCCTAACCAAGACTTTCCCACCAGCGGGGCACCGCCCCAGCCGGGACAAGCTCTAAGCTCCCGACCGGTCTCCCGGAATATGTGGTAGTGTAGTGCATGTTAGTGTAAGTGTGTGTAAGGGGAGAGGATAGGACAAGGAAGAGGAAAGACAGATCGCGCGCGGTCCTTGGCCGGTTTGTTAGGGTACTGCTCCGGCATTCGCCTGGTGTTGATCGGAGAAACCACCGAAAACTACCGATCAGAGCAGCCAGTCGCTATAATTCTCCTCCAGACAGCGACTGAATTCGACCTAGCTGAAAAGCTAGTGTCGCAAATGCTGCAGCTATCAGGACTCGAACCTAGGACCTCCCGGTCAGAGGCGCTGCAGTGACGTCAGTTGATGCACTGAGCTACCGCTCCCTGTCATAAAAAAATTCACTACACTGACGGTGTTAATGACATTAGTAGTTGACATGCTGGAAACATCAATGAGTCATTTGATCATCTCTTCTTGCGTATGTTGGTCCTTCGTTCCCTCCCGCGCCGCGGTGCGCCGCCGCTAAAAAGAGAAAAAATCATTCACTACACTAACGGGGCAAAGTGGTCAGGGTCATAGCAATTGACTTCCCCGAAAAGATCAATCAATCCAACGACTCTGCTTGGTAAGTTGGTCCTTGGCGTCACTCCTGCTCCACCGCCTCCGCTGCCACCACCTGCCTCCGGCCCCTGCCCCCGCCCTTTCTCTGAGCTGGTAGTTCGCCTTGCCGTCTTCTCTCTGCCTCCGTGCGCCTGTTTCGTAACTGCACTGGAAGTGCACAAATAACATTTCTCGCGAAGTTATTTTGGAAAGCGCGTGCCTCCACTCCGAACTTAACGGCCCCTCGGAGCAGTCGTTGAGGCCGTACCTGAAATAATGATGTGACAAGGTTCGCATTGCGCATCTCAGTGGTGATCGGTAACAACGGTGCCAAATTCAAAAGAAAGGAAAGTTTTCAATACGAAATTCTTCACAAATAACATGATAAATTGATGGTAGAATATACATGATATGATAAAAATAATTATAAATCAGAAACTAAAATACATATTAAATACACAATAGCAGACCTGGATGGCCGAGGTGGCTAGAGCGAGTACCGACTCAGCGCTTCGGTCCGAAGGGTCGCGGGTTCGAGTCCCGCCTTGGGCATGGTTGTTTGTCCCTTGTCTTTGTATGTATGTGTTGTTTCGGAGGGCCTCGCGTTCTGCTGACCCCAGATCAGAGGAGCCCGCAAGTGTGTTGGTGTCTAGTCGAATGTTGGTAATGGTCGAATATGCGTTTCATCGGGACGTAAAGGGTAACCGGCTGTCGGCTGGATAAAAACCCTAGAAAGAAGAAGAAATACACAATAAATGTTCTATTACGAGAATTTAACTAAACCAGTATAATGAAGTTCAAAGTTCATCCAAACCTCATGCTTGTTTAATGACGAAAAATTTAAATGAGTAGGCTAATTGTGAATACTTTTATAATGTTCATACAATCATAATCAGACAATGTACAATTTTCGTAACGAAAATTTATTTAATTGACGTTTTTCTCAGAACTTTTAAGAAATAATTTGAATAATTCAATAAAAAACAGTGTACTAGACTACCATTTCCTATAATGGAATTAGATGTTTTTGACTTAATTGTGCTTTGAAAAATTAAATAAATAATTTGTAAATATTTATTACACGGACAATGCACTGATACACACTTATATATTGCCTTCATTTATGAAACCCTATGTTGGTTAGAATTTAGATGATACCTTTCCGATTGTATGCTACCGAGCATCATCGGGAATAGAACACCTTGTTATTTAAGTTATGCTTAAAACACACGGATTCATACATTTTTATTGACTGTCTCAAGAAATTTGTTTGTTTTCCATTGCGGACTTTCTGTTTTTCTTCTCGTTCCTATAACATTTGGCAGTCTACGTATTGGCAATTTTCTCCATAGTTGGGGCATCAAAAACGTCAAGGGAGGTGAATTGAAGAATTGATATTTGAAAATAAACCATCTTCACTTATGCATCACAACCATCTTAAATCTCAAGAACGATCTCAGAAATGTTTTCTCAACAAATGTTTTCCTTATTGAAAATTTAAGAGAGTGTTAATCAAAATACAGGGAGTGACATTAATTAACAGAATGACTGGCAGAGATAAATTAATATTAATATAAGGATTATCATGATAAATACGGAAGAATAATTCATCCCCTCAGTTATTTTTTAACATGACTTTTGCATGAACCTGCGGAATGTTGTAATCCCAAAACGCGTCTATCACTATTTTCTTCATAACAAAAAATAAAGGTCATTTAAAGCTCTTAAAAATATGTCATTGGTTAACCAACGCCTATTAATCTTAAACACTTTAACAATGTATGATGTCTAAAATAAGCAAAAAGTGTTATTAAGAAACTATTAATCATATATTCTCCATAATATTAGCTCTCCCTTACAAACTACGAAAAATGCTGTACTCTAATGCAGCACTACTAGATCACAATTCAACATCAGCAAAACAACCGCATTGAAGCAAAGTCCACAAGTCATTGCTTCCTCTTCAATTTCGCTCCCAAAGCCAACTTGTGCTTCGCAAGAACAAATGTATTTCCCCAGCCCAGGCAGGCAGAGCACGTTCATTTTCACGCCGCACACGACGGGAGCGCTGGTGAATGAGTCGGCCTGACGCCCTACGCCCGCTTTCCTGGGATGTAACTCAATTTTCCCCGGGGCTCCGTCGCGCTCCTCTGTTAAGACACCAGGGAAAGAAAACGAAAGAAAGAAAAAGGATGAGGAGGAGGTGTAGGAGAGGAGGAGGAATATTTAATTTGCGTGGATATTCCAAGAGGCCGCTATTGTGTTTACTCGCTCAATTTGCGAGCGCCTGCGCGTGGAGAAGTTCACGTTTGTTCTTCACCTCCACGTGTGGGTTGCGGGTCGTGTGAAATTACGCTGCGAGAAGATGAGATTGTGAAGTTATTTTAGACTGAGCCAATTGTTGAAGATGAATTGCGTCTTATATTATTGCAGTTAATGTTATTAATAATGGATATTACGATTACACGTTTCACCTACAATTAACATCGTTATCCAACTGCTTCTTCTTTTTAGTGCAGAAAATTATTTGCACTTATACTCACAATAAATGTAACAAACTTCTAGGCGTACAGAAACCTCAAATATGATCACTTTGTCAATGGACTTGTGAGAGAATTTCATTTAACAAAGTTACAATGCGTTATTTCCCCTGATTGATAAACAAAAAACATCGGACACTCATTCTGGGCAGGTAATATATTTCATTGTATCAGGAAGTGTATCTGAAAAACACCAGCGCATGATGGATTTCCTAACAATCAGAGGTAAGTGTCACATGTATAACTTCGTTGTACACGTCGTATTGGGGCAGAAGTCACGGCAACCATTTTTTTAATGTTATTTGTTCACGGAATTTTTATTGCGGTGATGAAACAGGACTTTTAGGTTATTTGCCTCCATTACCAAATGTTTTTTAAAATATTTCTTAACGTGAAAAAATTATATTTCCAGGATGTTAGCCGATGTGTCGTATACATCTTATTACTACTAGTAGTACTGCTAGAAGCATATGAGACTAAAAAAAGCTGATACGTAACTGACAGTGAAATGTGACTGATAGCAATTTTAAATTAACGAGAAGATTCCAAACTTGCAATTTTCATATCAATTAAGCAAAATTAGGTTTATAACGAGTTAGTTTATTTATTTGACAATTCTGCTATTTGTTTATTGTATGTTCTTGCATCTTAACTTTAATAAATCGAATTTATAAATATGTATTTGTTGTGTTGGTATTATAGCGAGCCATAAAGTATTCAAAAGGCCCGCGCGGGCATAAAGAATCAGAAAGTCCCACAAGGGTATTAACAACACCATTACGTGTTTTGTTTCAGGTCCGTAAACACACAGCAATGAACTAGTAAACCATAAAATATTGTGTAACATACAAATTACTATCTTTATGAATGTGCAATATATTTTAGTTTGTAGCTTAGTCATTGGGGTTAACAACCATTTATTTATTGACTTCGAGTTCCGAGTGCCAAGATGAGGGTGTCGCAAGTATGAAGTACATCGGTATTCAAGAAAAGACGTTTCAATCAAGATGCAAATCGCCTTTTCTGCTCTGGAGAGTTTTCACCACACATTAGGGAGAACAATGAGTTATGTGTAAAATATGTGAGATGTGGTCACATGCAGACTGCGCCTGTCAGGACAAAGAGCGTTACATTTTGCAAATTAAAATCTCTGTTAATCAGCATTATACCAATATTACATGTCAGTATGTAATTTGGACTAATTATTTATCATTTATTGCATATTATCGTTGTTCTTCCATTTTCTCAACAAGAAAGAATGCATATTCGTGAAAAATAAGCACCTAGATTTGTATTATGCAATTGGGGTTTCATCAGTGATTACAGTATTAGTACATATTCTCATTGTGAGACATTTCGAAAATAACTTCGTTTTTACGTAGTTAATATCAACAGAAAACAAAATGGTGTTACATATTTGTACCTCTTCCTCTACTAATGTGTTTTCACAACACCAGACGGTTATGTGTCTCTATTAGAACCGTGAAATCAGTTGTGTGACCTGCCACCGTGCGAGATCAACATAACCCGTTTTGAGCAGCGCTCATACACAAAGATAGCTGTTTTTCATGAGATAAATGTCTCAGGGGTTGGTGGAAGCTGTTAACAATAATCCCTTTCCATACCGGACAGTTACGAGATGGACAGGAGAGTTTCTGCGTGGACGCGTAGCAACCAATGATGATCAACGCATGGGACGATCCGTGAGTGTGCAGACCAATATGATACGTGCGGTAATCAAGCGTCTGCCTAATCGAGCCTTCAGACTGGGTATGTGTCGTGACCGCCCGCGCGCGGTTGAAAGACCCGCCGCCGAGCTACGTCAGCAGAGCTACGTCACCGCCCTCGGCCGACCCGCGGCCGTCACGCCTGAACAAGCGGGTAGTACTCGCCACCGCCCCTACTCCCAGGTAGTCGGCGGGCCGCTAGCCCAGCGGGCTATAAGAGGGCCCCAACCCATGCCAGGACAGACTGATAGCAACGGTGTTCTGGCGAGTGGTGTACGGAGTGTAGAGTGGTGATAGTGATAACGACGACCTGTGCTACAGAAACAGAATTCTTTGGTGGATATTCTACGACTCGGCTAACTATTGGACCACGGTGAAACGGCTTCGCAATTGGCACACTCTTACAGGTTATTTGGAACTTTGGCTATTGTGTACGAGATTCTCATTATTGAACTTCGATATGAATAAAAAACCATTTTATGAAGTTTTCCTTTGTTTGGATACTACAGTATATAATGCTTTTGGAATGTTGTGAACTCGTATATAATAAAATGCTTTGTGACATGAAACCGTACTGTCATTTCAACTTCCTTATGAAATATAAAAAACACAATTTTGGTGTGTGGTTAAATGCACATACACATAATCCATACCTTGTTTTTTCATATGTATATTTCACTTTTTCCCATAAATGCTTGTATTCTCACTTCTCACAAAACATAGTTGCCATGTCCTGTGCCCCAATTCTCGTATGTGTGACGTCGTGGGAATACACAATAACACAGACACGAGCTTCAATGATAAATATGTACAGGTTTATTCACAATATGTACAATAAATATTTAAGTTACTTTTAGCTCTTGGAAAACGTTTACTCCCCTGATCGCAGCAGCGATCCTTAAAAATGTAATCTGACTCGTGGCCCGCGCCACTCCACCAAAATCTCCACCCCGGCGTCCCAACACATGGGTTGCCGTACGAGCCTCGCTCGGCTCCGCGCCACCCTGGGCGCAAGTTTTGTGCGTTCGCACGAGGGTTCCACTCAGCTCGACAAAACCCCACCCCCGCGCTCTGCGTTCGCTCTTATATAGCTCCCACCCACGTGACCTGAAACGTCACTGGGTTTTCACACGGCCCGCGCTAGTCGGTTGCCAGGCATTTTGGGCATCCCTTTCCCTGAATTCTAAAAATTTTGCACGCGGCACGCGGCAAAAATGCGCTGTCCCGCATTTTGGGCATCTCTTTCCCTAGCTCTCGGAATTCTCCCAATACCGCATTGTTCTTACATCCTGCCTGGCCCTTGCGTCTAATCCCTTTGGCGCCGCCATTTTGAGTGGAGCGTACAATACGTTACATATGTATGAGTCTCGTATGTAATGCCAGTAATAAGTTAAATTACCCAGAAGATGGTTTCCGTAATAGGCAGCCCTGCCAAACTCATGAGTGAAGAAGAAGAAGAAGAAGAAGAAGTATTCATTGCGAAATGTAGTCCTTTTTTATTCCTCTACAAGCCCTTGTAATACGTAACATATATTTACAGCTACTCGAGATAGTAAGTGGGACCCTGTTCTATCACACCACACAGTGACGGTGTTCCAGGGGGAATTCACCTCGGGGCGGGCACCTAGCTATTCACTTTATGCGCCCTTTCACCGACACACAAGCACGCTTTCAGGCCGGTATCTGTTAAGTGGAACTCGCCGGTATCTGGATCCTATCGACATACTGGTATTGAATGTGAAGGTTATCCAAACGGCAACCTTCACATTCAATACCAGGGTCGGGCCGCCCTGTTAGCTGAGCTACCGTTAGTGAGCCCCAGGCCGGTACTTGAGTCTAACCAATGTATTATTTAGCGTGCGGGATTCATTCCGAAGAGACTGCCCTTAAGCAGTATTCCGCACCCGAATTTTTGATCCCAGCTTCCTTAGAAGACCCACCTCTGTCGCGGCCAGCCCCCTGGTGTCCTGGGTCTAGGGACTTTATCGGGCAGGGCGCGCCTCGCGGGCGGTCCCCTGGTGCATCTGACGTTTGACTCTCACTTTCTCTGCCAGATGTTATCAACTGATGTCACTGCAGCGCCACCGACCAGGAGGTCCTAGGTTCGAGTCCTGACGGCGGCAGGATTTTTAACACTAGCTTTTCAGCTAGGTCGAATTCAGTCACTGTCTGGAGGAGAATTCTAGTGGCCGGCTGCTCTTATCGCTAGTTTTCCGTGTTTCTCCGATCAACACCAGGCGAATGCCGGAGCAGTACCCTACCAAACGGGAAACGGACCGCGCGCGATCTGTCTTTCCTCTTCCTTGTCATATCTTCTCCCCTTACACACACACTTATTCTAACATGCACTACACTACCACATATCCCGGGAGACCGGTCGGGAGCTTCGAGCTTGTCCCGGCTGGGGCGGTGTCCCGCTGGTGGGACCTGGTTAGGGGGAAACCCCCGACGGTAGGTCGGTGCTGGATCTTGCCATCCAGCGGGGAAGATCACCGCCCTCTCCCGAGAAAAAGCATGCACTACCCTAACGGGACTAATGACCGAAGCAGTTGACGCGCCCGGAAACACGAAAAAATCAATCAATCAATAAATCTTCCAGATGTTGGTTTCAGTTAACTTCGTACAATTGTTTTTTGTAAACTAAAAGTCTGGGAGCTATAAGATGTATTTCCCCAGAATATTATGCCATATTTCAGGCGGGAATAAACATGCACGAAATATACACCACGAGCAGTATGAAGGCTGACTGAATTTGCAAAAATTGTGAACGCGTAGCATAATGAACTTAATTTTGTGCTCAATCGTTCTATCGACGTGAGAACCGCCGGAACCTGGGCATCCCCGACAGGGAGGTTCATGCTCCCCGTCTGGACTTATTTTTGTAGGTTCCCGTAGCCTTGCTGCACTGAGGATGCTGGCTAACGAACCCCACGTTCGAGGGTCGGTGGCAAGCCATTTCTTTTGTTTTAAATTGCAGCTCGCACTGCCAACATAATTTTTTATGCTAGCGCTCTCAGTGGCGAAGTGCCACTGCGGAGAGCTTTTCCTGGCGCACTATACTTCACTGCCTCCATCTTGTGACTAACGACGTGAGTTCCGCCGTAAAGCTCGAGGTCAGGGTGGTCGTTTGCAAGTCTCCATCAGAAAGCACAACCACCTACGCAGTTGTGATTCAAACCGATATAATTTCGATTATTCGAATTGATTTATGTCACCAGCCGCTGTGCGGATTTGTGTTGTTCTGCTCCAGAAGCATACGTCTTCAATCTGCATTACCGCCGCTAAGTTACGTCACGAGAGCATAATTAACTATCATGGGCATCAGGACTTTCAGGCTTTCAGGACATCAGGGTCATGAGGCTGGCCATTCTTAAACGCACGCGCTCATCGCCCCGAGTTCCCAGTCTCGTCCCCCTGAGCCCCTCCGTTCACCGCTGCGTAGCTCGTGAGGCAGAGCTAGTCTCCGATGCCGATGCTCCTAAAGTACAGTGCGACAGGAAATTCACTCCGCACCGAGGTGAATCAGGGCTTTCGAGGGCTCCGCACCGAGGTGAATAAGTTGCATTTGTATTGGTAGCAAGTACGTCGCTGCGAAACAAGCGAAGGAGATAAGCATCTGTTTTGCATCTGTTATTTATTTATTTTTGAATTTATTTACCCTTGTTCGATACTACAATGTCTTTCAAGGGATTGAAGTAACTATCATAACAATTAGAGTTTATGATGGAAAACTTGCACACGTAACCTCAGAACATTATTGTATTACACCTTATATGTTTGCATAATTATACGTTGAGTCAATAAGTATTTGCAGAACATTAAAAAGTAATAATATACTTTACAATTTGTAAATACTCTAGTTCGTTATTAAGAAGAAAAGATGGGTAATTATGAACGTGTGTTATGATTGTGGTAAGTTCGCACTTTACGTTTTCTTTTGTTTTAAATTGCAGCACGCACTACCAACATAATTTTAGTTGCTAGCGCTCTCAGTGGCGAAGTACCACTGCGGAGAGCTTTTCCTGGGCGCACTATACTTCACGTTGGCACTTCACCACTTCATCGCACTGCCACGCCATTCAGAGGCGCCGTCTGCGCACTTGGTTAAGGTTTCATTTCATCACACACAAAACACACACACACACACACTTACCATGCGTGTACATGCAAGAGGAGACTCAATACAACAGTCTTTACGGAGGATGAAGTAGCAACGTTGCCAGCTTAGCCGCGGTGATTTCTCGAAACGCCGAATTTTGCATTAGTTACATTTCATGTCATCGTGATGCGGGCTGGCGAGAAACCACAGCGTTTATACCCCAGTGTAGGCACTTTGGAATTACACTCCAAGCTGGAGGTTGTTCCTTGTAAATAGTTCATGTAGTATATAATAATAATAATAATAATTATTATTATTATTATTATTATTATGATAATGATAATATTTATTCCCAAATTGTTTTACAAAGATAATGTACATTGTTGTTTCTTGGAATTACTAACCATCGATAACCAGTTGTGATGGTTAGCAATACTGAATTTATAATATATTATCTGTCTACTTCTACATAGAAATTGTTTGTGTGTGGCGTGCTTTTTAACTATATTCTTATTTTTTAACATTTACAATCTAAGTTTTTGTGATATATATTGTGACGTCACGGGATTAGACAACCCCATAGCGCCACCATCAGCTACGAAAAGCCCACGAACAGAGGATTAGGGTACGCGGCGGAGCGACGGCTGTAAACGCGCCATCTGCCCACAGCTTTTCGAACTATGACGCGCGAACTAGTGAACAATTTTTTTCCAGGAGGTCACGAAGGAGGAGAATATTCACCCCCAAAATTTCCCTGGGAGTACCATAAGTATCGCGGCGTGCCTCATGGAACTTTCTTTGACTCAGAAGCGAGCGACTACACTGAGCTCTCTTCGATTGCAGCAGGACGGCGGTTGTAACTTGATAGCATAAAAGTTTATTTTAACTTGTATTTAAAAAGTTAGCTTGAGAAGCGTATCTTCGAAAGTGGGTAATTAAAATGGAGTGCACAAGCATTCGTCGCATTCACAATATTTGAGAGAGCAAGCGAAGTGACTGTTTGCCGCAGAAATAATTTCAAATTTGTAAAATTCGCGCAGAAGGACATTATCTAAATCCAGCACATCATATTGCACGCTGAGACCACACATGCCTAAAGTGTGGTAGGTCGGTCGAGCATTTAAGCATAACTTCAGCAACATTAATAATTTCGAGGCTGGAAGCGCGAACAAACTTGTACGAGGCGCGGCAGAAGAAGAAGGACGACCCCAGGAAGATCGAAGCGTAGGTGAGAAAGACTTGGACTGGAACGAGAATCGTACAAATCCGGAACGGGAGAGGGGTATGAAATTGGAGGCTGCGGGGTCCCGTGTTCGAGGGAAACTGCTATCGTCGTGGGACTAAGCGAAGACAGTGGCAACGCGGGCGAGCGGCAGAAAATCCCGGTTACCTACGGGGGAGCGATGCGGAGCTGTTGAGGTAAAGGAACTGGCAACGTTTATGCGGCGATCAGCTGGGAAAAGAGGACAGCAGTAAATACACGACAATTAATGTTAAAAGGGGGTGAAAAGTCTAGAATAGGTGGGAGAAGTATTTCGAACGATGTGAGTGGCCGTTTCAAGTTCATTTACTGCACGTGTCATTAAATTCATTCAAAGAGGCCATACCTTGTACAATTTTTCATAAATAATTCATGATTTTCATATTTTGTACAGTTGATATTATCTGGAAAAGTCAGTTTGTTGTATTGTGTTAAAAGTAATTGCTTTTTTTGTGATATGTAAAGGGGTCAGATTTAAGTAACGTGAATGCTACGTTTTATTCAGTGTTATAGTGAGTGCGAACCCCAAGGCTAGCACCTCTTATCGGGATTCCTTGAAACAAGTGTGAAATTCATTTTAAAAGCCGTGCACGGAAGAACTAGAGGGTAAAAAAGTAAAATAATTTTTGGTAGTGGAAAAACTCAGAAAGGAGTGAGCAAATTGTAAATTGTAGTTGGTGAAAGTGTGTTCAGGCAGTTGAGGTGACGCCTATTTTTTGTTTTGTCTTGATATATTTTTTCTCAGTGACCAGCTACTTAAAGTGCATTATCCTGTTATGAAATTGCGTCACTGTAAATTTTTTCATTGACGTTGACTGTTCATTTTATTCGTATTTTATCTGATTCATTGTGTCCAGGGTTCAGACCTTTCTCATACCCAAAAGATCCTGCTTACTGAGAATATTAAGCTCGCTTCACGAGCATTCATTCTATCACGGCCTCACGTGTGGAAGGTAGTAGTTGGGCGTGTTAGAATATATATATATATATATATACTATTTTTGTGTTGAATGCTTATTTTGTTCATTGAATACAAAATTATTTTCTTCCCCTTATTTTCGTTGAACCATGAAGTTAAGCAGAGAATTTAATTAACGTTGAAGATATTACTAAGACAAAATGATTTTATAGAACAAGACTTGTATTTAAGAGCAGTTATTGTAAGAGCAGTTTCCGCGAAATTTTGATTGAAAAGTTTGCAAATAAGTTTTTTTTACTAAAATCGCTCTATTTTTTTAACGAATGGATTAATGTTCCCAATTAAATTAAGAGTCATAAATCATTTTTGAACACCTTTTTAAAAATATTAGTAGATACTTAGTATTAATTAATAATGTGTTAGAATTACAGCAATGCTAAAAATTCAATAAATCGTTTTAAGAGGACTGTTTGTGTCAAACGATTCGATAGCGTCGAATGCCACTTGCCTTGTGATGCGTAGCGCCCATTTCAATCCCAGAGTAAACAAATGTGTTTTTTCTTTGAACCTTTCTGAGAATAGAACAAAATGCACAGAGTACAATGGCAGAACCCCATATTCATTAAAACTAAAATTTTCAAAGAAATTAAATATGTTTTGTCTGAACCTCTCGCACTTCGTTTAGTAAGAAGGTTTTCAAGTGATGACTCACGTTTTATTAAGATAGAAGTGACAGTATTATAATATTACGTAATCCTTATCATTTATGATATAAGGTACACGTTTTGTCTATTTTTTGCACCTGTTTAATGCAAAATTATGTTGGCTGACCTCGTGACTTGGGAAATGTAACAATTACAAATGACAAGGTACGGTCGCCATTTTAGAAAACCTTTTTTAAACGAATCTCGCAAAAAGCAAAAAGGATGCCCATGTTTTTACCTAATGCGGGGCAACACGAAACCCCCTAAGCTATCAGATTCCGAATACTGTCGTCACATTTGAAACCTTTCAAAAAGGTCGTCCAGGTTCTAAAAAAAACAGTATCATAAATTTTAAAGGATCTCAATTGGAGATAACAATCTAAAAAATAAACATTACATTTATTAAAAGGAATGAATGAATACAAAATCAATTTTTTCCCTTGCAGATACAAAATTGCTGCAAAAAACAATACAGAACTACGAATAGAAATCAAGAATGACAGAAAGCGGTGCCGTCTCTATACAAAAAACTGTTATAAACAGGAAACCCATTAAACGGGGGCTTAACAATGCCCTTACTTAAACAAATTACGGGTTTTCAAAAGCCTTGACAATTTATTTAGGATGAGGGAAATTAATAAAACATATCAAAAATTTACAAAGAACGATCGGGCTTCTCTCAATACGAAAAGGAGGAAAAAGAAATACAGTATGAGCCATTACCTACAAAAACCAAGTTTTTATGGTGCATAGTTCCCCAAAATTTCTAAAAGGATCTCTTACCAAAAACAACCTTTAACAAAAAACAAAACTCCGGGAAAAGGGAAAGGGAAAGGCCCCCGCCCGCTCGTATCTCATTCAACAGAGGGACCGCCACGAATGCCGATCGCCCACGGCCGAACAATGCCGCATGTGACCGGGAAAAATTCGTGCCGATGGGGCTGTCGCCCAGCCGACTTCTTTGCCGGGGCCAGGACCGGATGCGTAGCGCTGCTTTCCAATGGCCGCGGTTCGAGCTACCGCACGGGCCTAGCAGACGCCTAACCAAAGCTTCAAACTGCCGAATGCGGCCGAACGCCGTCTTACTCACGGCGGGAGCAACAATCCAAAAACTGCCGAATGCGGCCAAGCGCCGTCTTACTCACGACAGGAACAAAAACTGCAACATGAACAATCACATAAGTAATGCACAGTACTAAATACTAGCTCTCCACAACATAATCGGAGGCCAGCATACAAACAAGTCTCTTTAAACAACTGCAAATACAAATCAAGAACAAAATACAGAGTAAACCTGCTTCAAACCATTAGCAAATTTACGCAACCATATGAATCAACAAATATTTCAAATACAAGATCCAATTCCATGTCATAAAAGCACTCATTCCTAAAAGTCTAGACTATTATGCACTCATACACATATTTACAATAATACAATACGGTTCTGAAGGAACCGGGCCTTTCATAAAAATACCATTAATGGCTCATAAAATTACAAAAGAGCATGCACTCGTCATGCTGGTAAGAGAGAATATACGAAAACGATGGACAAACTTTCGTGAGACTAGTAGCAAAATTAAAAGACGTAAAACTATATGCGGCGAAAGGCACTGTGCGCGAGAAGCGCACGACTTTTATACCAACCCCAGAAGGGGTTACACTGTGGCAGTGGAGGGGAGTAGCGGAAAAATATCGATACAGCCACAGAGTAGTACGGACCTCTTTGCCTAAGAGCTTGTACACTTTTCGCCTGAAAGAATAGGCAGCACGCGTAGCGTGCCTGTAGTGGCGGCTTCTAGTAGCAAAGCAGAGAACCATACTAATAGATAAAGATAATATTTTGATTTGCCATAAAAATCTTAATTTTAAGGCTACAAAGGCAAACGAGGTGTCCATACAACCCTAACTGTGGTCTAAATTGCGAATTTTGTTGTTAGAACCCGCTACAATCAGTGGTTTTCTTACAATAATTGAAAACCTGTTTTGAAACTAGTGAAAAGTCTTACACAAAATGCCAATTTTTTCTCAGCACTCAATAAACCAAACAATCAGATCTTATTAACAATTTCTTAGGTGTTTTAAACCTTCTCATGGCCATGAGATTACCGTTTGATTTTTGCAAGTTACCATTTTAGAGAAAATTAAAGATGAAAAATTACCCATAAACTAGCATACTTAATCTAATTACAGAGCAAGAGCTTACAAGCTATGGATATAAAATCTTCTCGGTAGGTCTTCTCAGATGATCGTTGGCTTCTATTAGCTGTTTCAACACCAATATTCAACATTTGTGATTACTTAAATTTCCCAAATTTAACAAATTACGCTTCGATGTATTAAAGACAACTACATTATTACATATACTTCACTATATACGTAACAGTTTTTGTAAACTGCAACAAAATACTTAACTAGTGGAGTTCTGTTATCTCTATCCGGAGATATGTTGTCTCCATCTTCAGGTGTTTAATGAAACCTAAACCATTAACATACAATACTACAAAGAATATCAAAACCACTGTAAATATTTTAAAATATATAAAGTACACTACTTACATTCATGCATGAGGTACACAGTACATCTTGTCAATAGAATTGTAAAATCGATATAACCCTTATTTGACTAGGACAGCACACCCGGAAGAGATTGTAACCATCTGAACCCCATCAATTTTGTATTGAACAGTAACCGGTATCAATAATACGAGAAAGTATGGGTTGGTGTTGTGTAACTAATTTGCCCAGATGTTGATTCCAAATTGTAATACGAATTCAAACTGCTCGTTAGAATCGAAGACGATTTAAATTCGCGAAAAACTGAAAGCAATCCTCTATTTAAGTTATTTGTAGCTAAATTTGATTTTGTATTCTTTGTACTAGAGGTTAACCTCGTTCGTTTTGTTTCTTTGTATTTTTAATTCTTCTTCTCTCTTCTTTTTCTCTCTCTCTGATCTACATCCCTTTCCCCTGTGACTCAGTACATCACAATTGTAGGGATCACTGCTACTCTGAACTTGTAACACAAAAGTCAAGCAAGTTGCCTAATAAAATAATCGACGGTCAACAGGGATTCATATTGTCATGGTGCGCGAATAATATAAATCGATGAAACAAAATAAAGAAAATTTAAATTCAAAACATACAATTCGCCAATAATCTCATTTTACCTTTTTATTTTTACTTTATCGTATACATCCGAATATACGGAATAATATACGTAATAGAGAAAGTTATGTAACGCGGCGGCAAAAAACGGCGATATTTCGGCACAACAATTTATATTGTGAAGCTCTGATACAGAACAGTTAGATAAATCATTTTACAATACGCAGTACATTACTCTCTCTAACACGGTATGTAGTCGGGTTTCAGAATTTGTGGTTCGTTGATACCAAAAAAGTGGTTTATTTCTGTTTGTCCTGTCTGTCCGTTCGTCTGTGAACACCACTGGCTCCTAAACCACATTTTTCCCTAAATATGCGGAAAAACCTATGGAATGTTTTCTAAAATGGATATTCCCAGGTCCATCGGGCTCGACTCGATGTGCTGCGATTTTGAAAAACAATTCTTTAAAATTTGTGGGTATGTTACATGAAGTCTCACGGATACTTTCAAAAAAATGTCAAAAATGTTTTTTTTTAATTTTTCGAAAAAATACAGTAAAATATACGTATAAATATAACAAATGTCGGCTTTTCATTGTTAACTCTGAAGTTTCGAAAATTTCAAAAGTTTGACATTTTTTGGGTTTATTCCTAATATTACATATTTAAGACAGATTTTTCCTTCAAATAAAATGTGTTCTTTGTTAGTTCACTCATTAAGGTCATGTACATATTTGTGAAAATGTTAGTAGTTTTCTCGCAATATTGCGTTTATGTGCATTATTAACAAATAATTCAAACGAGATTTTCTCAAAAAGAGCTCCCAATTGCTTCTTTAAACTTTTTATGGGCATAGTGCTAAGTGTACTTTATAAAATGACATAAACATTATATTGCTCTATTTTTTCAAAATTACGAAAAAATAATTTTTAGTCATTAATATTTGCTCTCAAGTCGTTAATATTTGCATTATCGGCAATTTGTCCACATTATTGAATTTACAAGTAACTGTGCTTTAAACGAGGTGTTGTTAAGTTTCTCGAAAACCGAAAAGTTTTCTGTGAAAATGAACTCAAAATTCTGCATTTTCAGAAACGTTCAAACACCATTTCTCAAACACATATCTAAATTTGTCTTCGAACTTTTCGTACGGATAGTTCTGTATGCACTCTTTAAGATGGCATAAAATTTATTTTGCTGTATTCTTTTGCTTTTTCAAAATTACACTAATTTAACTTTTTTAAATATCTCTCACGTTATTATCCGCATTTTCAGCAATTTGTATACATTGTTGCATTTGCGCGTGTAATATTTTCAAAAACTCAAAAGTTTCTTGTGAAAAAGAACTTAAAAGTTTGCAGTTACGGTTAAACGCCATTTTCTCAAAAACGACTTCAAATTTTTCAAAAAAATTTTCATATAAGTCACCATTACACGTCATGTTTCACTTCCACCATAAGGGAACGGAAAAATTGAGAAAATGTGAAAAAATTACTTTGGGCGACGATAGATGGCAGCTGGCAAGAGGATGAGGGAGACCGGAAACTGCCCAGACAAATAAATTAGTAAAACAACTGGTACGAAAAAGTCTGTGCAATTCTGTACACCATTAATTTAATGGTTGTGCCACCTTTCGATTCAAGTGCATGCTGTTTCCCGTATCACTTTCTTGAAGATCTTTGTGAGTCAATAGCCCTATAAGAATCTGTAGGCGTTCTTCAGGTCATTGGGCCGCTTTCGTTCTCTTGGGGCAATGGCCATGCTATAATGCAATCGTTCTGGTGGCACATGCATTATTCGGCACTTTCCTTCCATTTCCTGGAATCTTCCTTCCTCGCCTCCGTGTCGATACTTTGCTGTGACTCACTCTTTCGGGAAATCCCTGTGAAACGTGCTACGGTGCACGATACGAAACGACCCATTGGATTGTTGTCATTTTATTCGCAACGTTTCAGGAAAATTAGCTATTTATACAGAAGTTATCAAAATACCAAACACTCTATTAGTGGTTTTGTTTTCCAAATTTTTTATTTTATAACTAATCTTACAAAAAACAATTCTATGTCCAGGTCGAGATTAAAAACTTTTAGTGCTCCAACAGCACATACTTCCTCAATTATGTTTAAAGATTACGTAATATTATAATATTGACTTTTGTAATGAATCATCCCTACACCCGTAGAAAAGTTTTCTGAAACAAAGAAGTAATTACTTGTAATACAAATCCTGGCAAATTAATTCTCTTATTTCCAATAATACCAACGTCATTGTGAGAGAGGAGATAAGGAGAGAGAAATTAGGAACAGCATGACAGAAATAATTTTAAAGGGTTTTGGGAAATGCTGTGAATGCGATCATGGACGAGTATTGAATACTTGATTGGTCTTCAGAAATGTCTAACTATTCAAGGGTATTAAATCAAGCAAGTATAACACTTTCGGTAATTTCGTTTATTATGTGTTATCAGAGAAATCAATACAATATGTAATCTAATACAGTGGCCAACAATTACATATGATAGCGGCGGTATCAATGCCAGCACTCTCTCAAAATTAAGAATAATATGCCTTTTAACAAGTACAGTGTCACGAGAGATCAAATGCATTATTGAACTAAAACAGGGCAAATATTTTTTATAAAATGTATTCCTCCATAATAAAGCAAATTTATGAAACATTTTAATTTATAATTAAACCTCAAAAATTATTGCGTCACAATTATTACTCGAGAATTGGCTACATAGGAATTTACGTAAATAATACTAAATTGAATTAATTAAAATATTAAAGATAACCAAAACGTGAGGAAATAAAATAATTACAAAACCTAAAATACTTCATTAATTCAAATGATAATCCTAAATTACGTGGGTCTTACATGGGTCTGGACTCACAGATTTACTATGTACCCTGAATTACCTTCTCGAGCCCCTGACTTACAAAGTTGAATCACGTGCTCCTAATAGTTGTAAACGCGTGACGACTTTTTAACATAATAATTCGATAAAACTGACAATAAAACTAAAAGAACTTTGTATGTCTACGTGGCCTTTATTATGCTTTGTAGCATTGAATCCGTCCTGTTCTTTGACTCGACAACTTACCATGAGACTTGGCCGACCAGCCTCTCCCCTTGACCCAGCGTCTCGCCCATCCGATAAGGGGTTCGTGTGGTTAGCAGAAAGACATCCCGTCACCGTATATACTGGTCTTCTAAACCTTATGGTGGGCTTTCTCATCGTCACACAGCAATAGAGAGTAAGGAAAGCGCACAATTATCATTTGCCCCGGCCGGGGAATGCAAATCGAGCCCGGGATTGCGCTGTGGAAAGCAAGCACGCTAACCAATGAACCACGAGGGAGCAGCATTGAGTCAACGTATCTTAATAACGTTTTTGTCCATGGAAACAATGCAAAGTTACTCTAGAATTAAAACCTATAAACATCGCGTCAGCAATCAACAATTTTCTTAATATAAACTGAAAATACGACAAACGTAGAACATAATTTTTTGGCGCGCGTCAGTTAACTCAGTGATTTAGTTTACACTCACGTAAAATTGTTATCAAGAAAAATGTGTTTTATCAAGCAAAATTCATAATTTTTCAAGTTTTCAGTTTCCTAATATTAGAATTAAAATAAAAATTCTAAACTATTGTATAAAAGTGAAACCTATTTTATATACTTCTTTTATTGAAACATTGGATCCGTTTTTGAGAAAATGTCGTTTACGTAATTCCGAAAATGAGCAATAATAGCTTTTTTCGCAAAACATTTAGGATTTTTCAAAAAAAGTCATTAGAATAATTTAAAGCACTTGCACTCACTAATTCAATGGTGTATAAAAAACCTGTAATGTACTAAATACAAACATGAAATATACTATTTCAAAAAATTAGATTTGTGTAATTTTTGCAAAAATCAAAAAGAATATTTGAAAAATGACGGTTGTGTCGTTCATTGTATTTACCACTTTTCGTACAAAATTTTTAAAAAAATTGAAGCGGTTTTTGGAAAAAGATTGTTTTCAAAATGGCTCTATTTCTTTCAAAATTGCGCGATAGCTATTAATATTTTTAATAAATGTACATGACATTAATTGACTGATGGTGGAGAACAAATTTTATTTGATGATAAACTCGATCATCAATAATGTAAAACTTTCACATTTTTGGAACATTCAGGGTTAACAGTAAAAATCGTATTTGTGCCATCTTTGTAAGTATATCACTCTGTACTTACAAGAAAGTTAAAGAAAGAATTGTAGCCACTTTTGAGAAAAGTTTGAAAATATCGCTGAGGCTTCGTGTGAAGTACCCCCCAATTTTTAAAAATGTTTTTCAAAATCGCCAAATCCTATTCTAGGAATAGTTTAGGCGGCAGTATTGATCATAGGCAGACGGGGATTCGGAAGGAGGGGCAGATAGACGGACATTTTAAGCAAGAACACTTTTTCGGTGTCAGGGACTCCCAAAACGTGTATTTCCGTTGAAATCTCGAAATCACTTTTCCGCAGCAATATATAACTTTCTCTACGCTACGTACATACTTAGGTAGAACTCAACACAAACGCATTCGCCTTCTGATTACCAGATACAAATAAACATTACAATTGGCGCCAATAATATAAACACCAACAAGATGAGTTACCATTCTAACACTAACGGTTGAAATGAATTCACCATCGAATTCATTTCAACCAGTGACAACAAATAATAAAATGACTAAAAATTTTTAACTATTTGTAAAAAATGACTTGCTCAAAGGCGGGAATATATTTTCAGAAAATGCCGAAGTCTATTACTATAACACTCGACGTAGAAATCATATTCATCAGGTGACAGTATCAACAGCTCATTACAAAAAATTTACATACAATACATGTACATTATTTTACAACACTTTGCCAGATGACATTAAACGATTAAATTCAATAGAAAAGTTTAAATCCCAAGTGAAATCGTTTCTGCTGCATAACTGTTTCTATACAATTAGAGACTATACTGAGCATCACAAGAAAAGGAACATTAATTTTAACAATGATACATAATGCATTATTTACCATTTGGACTGTATAAATGAGTATAAACAACCTGTAACAACTATTGTACTACAGCTTCCGGGTCAATGACCCCCATCTCGATCAGGTTTATCGTCCAGTTTCCCTGATCCATTCAGCAAATGCTGAGATGGCCCCTTGTTTTGCTTCTGGACATAAATGTAACTTCATTTTCTGTGCACGTCTTCTAGAATTCAGTGGGAAATACAATTATTCAAATTATCGTTTCCATGTTGTCGCGGCAGGAAGTAATAAGAGTCAAAATTTATTGCTTATTTATCCTTGAAAATAGATTTTATTACATGGGAGTTTTTTTTTCTCCCTTTCAAAATTCAAAATTTATTGCTTTTTATCCTTGAAAATAGATTTTATTACATGGGAGTTTTTTTTTCCTTTCAAAAATTCAAAATTTAAGTAGTATATGATTTAGTGTAGGGATCACAGAATTTTGAAAATATGCACACAATTCACTTTTCCCCATAGCACGTCATACGCAGTTTTTAACTGTTTTTTGACGTAAAATAAATAAATAAATAATTTCCTTAACATTTACTATCTTTTCGATAATTAGAACATTTGTATTTAAATAAATGCTACACCCTCCAGCATTACTACAACGCTTTCTTTACACTGAATATCATCCGAGACAGCGAAACGTGTTCCCAGTAATTTAGGCGCGGAATAGTTTAATGTGTGGAGGTATAACAATTCTAAATAAACTATTGTGTTACACAATTTTCTTTAATATTCAAAAACTTCACTCTCCGTAAAAGAAACTAGATACATTCTTTTCAATGAATCATTATTGAATAGCTTCTTTTCACTATCGTACACAACTAACATAATAATACACACATAGGCGCACACACACACACACAGCATGCGTGCACATGGAAGAGGAGACTACAGTCGGGAGGATGAAGTTGCAGCGTTGTCATCTTAGCCGCGGCGATTACTCAAAAGGCCATATTTGGCGTTAAGTTATTTACATTTCATTTCACCATGATGCGAGCTGAATTGTTCCAAAAACATTACCACGAACGACGCAACATCCACAATTTCGCAGTGTTTGCCAGCAACTGTACGATAAGCTATAAAATTTATTTAACCAAAATAAACTTTACTTAAACGATAAAAATTAAAAAAATTAAATTACAAAATGTTATTGGTATCCAAAATTAGAAGACTTCGAAACTTCATTATTATGAAAATTCCTAACAGACATATTTTATTGATTCTTTCGATTTATTTAAATAGTTGAATAGTTCAAAATATTCGTTTAAATTGCAATTTAATAGTAATACTAATAAGATCAATTTTAATTTGTTCAAATAATTGCAAGAAAAATAAAACTTGTTAGGAGAAAAGAATAAAACTTGAAAATAAAAAAGTTAGAGAGCTAATATACTTCACTACGTAGCCTATGTAATTTTTATTTTATGTTCGGGTTATCAATAAATACACAAATGCAAAGACGCTTTCAGATATTTTAAATTAGAGATAGTCCTTGTAGATTAATTTCGCAGAGAAAATATCTTTCTCTAGCTCAGTCCGGTCGTAATGTATATTAATGAGTGTGCAGCCCGTCGCGAGGTCAGTTAGCATTAAACCGAAATTATTTTACTGGCCGGATCTGTCTCCACAAATTATGATGAATGTGCCTCAATATTTTAAGTTAGTGTGGTGTGCATATCACAGCATAATTCAAGGTTTATCACAGCGAATTTCCATTTCGTTTTTAGTTCCTTTCTCGTACGTCTCGATATGAAAGTTATAGGCGTTGAGAGCACAATTTTTCCCATAAGAAATCTCAGTATTACAGAATATATTTTGTCAAAAATCTGAATTGGCTTGCACTAATTGGTTATAATTGGCCAAAAGATCTGAAACTTTGTTTTAGAATCTAAATAACGAATCTTCTTTCATAATAAAACCGTTCGAGAAAATTTTATTATTTTCTAAAAATGCACAAATTGCACACAGTATTGAGCAAAACTTTAAAAAAAATTGACTTGACGTTAATGAAAGAACTAATTACGGATACTAAATGTCATTTGAAAGTAAAAATCTCTATCTTTAATGTTATAGTTGTATGAAGACGCCAGAAGTCTTTAAGGGTATGTTTTGGTTGCGTGGTTAGTAATTCTGGGCACTTCAACAGCGTAGGTCATTATTTCCGTAAGTGTAGTGCATATTTTCCTCGGGAGATGGCGGTGATCTTCCACCGTTGGATGGCGAGATCCGGCACCGATCTGCCGTCGGTTAGCGGGGTTTCCTCATACCCAGGACTCTCCTACCAGTGGACCCAGCCCAGATAAGCTCTAAGCTCCCGACCGGTCTCCCGGAATATGTGGTAGTGTAGTACATGATAGTGTATGTGTCTGTAAGGGGAGAGGATAGGACAAGAAAGAGGAAGGAAATATCGCGCGCGGTCCGTGGCCCGTTTGTTAGGGTACTGCTCCGGCATTCAAGTGGTGTTGATCGGAGAAACCACGGAAAACTACCGTTCAGAGGAGCCGGCCGCCAGAATTCTCCTCCAGAAAGCGACTGAATTCGACCTAGCTGATAAGCTAGCGTCGAAAATTCTGCAGCTGCGCCGTCAGGGCTTGAACGTAGGACCCCCCGGTCAGAGGCGCTGCTGTGACATTAGTTGATGCACTGATTTAAGCGAATGCGACTGGACGTTGCTCTCCGTTCGATTCCCTTATACATGGACCTTTTCTGAAAATCCGAGTCTCCAATAACTAACATTTGACCGCAACAAATTAAACGTTGAATGTACGTTACACGTGTTAAACAACTTTCACATGTTAAGTGTATGTGTTGAATACAATTTATCATTACGTCCGTACTGGATCACGGGTTGATGACTAAAACATCAAATTAAATTTTTAACTTCTACCGTACATTGCAAGCTTCGTATTTTTTAAAAATATTGTATATGCCTTCTTTCGGTAGACCATGGCTATGATGTCAGCATTCTGGACATTAAAATTAGCTTCTTTTATCCTAGATCGGTATTCTATGACGCGCTTGAATCATATATGTGGTAAATATATTATACTGTTATAAACTTTGCCGCTAGAGTCGCCAAAGAACGTCGTTTAGAAGGAGAAGGAAACAGAGAACTGGAAAATAAATTATAATGTCCCTCTATCACTATTTTATTCTCTTCAAGAACAACCAAATAATGAATGTTGAATTAGATAACAAAGTGTGAGCAACACTTCTGTGTCCTTCTAACTTGTGACATTATTTATTAACTCTCAATGTACTGTTTATAGACTCAAGACGTAACCACCGGCTGAGATTATCTCAGAGTCAGCATTGCAGCTGTGTGAGGGAGGAACGCCATCGCTACTCCGAATAAAGCATTAACTTCACTTACGGGACCAACGATCATAAAAACTGACGTCTCCCTTAAACAATCCATCAATTATTTTGACGGTAAGGGATTGTACAATGGGTTGTCTATCAACCAGAGACAAATGTCGCGTGAGAATCTTCATTGTATTTCCTTGTACAAGTTTTTTTTCTGGAGAGATATGCAGCCACATCAAGGGGTTTAATGTTTACTTTACTTACCCAAAGTAATAACCATAGTAGTTGACTTGCTTGGAAACACTTGAGCAATCAATTCGCTTCTATTCATCCTCTGAGTTTGCGAACGTGTTCTCTGAAATACCCCGTACTCGTCAATTGTAAAATGTTGAATTAACCCTTTACTTCCTTGCTAGGGTGTGGAGAGAAAGTTAGGTAATGCTGCGCGAAAAATCGGCGAGTTTTCGGCAGAAAAACTCTTATTACACGGCCGTGGTAAGATAAATCCAATTGCTAAATTAAGAAATAAAAATCCTCTAACACGTGGTATAGCCAGAATCCATGTTTTGTAGGTCCTTGATACCAAAAAATCGAATATCAGGAAAACGTGCGTCCATCCGTTCGTTCGTCTGTCCGTCTGTCTGTCCGTCTGTGTACAACGCTAGAGGATAAAGAGTTTATAAGTTATAAGTTTTCGAAACTTTCAGTACTTTCTGCGTAATGCGTGAAAGTTCGAACGATGAAGTGCGTTCTGCTTTTGTATCACTAGTTACATTTAATTAAAGGTGTTTTTCTTTAATGAGTAACGTTTCAAACCCTTCCTACGCGTATTTAATCGTGATGATCGAGTAAGGAACAACAACTAGTATCAGAAACTTACTCAGCGAGTAAAAACTAACTGTAATTATTTTATGTATTAATTACAAACACATAGTTTCTTATTTATTATGCAACTTTTAAAGTGAAGTGTAGTGAAGTAGAAGTAAAGTAGAAGTAAAAAAGTGACAAGTCAACCTGAAATGAAACAACGAAAATAATTTGTCTAAAATTTCGCAGTTTCACAGACCACCGGTAACAGAAGCTGGAAGGCCAGTGGCGTAACTAGCACTTCTGGGACCCCGGTTCAAAAACTAAATTGGTGCTCCCCTCAAAAAATGTTAACCATCTACACAAAAATCGTGCTGAAAACTAATTGAAATTACAAATTTGGAAAACATCTTCGCCTCATAAAATAAGTAATTCAAACTTTACGCTAGTAGATGTGTGAAAATAAACAAATCGTTTTTAGAAGGTGTTGTTAAAGTATGTTCAGTCAGACAAAAAAATGGCTTTCTGGGGCCCCAGGTATTTTGCATCTCCCGGGCCGGTGCTAGTTACCAGTTAACGCCAGTTACGGTTAAACTGGTCTCAAGTGTTATGTAGTGGAGTCTCGGGTAAAGCGGGCGTGCGATTGTTCGGCTGACGGAAGAGGTTACCATCGCGTCACGAGAGGGGGCGCGGCCTCTCTCCGAGGGGACAGCTGACGAGCGCCGAATCGATGGCGCGGTGCGTGGCTGGGGAGGCGTGATCGATATCTCGAGGCGGCGAGCCTCTCGACGTCGAGTGCGCGGTCGAGTTCCCTAGGTCATGGAAATTCGCTTTCGTGGCTCAGCTGAAGACAAACTTCGCTTGTGAGGAGCCGTCTTGACAGCCCAGAAATGTTGTTCATCCAAATGCACGCAAACCAATGGAAATTCACTTTTGTAATAGTGACGGCTCTGTTTGTGAAGCAAGCGCAGGAAAACAAATCGTCCCATCGTTGATGAAGGGCCGATGATGGTGAGTGCCTCCATTATTTCTGAGAATGGATGAAGGAGGAAGCTGGAAGGACAGATAATTGGTGTGAGGATTTGCCTGTCCTTTACAATGCATAAAAATTTATTTAGGGTATTTGTGGCGAGTGAATTATAAGAGATGAATAATGATGTACCGAATGATTGCTTATACGAGATACATATTGGTAATAAAAGCCACAATCACTTGAAGAAAACAACATTTCTTTACACGAGACTGGAACCTGCTGCCCCCCCCCGGCGTACTCGCTCGCTGCTCGGCGCCAACAACACTGGCCAATACAAACTCGTGGCCACCAATACTGGCGTCGAATTTATTAAAGAACAAAGACATGACAAGATGACCGAAATGTAGCCACACCCTTCGACGCGGCATTACCCGGACAGCCAAGATCATTTGCAAGACTGACCGCGGAAGCCTACGACTTCACGGATGTTGTATTTTTTTATAGCAACTTTATTATTGCTTGTCCTACTTTCGATTGTCAGCATACCATTGCTTGGAGGCCCGTATCCGAGGCAAGTCCATATGAAATTTGCGGTGACCAAATTTTGATCTGCTCTTTTTCCTCTTCCTCTCATTCTTCTGTTTCTGCGTCACCATTACCTTAACATTTTCGTAATTACAGCGTAACAGATCGTACCTTATGAGACTCTAAGATTTTAGAAATTGAACTTCTAAGCTACAACAAATAAATAATAAATGAACTTTTAGATATACGTGTGCAATTATACGAGATGTTTTGAAGGCGTTTCACTTCTTATTAACCATCATTTTTAACCGCAGGCGTTTGTAACGTCAAATATTCAGATGGAATATATTTCGTTGGCTCAAAATTCTTGGCCTACTTCCAAAAATACGAAGCTTCAGTTACAAACTCGTCTCGATAGCTTCCGAACCAGTTCATTATTATACTTCTATTGTAAATAACATGCGAGAGCCGTATTTTTTCTTGTGTAATTTATTTAATTTTTTCTTTTTTATTCGCCTAAATTAAGTATTTTTGTACATTCTGTAAATAGAATGTGCATTACAAACACAGAGATATACTATAAATGTATAAAATGCTCACAAATGACGACAAAATTACTAAATTATCTCATTTATAGCGAAGTATCCTTTATTTGCGTGCAGAATTCGATGATTGGAGATGGGACATCTGGCTTCTCCAGACAGCAGCTGCGCACCCGTAATCTCGAATTCCTACCCAGGCCCGGCGCTTGACGCGTGTGAGCTGTCGAGGCCGTGGAACACGCCCGTCTGCCTCTCGAGTGCCGTAATCTCGTAATGGGACCTCCGGCTACCGACCCCCTTCCCTTTACCCGGAACGGGGGAGAAGAGCCGCACAAGGAAGCGAAGGTGTCGCAGGAACCTCGGAAAAATGGAGGGGAGGAAACCGGGTCGCAGGAGCTCGAAAGCTTTGCGATTCACTCCACTTCAACGAAGCCTGTGGCGAGAATTGACTTGTCCCTTCAATCCAACGCGGACGCTAAGCAATTTAGGATCTCGGTCAAAACTAATATTGAGAGCACCCCCAGAAAAAATTAAATAACATTTATATTTTTAATAACAATGTTATAAAGTGATGTTTAACAACTTTTATTGTAATAATAAATTTCTTCATGATGATTTATAAGTCATTATATTTTAATTATATTATTTCTCTTTTCTCTCATTCATTTTTTCATGGATGACATTTTTCGTCCCTCGAATGTTCACTAATGTTGAATCGTCCCTCGAATGTTCACTGATCCTCCCAAAACTAATGAGACTACTGTTTGAATCTAGCGAAAAAGACTACTTCACTAACATATTTAACGAGGTTTTGCTCGAATGTATAATGGAAACTGAGTATTCGTATTCTACAAACAATAAAAGTTTGGTCTCTGTGAGAAACAGACATTTCTTTCATATTCTTTATCCATAATGATATCTGCTTCTTCAGTTTGTCATTGTTATGAAATGAATCCCTATAATATTTCATTTAATACTTGAAGTATGTTTTGGTAAAAGAGTATGGATATAAATTGACTAATTCAAAAATATAAGTTTGTTGTATATACAATATTCTACACAGAAAACAATATTCCACAATAGTATCAAGTTTTAATGTAATCCAGAGAACCAGGATTGATTGCTTGATTGATTTTTTCGTGTTTCCGGGCACGTCAACTGCTTTGGTCATTATTCCCGTTAGTGTAGTGCATGTTTTTTCTCCGGAGATGGCGGTGATCTTCCCCCGCTGGATGGCGAGATCCGGCACCGACCTACCGTCGGCTAGTGGGGTTTCCCCCAACCAGGACTCTCCCACCAGCGGGGCACCGCCCCAGCCGGGCCAAGCTCTAAGCTCCCGACCGGTCTCCCGGAATATGTGGTAGTGTAGTGCATGTTAGTGTGTCAACACTTACTTGGACGTAGGTTTTTGACTTTGGTATATACTGGTAAAAAGCATTTTTGTTCCTTGTAGTAATTTTGAGGTTTTTGGGTATATATCGTGGTAGATTGTAGAATTGTTTGACTCAGCTATTTTGATGGCATATTTGAGAGTTAGCATTAGTCTACGATGAGCTAGATTGGGAGTTGGTTCTTTGGCTTCTATTAGAATGCTGCCAATGGGTCTAGTATGAAAGCAGCCAGTGCTATTCGTAGACTTTATTATGTATAAATCAAGTTTTTTTAGGTCTTTTCTGCTAGCTGAATCATATAATATGGATCCATAGTCGATCTTGGATCGTACTATTGCTTTGTAGGTCATTAGCTGGAGATGTTTATCTGCTCCCCAGTTATTATGGTAAATGCACTTGAGTATGTTAGTCTTTTCTTACATTTCTAGTAAAATTGTTTTTTTTTTAAAATTTTTTTAAATTTTTTTTTTTATATTTGTCTGTAACGTTTGGATAATTTAAAACCTGATTTGAGAGACCATCCATGTAGATTGTTTAGGGCAGATTATATAATCTCTTGACTGGTTGTAATAGATGTTCCTCTGCAAAGAATGGTAATGTCATCTGCATACTTCCTTATGATTACCGCATGGTTGATTTCGGAGCCTGCCCATTAATGGCCAATAGGAATAAGGTAACACTAAGTACTGCACCGTGTGGTAGTCCATTTTCCAGATGTTGTACTGATGATAAATTCCATTAACTTTCACATTAAAAGTTCTTTCTTTTGTGAAATTCTTGATGAATTGAAATATATTGCCTTTAAGTCCATATTCTTGTAATTTAGTCGTGATTCTATGGGTCCACACCATGTCTAAGCTTTTTCAATGTCTAGGCTCATTGCTAAAACATGCTGTTTGTTAGCAAGGGCTTCTTGGATGTAAGTATCAATACTTACTAGGTGAGAAGTAGTTGAGTATCCTGCTCTAAAACCAAATGTTGTTAGATATGATGTTTTTAAAGTCTAGAAAACATCTGAGTCTTATGTTAATTATTTTTCCAGAAGTTTGCACATATTGCATATTAGAGAAATGGGTCTGTAATTTTCATTTTCTGTGGGGTCTTTTCCAGGCTTTGGAATAGGTATAACAATAGCTGATTTCCATAGCTCGGGAAATATATTTTTATCCCATATTAGTTATATATTTTTAGTAATGTTTCTTTTCCTTCTAGGGTAGATTCTTCAAAAGAATGTATGGAATGTTGTCTTGTCCAGGTGATGAGTTCCTAGTCCTGTTGATAGCGGAATTAAGTTCTTTAATTCCAATAGGATCATTGAGATGGTGATAAGTAGCCAAGTCTTCATTATTTGTAAGTTCTGTAAGGTTGTCTTGATCTTTTTTGTGTTGTAAGAAGGCTTCTGTATAGTTTTTTGAGCTTGAAGTTTTGGCTGAAAGCTGCATGCAATTGAATTCCTATTTCATTAGGGTCTGTAATAATGTGGTTATTTGACAGTAAATAATTTTTTTAATTTGGCATAATTGATCGTTGATTTACTTTTTTGTTCCTTCGATAGCTTTTATTTTTGCCCATGACTCACTAATATTATTGTATTAATAAACCTAAGACATAATTGTACCGGGACTTCGATTTACTTTCTTTTACGGTTCTTCTTGTAACATCTCTCATCTTTTTGTTTTGTATTTTTTTTCTTCAGTATTATGTTTTTTGTATTTGTTGAAGGCATGTTTGGAACTTTTGAGTGCCAATTTTAAAAATTATTAGTGTCTGTGTTTTCAGTTTCTAGAAGGTTTTTTGTTTAGGTAGGTACTTTTTGATCAGATCATTATAGATATTCCAGTTAGCTTTGTTGTAATTCCGTCTTGGGATTGCTTAATCATGTTTATACATGTTGGGAGTGTTGTTAATGTCTATAAAAATAGGGAAATGGTCACTATCATAGGGGTAATCCAAGATATTCCATGAACATTTATAGGAATATTGGGTAGAGGAAATGGAAATATAATGGCACTGTAATTGTTGTTACTGGTATTGATGTGAGTAGATTCTCTAGTATTAAGAACAATTGTATTTAGTTCATCAAATATTTCCTCAAACATGATACCTCTGTTGTCAGTATTTATTGGATCCCCAAATTGGACTATAGCTGTTGAAATCCCCCATAATGAGAAATGGTTTTTGCATCTTGTTAATAATATCAGTTACCTCTTGTTCATCAAACTTGTAGCTATTTGGTAGGTAGATATTACATATATTAATTTGAACAGGTGCAAGATCCTTATGATTGACTTCAATGTTTGATTGAATATTCACTTCTTGATATTGAATATGGTCTTTGATGAATATAGCTACACCACCACTGATGATTGGAGTTAATTCTATTTTTGAAGGAGCAATTATACTCTTTGATATTGCCATGCTTGGAGTCTTTGGTTCTTGGATACAGAGGATGTCGGGTGTGTTAGGTTACATAGGTCTGTATACTTTCTAGTCTGGGGTAAAAGCCATTACATTCCACTGAAGAATTTTCATTGACTGGTGTTGATTTATATACTGGAGCCTATTTCAGTGCTTGATTCATCTGAGTATGAAGTGCTGAGTGGATTTTCCTGATAATCTGCCTTTTATGGTTTTATTGGTGAGATGTGGATATAAACTCTGCATTATTCTAGTGATGGATGATATGTCTTGTGAGTAGTCAGTAGCTATAAGTATAGGATCATTAGTACTGAAAAAGTTCTCTAAAAAGGATTTAAACTGTATTTAAGTAAAGGGGTAGTTATTTTGAGAGTCAATGATGTGTTTGATAGGGGTTATCAACTCTTCCATATTTTTCTCTTCCTTCTTTTTTTTTGTTGTTTTGAGAGTATTTTCATATTATTTGTTTCAGTTGTGTTGCTTACAGACTTGGAAGGTGAGAAGGAGTCAGTCAAGAGGCATCTTTTATTGGTACTGAGGGAGACTACGTTGTTATTCGTTGGAATTTCTTCTTGTTTTGGCTTCATTAGTAGAAAGTACAATTTAGAAGGTGGTAGAGAATCAGTTGTGGGCATGTTTTTCAGGCTTATGATACATTGTATATCTGCTACTTCAGTGTCTTTTCCATTGGTTGCTGGATCTGGCACGTCACAGGGTTTTTCAATAATGTGTTCAGATTCCATGGGAGCATTACTTCAATTGGTAGTCTTATGTTGATTAGAAGTGTTGGGTGAAGGACATTGTCTAGCTAAGTGTCCTGTTTGGTGACATTTAAAGCATGCCATTTCATCAGTTGTGAAAAATATCCTATATTGAGCCTTCATAATATACAGTAGTGGATTCAGTTAGTAAACCTAAATCTTCAGGAGAAACATATACTTGTCTCCGGAAACTCATAATATGGGAGAACCCCTGTCCAGGAATACCAGCTTTAACAAATGAAATTTTGGATGCCAATTTGATGTTGTTTGTGGTCAGTACATTCTCTATTACTGAGTGTGGGGGCAGACGTTTGAAATAATTATTCTTTTGGCTTTTGTTAGAAGTGGTCTCAGCTTCAGTTCATGGTTTTTTATTTTAATGACTTTATGGTTGTTTGTAAGGGTGTCAGCTATTGTTTGAGAGCTTAGGAAAATACATACTCTGTTGTTTGCAATTTTTGAAATAAATCTTCTTTCATTAGGGTCAATAATGTTGGAGAGACTGTTTATGTAATCTTTAATGGTGAGATCTTCTAGTGAGTCAATGATTATGACCTGGTCCTTGATGGGAAACACTTCAGTTGACATGACATTTGCGTAGGTTTTCAGCTTTGGTTGAGTAGATACCTAAGGTGGCGGTGTTGAGGTTACGGGAGCCCCGATGCCCGTGGGCTCCATCCTTGGCAGGGTAGCCGCTGCAACGGCTGACCGTGTCGTTGATTTCAGACACTCACAACTCGTGGAACTAGAGTATTACCACCAATTAAATGTCACTAAGTTCACTGTCTAAATGACAATATGATAAGAACGTTTCACTGGCCGCGATCGGAGCACGATTTGTCTCGGTTAGCTGCCTAAATGCAACTGAGGATATGTTACTTTACGTAAATAACGTACATTATGACGTAAATAACCATTATATGCGACCGTTGAAGTGCATTCCCAGGACGTAAAGTAATGTTAATGAAAACTTTAAAGCGATATGAAGATGAAATCAGAGGCAAGGATTGGTTATTTATGGATAGCATGACATAATGGGCACGATATAAATATTATGAAGGCCTTCGTTCAACATTAAAACTACATTAGCCCGATGTATAAACCTCATGAAGCGTATGTTAACTTTCACATGAGAAGTATACTTGAGACTAATACTGTTCTCTCTTCTCTAGTTGTAGCTTCGGAGGCGGCGGCGGTGGTGGTGGCGATGGACGGAGCAGAAGCGTGGGTTCCCGGTACAGCCATGTGCAGCACAGCGCTGTGGTGGCGGAGAGGTCAGTGCACGCTATTCTGTTGTCCGCGTGATGCTTAATGCATTAGCCCTGGCGCGCCCAGGATTTTGAAGGCAGAAGAGCATCCAACCGCTGTAGCTGGCCACTCGCTGGTACAGTGGGTCCATTTGATCACGTTGATGAGCAAAAGTCGAAAAGTGGTACATAAATGTGTTGTGAAAATACAAATTCTCAACTATGAAGTGTATAACCTTATCACGAAAATTTAAAAAAAATCCTTATTTCTATTCACAATGTATTGCACGGTATGTGCGAAAATTTTACAAAATCGTTATTGTTAAGAAATCGCGAAAAATGTTACAAAATCGTTGTTATTAAACGCATTTGTTACGCCAAAATATTTGGAATGTGCTGAAGAAAATGAAAGGATTGTCCGCTAGGTCGCAACTTGTAAACGGTCGTTAACAGTCGCGATGCCTTCGTTCTACTGTTGGGTTAGAATGTCTTCTTTCGTAATTCCGTCGCACAGTTTGTAGAATTAATTTCATCGAGAAATATATATTACTCAATGATCATTTACAATTGTAAACTTTGGCTGAGAGAATATGTAAAGCTGGACTCTTCAACCGACACTGACCGCCTTTCATCTGCCATTCACGGAAATTCACGCCGAGGTGACAGAGGGCAATTGTCAAATCGTTGGACAGAATGAAACGTTGCAAGCGTTAGTGTGCTGATTCAACGTACTATTTACGCGAATCTAATGCGTACCTATTTTGACCAAATGTAGTACTCAAAATCGTGGTGCGTATTAGATTCGAGTCCAAATCCGTTCCATAAGGAATAATTGTGATTCTCGCTTGTAATTTATTGTATTAATAAATTCATTTTGAATATGTCCTATCCTTATTTCAGATTTACTAGGCTTCTTCCTTTAAAATGCGTCACATAACATTAGGAATTTCAATTCTATGGTTTTTAATACGATAAATCTATTATTGTACTACATTATTCTGTCATTGATACGCATTAAATTCGATACAAACAATTTTTTTTAATTTTAAGTTTCCTATATGGGTTCGCATTAGATTCGCGTAAATACGCTATGTCTTGTAAAATTTATGGTTTGGAGTACGTGTACGAATGATGTTGTTCTGTGGTATTAATGTAATGATCTGTGGTATTAATTTTTACTACTCGACCTGAAAGAAGATACAAAAATGCAATCGGAACTTTGGCAGTAATCAAATAAATAAGAATTACGCAAGATCTGTGCCTTCCTTTTTTCTGCGTGTAGTACTAATGTCCGTTTCAAACGTTTGCCTGATATCCAAGAACTCGCAGTATTATCCAAAATCTATGTAGTTTTGGAGCTCTTGGCCACATAAGGGCGGGAATCAGACCATCACCCGACAATATGGATTCAAATAGAGGCAGGGTACGTAAGTAAAGATTGCGTGCAATCCCTGGCATGAAGCTTAATATGACAGGGTTATTATGTAGTACTCGTATTCAAGATATATCAGTATCTACAGCTCACTACGCAAAACTCACTACAATACAATTAACTTATTTTACAACACATACCAGATGATATTAAACTATTAAAAAAGATACTCAGTTAAAATTACCAAGCAATTTTTTCTGCTGCATAACTGTTCTGAACAGTTAGAGAATATGCAAAGCATCAAAAAGAAAAGTATTGATTTTAACAATGGTATTTAATGCATTAGTTATCATCCGTACCGTATAACTCTAAAAGTCTAAATACACTTCTAACTACTATTGTACCCCTTCTTCTGCTGGGTCAGTGATCCCCCATCTAGATCAGACTTTCCGGCCACATTTCCAGATTGAGTAATTGCTGAGATGGCCCCTTGTTTTGCTCCTGAACGTAAAAATTTATATAGCTTCACTTATCTGTGTCTCTTGAGCTCAGAGAGGAATATGGTTAATCAAATAGTAATCTTTCTCCATTTCCTTGCGGACGATTCCGTCACGAAGGACACTAAAAGGAATAATATCCAAATTTTGTAGTTCATTTAGCTTTACAAATAGTTTCTATTACACGGGAAGAAATATTTTCTTAACTATCTTGTCAAAAACACTCGAAGCAATCTGTATTCATACGTCGAAAACCCTTTCCTTGCTACCCACTGCTGGATACATTCATTTTTTTCTTCTTAAATGGGTGTCAGAGTGGGTAAATAACGAATGAAGAATGTTATTTACATTATTCAGTGGTGTACGCAGAAGTCCATTACGCAATTAATACGCTTTGTCAACGATAGAAAAACATTATCTAAATATTTAATATTTTGAATATGAGTTATTGATGAGTATTGTATTACATTGATTTAGATAATACAGAATTAAAAATTGCCTGTTCTGAAATCACCTAGCAATGAAAACTTGTCCATAGCAAAAAACTGTAGTCAAACTTCACGATCCAATATTTTATAGCATTGTAGTATCGTCGTCATTATCAATATTTCACGTACTTGAGGTAAAAGATTTTGTACAAGAAAAATTATGCTTTTGGACCGATGGAAAGTCCGAACGTGTTTGCTGTGAAGATTTATCTCTAAAGCCTCCAGTTGGGGAAACTTGTACCGACTTATGAGTCTGGAGCTTCAGAAGTAGGCATTATTTACAAAGAGAATTTATGAATTTTAACGAAGATGTGTACTCGCTTCAGAAATTCTGTGAGGGTTGCTATGTGTTAAGGACTTTCAAGTGGAACTAGATGTCGTATGTTTAATTCACTTTTCTCAGAGATGGGAAAATGAAATTCTCCAAAGGGAAACATTTATAGCGACTAAAATTACTTATGGATAGAAAACAGTGTGCACAATTATGTGGAAATGTTTATGCTTACTAGCCCTGATGGTGTTTTGGTTACCTTGCTGTGCAAAATGTCAATCCAATTATTGCACGAGTATGCACGCACACACATGTACTTAAATATGCTATTCTCTCGGGAAATTGTTGCATTCCGCAGCATACGGCGATCTGTGTGTGAAAATGAATTAAATTTGGTTTAATTGCATCCGAGTATTTTCTCACGATTCATCTGTCAACATGTGCACCCCTAGGAATCCATAATTGAGAGGAACATCAACGACTAATACGCATCGTATATATTCATCATAAAATGTAGAATGAGCTGAAATATTAGATTTATATTTCACTTAAGCTAGTTTTTACGACTGTTTCATGATAACAGTGAACAAGTGTAAACTGTAAGATCAATGTTATAAAGTCAAGTCGTAGGCTTCCGCGTCAGAGTCATGTAAATGATTTGGCGTCTGGGTAACGCCACGTCGAAGGCTGTGTTGCCGATGTTTCGACCACCTTTTCGTGGTATTCCTCAGACCACGAAACAGGCAGACCAGCCTTGAGGAAAACCACGAAAAGATGGTCGAAACGTCGGCAACACAGCCTTCAACGTGGCGTCACCCGGACAGCCAAGATCATTTAAATGTTAGGAAGTCGTTTGATGTGACTTTGGTCGTGATGTAAAACATGCTTGTACGTGATGTGCACTTAAATTCAATTGATCTGTAATTGAACATACAAGATAATGAAGTACAAAGCTTGTGTATCAAGGAGTATGCTGAAAGATATTTTTTTGTTCTTTCATTTTCTTTGCCTATCAAATAATACGGAGCTCAAAATCATTCCTAATCAACAGGATTTTTTCTTTTCAACAAATGTGACTGAAACGTTCTGGTACCTGAGCTATTGACAGTGAACTTCTCTTTTTGCATATTATATTGTTTTTTCCTCCATCTACTACTAATTAATTAACTACTAACCTTAAGGTGTGTATTGATATTATTCGCACTCTGTAGCACATTCGATGAGAACCCTTCAGAAACTCGAAATCTATGTAGAATTGAATTGTCTGTTTTATAATCTGTAATATAATCGCACGCGTAGAAATCTTTCTGTCTATTTAGAATGTTTCTCCACGAACACTAACAGAGCTACACGATGTAATTCACAGTCTGGACATTCGAAGTTGGTTTCCAAGATGAACCTGTACCTTTTGAAACTGTTGCTTTCAGTGCTTTGAAGATTCGTACAGATCTGACCAATAGTATTTAATTGAAAAGAGCAATTCCCGCTTCTACAGATCTTTTTATAACAAAGTCGCTTGCGTTACTTTTCATTAGCTCCAATGTTATTTATTTATTTAGTCAAAAATAGTCAAAAACTGTATGTGACGTATGGGGGAGAAAATCACCTGCGCACGCTTTCTTGAGTTTCAGAATACCTTCTCAACAATTTGACTATTAATAATTATAGAAAACTTATTTGTAACAGTAAACGAACGGCTAAATTTAGTGTTTAATTCTGTTATGTGTACATACAATTTGAGGTTTGACTGAATTGAGAGACTTAGAAATATTGTTACTTTAACATCAGCATCTCATATTGTTCGTTTTCAATGGAGCATACGATTGCCAATTTGAAACGCAAAATCGCATTGAGACAGTTTTTCCTTCGTTAATTATTAATTTGTTGTTACAAAACCAATTCGAAAATTATGAAATTGTACTCTTTATTGTTTCTTATTTGCAAAGAACATTCGTGTCATCGGCAAACAGAACTGTTCTTCTATTTTTAATAGATAAGGGCATATCGTTTATGTACAACAGAAAGAGGATAGGACCTAAGATCGAACCTTGTGGGACTCCATTTTCAATTGGCAAAGAATTAGAGAGATAAGAAAATAATGTCCTTTCGCGACAGTACGGTATTTCTACTCTTTGATATCGATGTTTAAGGTACGAGGTTATCAAATCTAGGGCAATACCACGAATTCCATAAGAAGGTAATGTTCATAAGAATGTAATATTGACTAGCCATCAACTAATGTCTGTTGCAACGGTTAAAACACTCACCCTAGCGTAGGTGAGTTCACTGAAGGTAACAAAGGAAATTATCGGAGAAACGAAAGCTCACAAACCTTTAAGCATCCTCTTTGACAGAATTAATGCAAAGTTTCTCGTGTGTATCCAACTTGGTTGCCCGCCCTCGCAGCTAAATTATTTAGATCCCGTGATATACTAAAGTGCATATTTTCAAAATGAAGCCTGAATAATTACTTTGCACTGGCTTGAGAAGAAAGAAAATTTTAAAGTTTTAGTACAATTTTCTCGTGCGAGTTCTTGTGAATCTTCATGATACTCCGGCGGAACGTATTACCTCATTATCCACCAAAAAGATGCTTCTAAGTACAGAGCATATCGTCCTTGATGACGGACAACCTCCTTGGTGGCGGAATTGGTGACGGAGTTTTATATTTTGGTATCAAGAATTCAGAATTTTCTTATTTTTTAATTCCATAAGAAAGTGTGAAAAAATATAGAAATTGTAGTCTTAAAATATAATATAAAATACCTCATATGTGACCTTTACAATTTATTGATGATAGAATATCTCGTATGGGTAAGTCCACATGACAGGTTTTCGTAAGGTGCTTTCAGAAAAATATTACAATAAATAAGTATTTAATAATATTATATAGAAAGTGTATAATGCCTAAACGTAGCCAACTGTACATTATTAACTACAAGAAGTGTGTTTCTTTTTAATCCTGTAAATGTTTTTTTTTTCACATAGGATGTTGTCTATCATCAACGATGATATCCCAAATTTATATTACTTTTATCCTTTGTATAATAAACGTGCGCGTATAGTAAACATACGTGTTTGTACGACCATTACTTTTCCGATCCATCATTCCGAGCAAGTGAAGTCATTCGATGCGTCTCGGACTACTGATGGAGAACGAATCATTCTTGACTAAATTCTTTAGGACATTCTTTCAAAATTATCTATAAAACTCTTTTGGGGGTAATTAAGGCACCTCTAGTGGAGATAGATCCTTCGTGTTCTGTTGACGATATATTGTTTTTAGCCAAATACTTGCATATCCTTGAGTAAGTCTAGAAAAATGTATTTTGGGGATTTTAAGGGGTTTCTTTATTGATGAAAATCTGTGAATTTCTATAGTCTCTCTGCTGCATAACATAAATCGTTACGACGTGATTCGTCTGACTGACGATAATTAAGCATAATTTTGGAATGAAACATTAAAATGTAAAAAAAGTATTTCTGACGATATTTTTTTCATTCAAATGCAACGGCCAATAGTGTACTAACCAGGCAATTGTATTATGATTAAAAAATTGTTTACCGTGCTCTTCCAAAGCACGAATACATATTTTTAACATGGAAATACCTCCAAAGACAGTTTGTTTATATTCACATTACATTCTTCGAAAGAGCGGATCGTCGAAACATTCTCTTTGGAATTACACATTTTATATCTTTATTAAACCAACTGACAAATCAATTTCCATTGTTAATAATTTACTTTATTATTAAAATAATCGTGCAATATTAATTTGTGATTCACGGTTTCTTTTTTCAAATACTCAGAGTATTATAAAATAAATTTAATAAAAAGCTTAATGCTTCACCCTTTCATTTTTATTTATGAAAACGGATTAAATGTTAGTTAGTTAGTTAATGCCTTATTTTTACGTGGCAAGACTCTTTTTTACGTGGCGAGAATGTTGTGACCAACATTTCCAAACCTTAAAGTTCAAGATGCGTAGCTTTTAGCTATAATAAGAATTATATTAAAATCAATGAATTAACTTACATAGCTGTTCTCTGTCTTGTGGAAACAGTGCTCCCATCCACCATATGTTTACTCTGACACATAATCTCATTTCCTTCTGTTATTAATTTTATAAACATATTTAGAACCTAATTCGTTTCATATTTTTAATTGATTTCAATTTCTAATTAAAGTATAATAAATGTTTACATTAAATTTCTCAAATTATTCATTTTAATTGTGTTCTTAATTTACTGTCCACATTTTTATATCGTTTTTTCGCATTCCAACCCGCCATTACGCGTATTGTGTTGAGTATTTGGCTGTTCAAGTTGAGTATTTGGCTGTTAAGTTCAACCAGAACACAGCTATACATTTCAAAAATTCGTCACGTCTTCATAGAAATTTTGAAATAACACCTCGATGAAGTGGATAATCTGAAGTCGAAGTAGATAATATGAACTGAAAGAGGATGATGTAATGGTGATGAACTAAAACCGATGATGTGGATGATCTAAAGTCGAAATTGTCTAGTTGTTCCAATAGAATGTGTTTTTTATTACCAAAAGTTCATGACGTGAATGATGAAGATAAAAGAAGCCTATGAAGAGGATGGTTCAGAGAAAATCTTTCAAGTCTTAATCTTTTCATCTTAAGTCGAAATATATTGCACTAAGAAAAACCTAAGATGTAAGAGCACACGAAATAATTCACAATTTTTAACTAATGAAGAAATAGCCGTAGTAAAAATATCTAGCTTCCATACTGCAGATTTAGAACAATTTTTCAAAATTCCAAAAATTTTATGAAAACATCAGTCGTTTACATCAGTCGTATGCAAGCTTATGGAACATCTAATTTCTAGCTATATCAGGAAAGAATGGGAGGACAAGAAATGGCTTTATCAGGGTCAACACGGTTTCAGGAATGGTTTTTCGTGCGAAAGTCAGCTAGTCTCACTTGTACAGGACCTAGCCGACGTAGTTGATGAAGGTGGTAGGGTCGACACGATTGTAATTGATTTTGCCAAAGCTTTTGATGTTGTTCCACACGATCGTCTTGTAAAGAAATTAATAGATTCGGGTTTAGACACTAGAGTGGTAGCGTGGATAAACGAACTACTTCGTGACAGGACACAAAAGGTCCGAATCGGAAATTACTTATAACTTCGAGAAACGTAACGTCAGGAATTCCACAAGGGAGTGTCATCGGCCCACTCATGTTTCTTGCCTTTGTGAATGATTTACCGACAAGTTTAGTTTCTAATGTACGACTCTTTGCAGATAACTGCGTAATTTATAGAATTGTTAACTCGGAGGAGGACGAGAATATTTTGCAGTGAGACTTGGACAAATTACATATCTGGGCGGATACAAACGGCATGGAAATAAATAGTTCAAAGAGCAAATCCATCACGTTTGGTAGGGGTCGAAGTTACAATGAAACCGCGTGTAAATTGAATAATAATGTCATACCTCGAGTCACGTCTTGCAAATATTTAGGAGTTCAGCTAGACAGTAAATTGACATGGGAAAATCAAGTAAATTTCGTTGTAGGGAAAGCATGGAGATCTTTGCATTTTATTATGCGGATTCTCAAAGCGAGTTCAGTGAGTGCCAAAGAACTGGCATATATGTCATTAGTGCGACCCATATTAGAATATGGCGCAATATGTTGGGACACATACAGACTTTTGCAGCAAAGAAATCTAGAAAAGGTTCAGCGTAGAGCTTCAAAATTTGCTTTCAGGGGTACCAGGAATAAAGTATGGGAGTCACTCGAAACAAGGAGAATGAAATCGCGTCTCTATGCTATGTATAAAGCGTACACAGGCTTTCGACCGTGGAAAGAAATTCAAAGTCGATTAGGGAAACCTACATATTTCGGCAAAGCGGATCACATGCACAAAATTCAGACAAGAATTCAGAAAACGGACGTTGGGAAATATTCATTCGCGAATCGAACTATTAGAGACTGGAACGGCTTGCCTGTGACAATCTTTGATCCCTTTCCTCATGATGTCAGCAAATTTAAAAATAAATTAAATTCCTAGATGTTTATATGTGTCTTATTATCTCCTATGTAAAGTATGTTATATTATAACTATTATTATAACATTATTATTATTATTATTACTATTATTATTATTATTATTATTATTATTATTATTATTATGTGCAGTGGCGTGTAGTGCAGTGATGGGAAGTTGAGGGAAACGAGTGAGTCAAAATCACATTAAAACGTGATTGGCAAAAGTGATTGGCAGTATGGTGAGGTGAGACGAGGCGAGGTGAAGTGAAGTGAAGTGAAGTGAAGTGAAGTGAAGTGAAGTGAAGTGAAGTGAAGTGAAGTGAAGTGAAGTGAAGTGAAGTGAAGTGAAGTGAAGTGAAGTGAAGTGGAGTGCCATGGAAGCTTGCACGGTGAAATGTTTATGTTAATTTGTAAAGTGTGTGAAATTTGTAAAATTTTGTATAGTTGTTAAGTTCTGTAATGATTAATTATTAGTTAGTGTATTCTACCACCAAGTTCTGGAACTTATTTGCAGAATTAGTAATAAATCTATCTATAAAATTAGAGCTATACCGTTTCTCTTTTCTCTATTCGAATTTGAAGAAAGAATTTTGAAGACATTTTGAAAAAAACATTAATGTATTTTTGTTACGATTTCACCCAAACTTTGCAAAGTATACACATTTGGAAGAAATTGTAATTTTTGGAAGTGTTACTTTCAGAAACATATTTCATTTGTAAAAATATATTCAATGAAGTGTTTGTGCAGAGAGTCAAAAATTCAAATATTTGGGAAGTTCGATTGTTAGTTTTATTGAGAATCGTACCTGCGCCATTTTTCTATTCGAAGAAATGCGAAGAAAACATTTGAAGTAATTTTTCGTGAAATATCTGAAAAGTCGTAGAGGCTTCATGTAAAATTTCTACCTCCAAAAGTTAAAAAAATAGTTTAAAATTGAAGAGGGTGTTACATCATTTAGATTAGTTGCAGAATAGCAAATTTTGCATCATGTCTACGCTTTACGCCTAGAGTTGTTCACATGCAGACGCGCACATGGACAAGTGCCGGAGGAAACTTTATTTCAATATTGAACGTTCTACAAAAGCGGGATTCTGACTACACTACGTATACAATAAATTAATTTACTATGTATTGGTGCTACTAATTTCCCGTTTCCAGTAATCCAGTTTTTTTATGTCACAAAACTTGTTTTCCTATTAAAAATCGCCACTTTTTCATGTAACGTTAATGCATATCTCTTTCATACTAGATATCAGTAAAAAGGATGTCTTGGTTCTGTTAAACAAACATATTTTTCTCATTTAATCATAATCTTTGAGATGATGACTTACCGTTATATTTCTTAACGAAAAAATCCGCCTTTCCAGTAAAATCGATTTCAGACAGGAAAATACAAATGCGCAGACATCTGATAGAGTGTTATGCATAGTCCTTGGCTAATTTACGGAACGTCAAGTTATTAATTACAGGTAAGTGGTTGGGAATTTTAAAGGCTAGAGAAAGGAAAACCTGTGGGAAGAGGCGGGATGTAGGGAAAACAGTTTCGAGTGAGAGTGCACGTTCTGCGTAAAATTCCACTTATGCAACACACTCGGCAAACAGAATTACTAATCACATTTAAATAATTTAACGTTTCTTATGTCAAGGTGTTCATGAATTTGCTCTAATTTTGGTGAGTTAGCCTTGACTTATATTCTGAAATGTAATCACAGAGAAGTTTCTTATTTAAATTGCTTGGTTATTATATATTATAAATGTGAGAAATATATTGTTTCTATAATTGAAGAGACATGTTTTCAAATCAGCGATTCCATTTTAAGTGTCTGTTAGAACTTGTGTTGAAAACGTCAAAAATATTTTCGATTTCAGTACTAATCCTCATTAACAATGATCCCAACATTTCTAGAAATTGAATAACAATTAAAAAATATAACAGCTGAATTGTCATTATATTCTCAACGCGACCACCGGCTTTATTGGATTTCAATGAGCAGCTTTTTAGCTGTTTAAATTATCGTTTCTATTTTGTTATTTTTGCTCCTAATGAATTATGAAAAACACTTCACATTTTAAATAATGTAGTGAAAGTCATATTCAACCTTGTCCCTATACATTATTAGAGTAACTCCGGAGTGTGTGTATGTTCGGATGTTCGTCTGTGCGGTTCCATCACTCACGGCTAGACCATTTCCCGTGCGGTAATCGAGAGTGTTATTTGTGCACTTGAGGTGTTATTCGACGCGTCCCTGATAGGGAACTGAGAATATGTTTTCTTATCCAGCCAAAAGAGTGAAAGAAATTCCCAAAAACTTTTTTTGTGTGTTTTGGCGCTGCGATCTTAGTGAGTAAGCCTGAAATTAAACCGACGCCACCTATACAGATCAACGTAGTTGGTGTTGATTAAACTCCAAAAGCATTGTTCTTTCAATACGCCATAATTTTTCTTTCACGGCGTTGGCAACACTGATGTTGACATCTTTTTCAACAAGTGAAGTTAATTTGAACAAGTGACGGCATATTTCATTTTAATTTTTATCCATAAGCATATTACATATTTTTTAAATAAATTTGCAAACCCTAGGAACGTATTGTCTAGAACTTATTAAATTTGAAGAATTTCAAGTGAATACGGAGAAAACAAAACTGTGAGTAATGTTAGGGAATGAATGCCTATTTTCAAATGAATGTGACCCAGACCTTATTATTAAAGTGAACTAACACCTTATTCACGTAAACAAACAAAACAGTCGCATTTTACTGTTTATATAGATTCGCCTACAAAACGATTAATAGAGCAATTGCAGAAGTGGAACTGAATCCAAATTAGACTATTTTGTGGAGGTTTAATCTCTTCACATTAGGGGAGAAAAATATGGAAGTGATAAGCATATCCAGGGAAGAATCAAATGTAGTTTAGAAGATTTTGCGTCAGAATTTTCGGAACTAATTGAGAATGATCTTTTATTAGGATTAGAGAATAACAGTTCGGGTATTTGTATATTATTGCGATATATTAGGAATAATCGTAAAAATGTAGTTACTAACTTTTCACGCATCATCAATACCTTCCAAGTAACATTTCATTATAGTTAACCTTTTAAAAAAATTAGAAAGGGATATAGAAAATTTTAATTTATAATATTTCAAAACGGCTTCAAACTTCATCAAAGAAGTAAAATAGTTTTATTTTAAATTATTCATTACAAAAGTTACTCGTTTATTTCATTTACAAAGCTGTACATATTTTGATTGTATTTCATGTAACACTGCTACTTTACTTCGGTTGCGTGACAATACTTTTAATACCTTTCGTTTGAATTGATTCTTTAGCTTTTAATTTGGGTATCTGCTCTTGTTCGAGAGTCGTTTCGAAACCTGAACCATTCATTCAGGAATCTCTAAGAATACATTTTGATTCTACACGACAGTGGAATGACAATGAAATATAAAACGAGAGGTAGCGCCAGGCAATTGAGAAGGCACGAAATTACAAAACATCGATCGTTTCCACCTCTGCGGATGATAATTTCCTCTAAGAGAGATATTGGAAATGAAAACAAGAGTTTCCCTTTGCAGCAGAGAGAATGAAAGAAGAAATATAAACAAGTGCTAGGGGATGACAGAGAGTGAAAAGAACAGTAGAAAAATCTCCCATTAATAGATTTAATCATTATAACATAAACAGCATATATATATATATATATATATATATATATATATATATATATATATTCTAACACCACCACCACCAGTGTGGCAGTCGTCGGAAAGAATGCTCTTTCGAGCTTTGAATATCTCAGGGGGCAGGATCTTTAGGGTATGAGAAAGACACACCCAGACACAGAATTAGGTAAAACAGTAATATATTCTTAAAATATTGCACAAATCAACCCTTTTACACTGTCACAAAATAAGAGAATAACAAAATACCCAATTGCAGACTGCGCGTTTGAACGCATGCAAACCACTAATGATAAGACCTCTTACAGAAATTTCCAAAAGAAATATTTGCTTATGGTTTCACTCTTCGCCTAGCTAGCGATAATTTTCCTTATAACACCCGTGCACGGAGTTCTTGCTTGGCCAATACTAGTGAATGAAATTTAATTAATTTTTTTACATTTACTGAATTAATTTACCAGCACACATTATTACAGGTCTTACTGCTATTCACAATACGAAATTTCTCGTCAATTACATACAAAATGAGGAACAGAAATTAATTATCTTTAAAACAGCTTCGGAATGAAATGTACTACCGGCGTGCGAGGTCATGAAATACTTCGCCGTTACTCAATTTTAAGGTGAACCAGAAGAAAAGGTACCCGCGATCTTCACTAAATTTCCCTTCCTACTCCGGTCAATTACCTTGAGAAAATATAATGCGTGTATCGCATTTGGGACTCAGAGCTTTTTTTTTTTTTTTTTTATTTTATTTATTTTCTTAGTTGAAATTACAATGTTCAGTTTACAAAAGAAACTATGCAATTGTAAGGTGACTTAATCTAATTCACTTAATCTAATCAACTTAATCTAATTTAAAATTGTACTTAACCAACTTAATAGGGAGAGGAAACAAATAGCACCTCAACAGAATTAGTCGATATTTGAAAATATCTGGAGGAAAGAATGGAGCGGGAATCTGTTCTATATTCTGGTTTTGTACCTGGGATCTTTTCCGAGTCTGTAGTGAGTTGATGCCTTTATGAAGGGTAAATTGGTGTAAAAGTTGTTTGATAGGTATGCTATTTGGTGAGCTATTTCATTTATGTTTAGATCGTGATGTAGTTGTTTATTGCTTATGAACCATGGAGCTCTTGTTATTAATCTTAAATATTTGTTTTGAAATATTTGCATTTTGTTGAGATTGGTTTTTGCGACATTGGTCCAGATCGGACATGCGTATAATAGAGTTGGCCGAATGAATGATTTGTATAGCATTAGTGCATTTGACAGTGAGAGGTGGTTGTATGAATTTAGTAAAGGTCTTAATTGGATTAATTTGGTTTTTGCTTGTTGTGCTTTTATTTCAACGTGTTGTTTCCAATTAAGTTTAGTGTCTAAATTTAATCGAAGATATTTTATTGTTTTCGTGATTGGGGTCCAATTTATAGCGTTATTGTTTATGAGTAGCGGAGATGGATGTGCAAAAGTTTTCAATGAGAAGATTTTTGCTGCTGATTTTGAAGGATTTAATTTGATTTTCCAGTTATTTGCCCAATTTGTTATTAAATTTAGATGCTGTTGGAGCTGGAATTGATGAGTTTGTAGTGAAGTGCCGGAGATGTATAAGGCAGTGTCATCGGCGAATTGGGCGGTATTTATTTGATGGGAAGTAGGAATGTCTGCAGTGTAGAATTAAACAGGGTTGGAGATAGCGGCGAACCTTGGGGGACCCCAGCGGCAATTTGTCTGGCGTTAGAATGGTGACCTTCAACTGTAACTGAGAAAGTTCTGTCTGCTATGAAATTTTTGATGATTTGAATTAAATACTTTGGTGTACCAATTTCGACTAGTTTGAAGTAAGGGCTGGTGCCATATCCTGTCAAATGCTTGTGACACATCTAAAAATACAGTGGTTGTGTGATATCCCTTTTGAAAAGCAGAGTGAATGTGTTCAGTTAGCCTCAGAAGTTGGTGCGTCGTTGAGTGATGGGATATGAAACCGAACTGATGAGGTGGAATTGCGTTTGTTTTATTTATGTGTTTGTTTAATCTGACAAGTATTAATTTTTCTAAGATTTTGACATTATGGGTAAAAGACTGATTGGTCTGTAATTTTCTGCACATGATTGATTTTTATTAGGTTTTGCTATTGGATGTATTATTGAATGTTTCCATGTTTGGGGATAATAACCTGTTCTTAGTATGGAGTTGTATATATTATTTAAAAAGCGATGGCATTGTTCGTAATCTTTTGAGGATTGCAGTATTAATTCGGTCGTGTCCTGGAGATTTTTTGTTTGGCATTTTTTTTATTATCAGTTTAATTTCATTAGGAGAGATGAATTTAATTCTGTGAGGAATGTTGTAAAGAGGAGCGTTTGAAAATTTTAAAATTTCATCGTGTTTGGCATTTTTTATGGAATCATTGGGTGTGAATGTGCTGGCAAAATGAGCTGCTAGAATTTCGGCTTTCTCTGTGGGTGAATATTTTTTCCACTATCAGTTGACAGTGGGGGAATGCTGTTCTTTTTCCTTAAAATTTTCTTTGTGAATTGCCACAGAGAATTGCTTTTAGTATTTAGTCCTTCAATAAATTGATTGAATTTTTCTTGGTTGTGTTTACTTATTGCCTTTTGCAAATGTTAGTTAGATGATTTAGTTCTTTTTTAGTTCTGGGATTTTTAAGGTGTTCCAAAGCCTTCTGGTTTTATTTTTAACTTTTATTAAATCAGTAATATGAGGAGGTAATGGTTTTCTTAGTCTCTTTCTGATTTCTGGAATTGTTGTATTTTGGGAATTATTCACTGTTTTTATTAATATATTATTTAGCTCACTGATTGCTTGATTTATTTCATTAGAAGAATTAAGGATTTGAAATTTTGGTATTGATTTTTCAACTGCTTTTTTAAAGTAATGCCTTTTGTTAGTTTAGATGTTATAACAACTGGGATATGGTCGGAGTCTAATTCATGGTGAACAGTAGAATAGAATAAATCTTTCAAATTTGTCACTGCTATATCTAATATATCTGGATTTTTGTTGGAATCATATGGGAAGTGTGTTGGTTCTGTGGGCGTTAGTATGTTAAGTTGCAATGTGTTTTTTATTCTGTTTAAGTATTCGCCGGCCGGATTTGTGGTCCGACATCCCCATGCAGAATGCTTTGAATTCAAATCTCCTACTAGAATAAATGGATTTTGTAATTCAAGTAATTTATTGATAGAAGTAGTATTAATTTTTATGTTGGGTGGTTTATACGTAGTAACTATAGTTAATGTTTGATTATTGTCATATGATACATTTATCCCGATTTTTTCTATACCTGGAGTGTGTGGCAAGGTTATTTGGTGATGTTGAATGCTATACTTTATCAAAGTCAAAACACCACCTCCCGAATTTTTGTTTCTGTCAGCTCTGATGGTTTTGAATCCTGGGATGGTGAATGATTTGTTTGGGCTTAAGTGCGTCTCGGTTATACATGCGATATCTATCGAGTTTGCCTGTAGAAACTGTTCTAATTCGGATTTTTTGTTTACGATGCCATTTGCATTCCAATTTAATATGATAAATGCTTTAAGGTGTGAATCTACCATAACTGTTGCTAATTGTGGATGCAATGGAGTTCTGAATATGTTGTATTATTCTTGGAATTAGGAGTTAATGAGGTTGACTACGTGGTTGGTTATGAATTGTGCGATATTGGTAATGAAAGTGTTATTACTGCCGTATTGGTTAAATTGATTGGTGGTTTGGTGGTTATAATATTGTTGATGATTAGCATTATTTGCATTCCTTGGTTGATTATGATAATTTAATCTTTGAGTGAAATTAGGAATATTGTTTGTAGTGGGCAAGAATGGAAAGTTTGTTGAGTCGTGATTGGGAGGTGGCGTGCTTGCTTGGTGGGATCTGGGATTTGGCAATCCAGATTTTACATTATTGCTGTTATTTTCGATTATTTTTCTATAATATGTACATTCATGTGTCCTGAGGTCAGCCCTGTGCTTTCCCATGCAATTCTTACACGTAGGAGTTGAATTCTTTGATGGACAGTTTGCTGAAAGGTGATTTTTTGCACAGAAAACACACGAAACTTGGTAATTACAATTATTTCTACTGTGCCCGTAGTCAAGGCAACGGTAGCACTGAATGGGGCCAACAGTTTTCTTCCTTCTTTCCGGTTTAACTACGGAGTTACAAATGTATTTTAATTCCAAAACACTTTCTATTTTTTCAGTACCGTTGAATTCAACGGCTACTACTGGGATGGGGACATTGTTCTTGTTTAGTCTCGTGACCTTTGTGACTGAAGGAAATTTAGATGCAATGTCTTCGAATATTTCGTTTTCCGAGATAGTGGGATGAATGTTCTTTATCACTATCGAATATTTCTTTACACTGGGGTCTGAGTACGTATGGAATTGTTTGTTGGTATTTATGAAATATTTAACTGCGGCTCTAAAGTCTATTATTGACGTGAATTGTATTTTAATTTTATTGTTCTTGAACTGGGTGGTAAAGTTTTCTGTTAACTTAGATTTGATTTCATTTATAAATGTGTGGTGTTCAGTTCTGGAGAAGGGTCTGTCGAGGTCATGCGTTTGGCGTCTCTGTCACTGGCGTCACCTCTGTCCTCGCGGTTTCGCTTTCCTTGCATTACCTTGCTTTGTTGAGTATCTGATTGAGTTGATCCAGTTGCTTGTTGTTGAGGTGGCACTTGCCCAGATTCGACAGGTGCCGGTGGTGGTACAGTCATATAAGAATGGCTGACTGCGTTTTGATGAGACTGCGGTGTGTTGCTTTCGATGTAATCCATACTGCTGCCCGTGAAGTCCGGGCAACCTTCCGCTGCCGCCATGATGGTTGAATATTCTGGATTATAAATTGAATCTAGGGCTTGAGTAAATAACTGCCCTGTGCTGAGAAGATCATTGTTAGACATACAAATGTAGATGCACTAACACTAAACACGCACTGCCGTCCACTTAACACTGTTTAGTACTAGCACAGAAAAATTATCGTCACTGTTCTGCGGAACGTTCGGAGCGATGTTGCTCGTTCGAAAGCGCAGAGCGAACTGGGACTCAGAGCTACTCCAGAAAGCGCCGCCTAATAGCAGGTTCAATCTGGCACCATATCGTTAAACTGATCAAGCCCTTACAGGCGCATGATCTACATTGGCTCTTGAAAAAATATGCATTTAGATTGAGACAGGCTTACAACCTGCATCGGTGTTAAGGTGGAAGACTGAATAAGTATCAAAAAGGTTTGCTTAGACGCAGCTACTTTCCGGCAAGTGTTGGGAATTTTGAGGCGTCGATACACACGGGCAAGTGTAGGGGACGGTCACGGAGAATCGAACAGTTGTGAAGATGTGAGGAAATAAAAACCTTTGAGTACAATTATTTCCTTTTCGGATAATTAATTTTTATCTTAAGGATTCTACAACGGAGGTGACTAAGAACGCAAATGCGCTTGAATATATATTTCCACTACAACATTCGTTTTTGCCACACTGTTTCAAGCAAAGTATTCACAAAACGAAATCTAATTTTTGTTGGAGTTCTGTAATTCAATCATTACACATTAAAAGAACAAAAGATTTAATTAACAAAGAAAGACATCAGATTACGTACGATGCGAATCGAGAGAAGAGCATTTCTGAAACAAACAAAATCGAAAACTAACCAGTTTTATGATGAAATTGAAAAATAATTCGTAATTGAATTTCCTGCGTCTCATCACATCTCCAAGCCAGTACCATCATGAACGTACAGCAGCCTATTTTTATAAAAAGTATAATAAATCAACGATAAATAATTACATTAACATCAAAACATGAAAATAACAATTGAGTCATTTTGGTTTTTTAAAAAAAAAAAAATTTGAAATCAAAAAAAATTTAAAAAAAGGCATATTACAATCGGAATTAAAGTATTATGATCCTTGTCAAAACCATTGTTTCGCACAAAATAAAGAAAATTATTGACACGAGAAACACGTTCGATGTTTTACTGGTCGCTGTTTGCCACAATCAACACCTAGGTAGACAACAGTTCTCTCATCGCTTACATAACGTATTCGTTGGTCATTTTTAGAGAGTTTATTTACTTTGAACATCATCGGAGAGAACGCAATTAAACAGTTGTTTTGGTTGTTTTTACTATTCCCTCGCAAACTGTTTTATAATAAGAGACATATTAAATGATGAATTTTTAACAAAACATTATGAATACCATTAAGGATAGAAGAGAGTTATTCGTTTTCGAAATAAATGAAAATATTCATCATAGAGTTATAATGATTTTTTTCTATTTGTAATTTTTCACTACTCAATATCTTATTTCCCTAGTCTCATTATTTCGTCTACCGTCATCTTGTGTGGATCGCTCCGCAGCTAAACTAGCGCTGACACCAGGAGCGGTATCTCAGTGCATCAACTGATGTCACTGCAGCGCCTCTGACCGGGAGATCCTACGTTCGAGTCCTGACGGCGGCAGGATTTTCGACACTAGATTTTCAGCTAGAGCGAATTCAGTCGCTGTCTGGAGGAGAATTCTAGCGGCCTGCTCTGATCGGTAGTTTTCCGTGGTTTCTCCGATCAACACCAGGCGAATGCCGGAGCAATACCCTACCAAACGGGCCACGGACCGCGCACGATCTGTCCTTCTTCTTCCTTGTCCTATCCTCTCCCCTTACACACACACCTACTCTAACATGCACTACACTACCACATATTCCGGGAGACCGGTCGGGAGCTTAGAGCTTGTCCCGGCTGGGGCGGTGCCCCGCTAGTGGGAGAGTCCTGGTTAGGGGGAAACCCCACTAGCCGACGATAGGTCGGCACCGGATCTCGCCATCCCGCGGGGGAAGACCACCGCATCTCCCGAGAAAAAACATGCACTACACTAGCGGGGCTAATGACCGAAGCAGTTGACGCACCCGAAACACGAAAAAAATCAATCAATCAATCAATCAATCAATCAACTAGCGCTGACCAGCGAAGTTTCTTTACTCAGTGCAGTTCCTGCGCCGACCGCAGAGGTGCTCGCACTACTGCGCGACGAACAGTTAGTTTCTATCAACTAGTGTTTAGCCCGACTTATTCAGTGCAGTGGTTATTTCTACTCGTGCTCAAACGTTTTCACAGAGCAACATAGTGCTCAAATCCAAGCCCCCCTAGGGGGGTATCCGACACACATGTCTCTGCAGAGTTTCCACATCAACTCTACCAGAACTCAACCGTCAAAGCTCCATTCGAGCACTAAGGTCAGACCCGAGGAAACGTAGTCTTAGGTAACCGCCGCCAAACGCGAGGCTAATTCTCGCTCCGGTGTAATGGTTTCACCAACAAAGAACAGATTTGCCCCGCTCGAGTATCAGACGGACGATGACCGCGAGGAAACTCCTCAAATTTGTCTCCCCAAAAGAGCCTATGATAAAAAAATCACCGCCAATATTTATTCACGAAATTACGTTTTATATTGTATATCGATTCTTCAGATATTTACTTTGACTTATTTTAATTCTTCTCCTTCAAAGCAAGAAGATAACAAATAATTAAATTCAAAGCAAATATGTTTACTTAAATTTGCCATAGCTGGTGCCTATGCCCTATAGTACGAAAGAGTGAACGTTCAACCTATATTCTGCAGCCATTTGAAAAATATTTTGACAATCCTGAGTGTATCTTGTTTGTCTCCAGCCTTGCAGTCTAGGCGGCAAAAGATAATGAATACATTAAAACTACTACGGAAGTTAAAAGTTTTAACTGCTTTACTTAAAGTCTGTGGCTTGCGCTGAATTAAAGAGATGTTCGAAAAACTGAATTAGAAGAACACTGAACTAAAAAACAAAAAAAGAAGAAAGTAAGTCTAATATTCGTTGAATTTGAGTATCAAACAACGATATCGATTTTGATAATGGCAGCCACCCTCTGCCAAAGTATTACAGCTTCAAGTCAGAGCTAATTGTGTTCTCAGCCTGGACATGCCCTGTGAAAAGGAGCGCCTGCAAGAAAGGGTGTTAACGACTCGGGATGAATGGAGGATCCGAATAATTGTTTATATGCTGATGGCTGTAACTATATAATGAGATGTGTATTTTATTTAACTGATCTTAGCTAAACAATAAGTTGGTTACGTATTTCTTCTCGAGTGTACAAATTCAAACATCCCTTTCCCTCAATCTTCCACATATTGTCTTCGATGGCTCAGGGCATCAACTGTTATCACTGCTGTACCACCAACCAAGCTCTCTCCAAGCTGACGGACTGACAGACATTTTTCAGTGTCGACGACCCCACAAATCTAGGATTCTGACTACCCAATGTATTAGAAGGAAGTAACTTACTACAAAAAAGAAGAATATTAATTTATTTTTTAGGTATCAGAGCCGATAGGTTTACTACGTAAGTATATATTATGGCAAGAAAGAAAGAAATCTCAAAAGTTTGCTGAGCAGTACTCAAAGTACTTTCTTAACTCAATACATCAGTAACATGTTTTAAATTTAAAGATGTAGTAGTACAACAGCCACCAATGATTGCCTAACATCATCATGACGATTTGGGAAATATTCTTAGTTTATTAACAGCAAGCAACATTTAAAATATTTTTAAGTATATTCACAAGTAGTTTCAATAAACTGAATAATATGTTTAGTTTTTATAATATGAAATGATACAGTTTTGGTACTAAGAGTATCTGAAGATGTGAATAAATTAAATATAGTAATTTCCTTTGAAAGAAAAAGTGTTGGTGATCTGTCTTTACTTAAAAGTAACTCAGGATAAATACTCAATCGAAATGGAAATTGACTTCAGTAACAAAATAAAACATACATTTCAGACATTTATTAGGCAGTGCGTGAAATTGAGTTTCGTGTCGGACCCGAGTGCCCTAACCCCAGCCCCGGCCTCGGCCCCTGCCCTGACGGCCTGTGCGGAGCGGAGGATCGGATTCGCCCCACGCGCTGGGGAGGGGTGGGAGAGAGGGAGGGGAAGGGGAGGGGGAGGGGAGGTGACGTGGAGAGGGCCGGCTGCCGCCTGAGCCTTTGACCAGAGGAAACAGCGCCCGATATTGACCGGTCGGAGCGCCTGGCCCTCAGCACCCCGTTGCGCTTCCCACTCCAGCCTTTTTCTACCCTCTCGCTCCCTCCTCTCTCTTCTCTCTCACTCTCACTCTCACTCTCTCTCCCTCCCATTATCTCCTGCCTCTGACCATCTCTCTGCTACCATTCTCTCCAAATCCCTCTTCGTAACACTCACACACTTTTCCGCCCTCATTTCTCCCTCTCCCTCTCTGTACTACCCTTCTCTTCCTTATACATCACTCTACCACTCTCTCCCCGCCACGTCTTTTCCTTTCTGTCTCCTCTTTCCCCCCGCTTTTATACGCTATTTCTCTCCATCGCCGTTTTTTTTTTCTAAACGGCTTGGTTTAATGCAGGTAACTGTATGGACGTTATAAAGATAAATGAGTTTCAGCTAACGAGATGTTCTGGGAACAATGGAGGTCTGAAAAGCAAATGTTGGTTACGAGAATTCTAATACATACTAAAGCAGAAATGCTTGGATGAAGCAGGGAGATTGAGAAAGTATATGTAGTTCCTTAAAAGATGTGTTGGGAATATGTATGTGTGTGCATGTGAAAGGCGACTTTGCCACACATGTGAAACTCTTAGTGTTCTTCCTAAAATAGATATAAAATGCCACAATATTCAAAGCTTATGTTTTCGTTCCCCATTCTCTCCAATAACAAAAATAAATCGCAAAAATGCATTACCTTCACGTGTTTATCGTTCTACTTTTCTCGTATACATCCGTGTATACGGGAGTAATATACGTAGTATACAGAAAGTTATGTAATGCTGCGGAAAATCGATTTCGAGATTTCAATGGAAATACACTTTTGGGGTCCCCTAATACCGAAAAGTGGTTTTTGTTTTTTTTAAAACGTCCGTCCGCCCGTCCTTCCGTTGTATGTGAACAAACCTCGCGCCTAAACCACACGTACGATCTTTTCCAAATTAAAGAAACCCCTGTCCATCTGACTCTAGTTGAAGCTTTGAATTTTTTAAAAACATTCTTTAGAATTTAAGGGTATTTTACATGAAGCCCCCGGACATTTTCAAAATTTTCTCAAAAACCTCCAATTTTTTTAAAACTCTTACACTTAAATACATTAAAGTACTCAATTTTTTTTTAAAAGAAATATCATCCATTAAATCTCTTTATAGGTCATGTTGACGGTTTTTTGACAATTCTAGTAGTTTTCGTGCAATAGTGCATGCAATACTTGCAATTTTAAAAAATAAGAAACAAGATTTTTTCATAAACGGCTCCAAATTTTTCTTAAATTTTTGGTAGGGATAGTACCCAATGACCTTCCGAAGACATAAACGCATATTCTCTATTGTTTTGTTTTGTCGATAATTATAATTTTTACTTGCATCTCACGTCGGTAATATTTACATAAGATAAAATTTCTTCATATTATTATATTTATGAGTACATGTGCTTTAAATAATGTCAAATAAAGTAACTCAACAGTTTTATATGAAAATGATCTCAAAATTCCGCTTTTTCAAAAACGTTCAAACACCATTTTCTCAAAATTGGCTCAAAATGTCTTCTTTAGAGTTTTACAACGGATAGTGGTAATGACATATTTACCATGATGTAAAGTTTATTTTAGTGTATAATTTTGTTTTTTTAAATTATACAAAGATATTTTTTCGAAATTTCTTTCACGCAAATTGATATGCACATCTCCATCGATTTGTATACATTACTGCAATTGATAGTAAAAGTACTTCAAATTACTTCGAATGAAGTTTTTCGAAAACTCAATAGATTCCTGTGAGAAAGAGCTTCAAATTTTGCGCTTAACGCCGTTTTCTTAAAGACTGCTTCAAAATTTGCAATGAAAATTTTATTTAGAACAAGGTTACAGTCTTATTTAATATTTTTAAAATAATATTTCGGTTCTGCTATTTGGAAACTGAAAAGTGGAGAAATGTTTTAAAAAATGTACTTTTTGCGGCGATAGATGGCAGCTGACAAGAAGGATGGGACAGAAAAGAGGGAAGGGCAGCTGGCAAGAAGGAAGACATTACAGTACCAGTCATTACCAAGGAAATTAGAAAACTTTACTTCGAGAAAGTCTGTGCCATTCTGTAGCACCTTTAGTTTCCTTTATTATTTAATGACCTTTGTAAATTCATTTTAATTATCATCAATATACTATTATAGTAATTGTAATTGAAATTGGAATTTTCAAGCAATACATTTAGCCAGAATTTGTTAACTGTCTTGACCTTTACAATCTTGACCATGGACATTCCTAAAACAATAAACGAATAAAAATAGTGCTATAAGATGTGGATGTGTTCGTGATTGAAACAGGGTGTAATGTTTTTAAAGAATTTCTGTGCGCAAACAAGTTTTTTGTTAAAAAAATAACGTATTAACCTTCGTTACCCGGCGTTTATTTGTCGTATTATTTTATCAATTAGTCCCGCTCGCTCTCCTTGCTCCTCCCGACCCATCTGTTCTGCTCCGTTAGCCCCGCTTGCCCCGCCCGCTTCAGATGCATTGCTGGTTGCAAACTCATCTATTATTATTATTATTATTATTATTATTATTATTATTATTATTATTATTATTATTATTCAGGGCTTCATTTCTGGCAACGGAACGCAACGGGACGGTGTTCCGATTCCTCGGAAACGAATTAGAAAAAAACTAGAGGACAAACACTTGGCAACTTCGATTTTCACTTCGTCCAATTTTCGTTAACTCAAAATTAAATTATTTTCCCACACAACTGTATCATTTTTACGAATGTTATCAAATTATAAGCAGAAACGATAAACTCTAATTTTTATATACTTTCAATTATTATTGTTGTTATTAAGCATGATTTGTAATTATTAACTTATATGATAAATACATAACCATTTGTATTAAATTAATTTGGGGCGCGTTCCGGGACCGAAAATTTTATTAACCACGAACTGATATTATAAACATATTCAAACATCTCAACCCCCCTTTTTTACACCTCCCTTCCTAAGGGATATAAGGTCTATTGTATCTTACAGTATTTTTTTCATATTGTAAACCTAGGTGTACCAAATTTGAATGAAATTGTTTCAGGGCTACTAGAACTCTGCTGGAAAACACACACACACACACACACCACACCCACACACACACACACACACACACACACATATATATATCTATATATATATATATATATATATATATATATATATATATTGAGATATACCAAAATTTTCCTCTCTCTCTACATTTATATCTGCTAAAGATCTTAGCGTCCGGCTTGCTGGGTCAATGGGTCACGATATATTATAATCCCTTTTACCTCTATAATGGATTATAGGATCCGCCGACTATACAGCGCAGCTGGGAATCTGAAATAGAATGATTCTATTCCTAGTTCATTTCTGTTTGGATTGACTAAATGAAAGTCACTTTCTTTTCTAAAGAACAAAATTCAACAAAGTTTATTTTGCCTTTTAGCAAACAATTTAGAGAATTTACAATTTTTAGGCCTTGATCAAGATCTCTTCAATTTACAATTTATACCGCGGTTAACTTATCTTTTCTTCGTTGATGTCCTCGTAGACTTCTCAGTCGAAATATCTTGCGATCTTGCCGTAGTTCAAAGTTCCAAGAAATCCTCTCCTGCCCTATCCAAGCTGGTCTCAAACTATCAAAAGTATCAGTCCGATTACGTCCTATGACATAGTCCCGAACTCGATTACCACTCCTGACAAAGTTCCAATTTATACTTCAATATTGCTTCCATGAAAATATCTACGATCAGTTCAGAAGCGCGTTTCCGAGCAGAATCAAATCTTTCTGCATGATTCATCCCTCGAAGACTTCGTATTAAAACTACCTTCATTTTTTTTCATAACATTTGACCGTCCTTCTCTCACCCAGCCAATCCATACGTTCGTTATATTTTGGTGTAGCTGACCTTTTGATCGTCTTTTGAACTTCTTCGCCCAATCCCAAATTTTCTACTTTCGGCATCCAGAAAACTCTTAATGCATTTAGAAAACAAAACTACATTGTTTATTCACGGTCGTTGCTGAGCTCTAGCTCTCGTGATATTTCGTAATGCATGTTCCACCATATTGTCTACAAATAAATGTTAGTTTATTTTAACGTGACATATCGGTATGTCACAGCTTCCCCTCTCCAAGCGTCATTTGGTTTGCTACAACCTAACTAAATGACAAGACTAAAATTGAACACTTTCTTCTTGCTTCTTCACACTAAACGACATTAACACTTTACACTTTGCACTGCACTAGGTCTTGTTACTTGCTGCCTTAAAACTATTTACATTTTCCTTTCGGAATGTGCCAACAATAACCATTTCATCGGTTTTTTATTTTTCGCCAAATTTAATCATGCGTGTCGTCCCTCATATACGGCTTCATGTTCCTGTAGTTATATGTTCCCATTTGCCGTCCATTTTCATCATTCAAAATCGCGGCATTCTTGCTTAATACTTTACAAATTCGGTAAGGTCCTTTATACAACGGGAAAAATTTATAAAATAGCTTCTTATCCACTGACGACACTTGAGGTACTCTAATTAACACTTCATCACCCTCCTTATACTCGCCTCGAAAGCATTGTTTCTGTTTTAGCTTTCTTTTGGCTGCTGCCTCCCTCAAATTGTCATAAATCATTCGCGTATCTCTCACATCATCTGGGATCCCACTTATTTCTGAGGTATCCTAATCCTTCGAAACGGACCCTTTTTCTCCTTTCCTACCCATGTGGACCTCTATAGGCGTGCTTCGCGTGCTCCCATGCGGAACATTATTCAAAACATAGTTCAATACTGGAACGGCCTCCATCCATCGGTTATGGCTTTCCGAAATGTAGACTCTAAATAAGCGTGAAATCTCCTTCATAATTCTTTCGCTGGGGTTAGCTTGAGGATTCCGTACCGTCGCGTAACATATTTGGATACCAATTCTTCCCATGTCTTGTTCCCATTTTCCACTATTTAATTTTAAATTATACTTCCGAAAGATTTCGAATAGTTTTTTCAACTTCTTAAATATTCAAACATATTGGTAGAGAATAAACAATATCGTCGACGTACATGAGTAGTTTCCTTTAGTTCATCCGGTATTACATCGTCCAAATAACTGATTAAAGCCGCGCCACTGTTCTTTAATCAAGGCCATCCTCTGAAAACTATACGTATTGCCTTCAAATAAAAACTGACAAATTTTTGCGATTCTGGGTGTAGTCCAATTTGCCAGTACGACGCAGTAAAATCCAGTCCCGTGAATATCCGAGCTCCTTTTACCTTCCACATCATTTCATCTAATTTCGGCGGTTTCTCATGACGAGCGATGGTCTTGCTATTGAGTTTCCTAGCATCAACACAAAATTTGATCTTATTGTCTTTCTTACGAACTATCACTATTGGGCTTACATACGGTGTCATCGATTTTTTTGTTATACCCTCCTCAAGCATCGTGTTTATTTGTTTACGTACTTCGCTTTTATATACATGGGGGATCGGATATTGTTTTAGATTAAAGATTCCTCGTCCATCAATCCAATTTTAAATTGATATCCCTTTACCGGCTCACTTGAACTTCCAAAAACATCTTTATATTCATTGACTAACATTTCAATAGCTTCACTAGTTCTATTCCGTTTTCGTCGACCGCGCCCTCTGCTGCCGTGTGGATCTGGTCCCTGGTCTCTTCAATTTGTTCCGCAATATCGCAAATACACATATTTTCGCCCTCCTGGTCTTTGATCCCTAAACAATGTTGTTGCCCTTTGTCACCTCGTAACAATACACTCCTGTTACCTATGTCGACCTTGGCGTCACACATTTTAGGCCATCAATCCCAAAATAATTGGACGAATCAAATTCTTCACTATAATTGCGGAAACTGAATTTGATCCCTTGAACTCCACTTCCACCCAAATTTGCCGACTTCTCGTTTCGATGCGCCTTCCATTAGCTGTCCGAATATCCAAACTCCTGGTGGTAGCTCATCAATTTTATTTCCTTTTCTTTACCTGCTCATACAATTTTTTCCCACACTGCACAAACATTAGTACCTGTGTCAATTAAAATATCTACAGGTATATTCGAAATATCCCTTCAAAATTAAACACGTGCTATTCTCCGCCGTTCGTCCGTATCTTCCTTAATAAATCTTCGCCGATACTTCAATGCTATTCAACTCCCTTAAGAACCATCACGCCCTCATTATCATCATGAAATTTTAGGTGGCTTGGTATTACAAGCGCCGATGTACGCATTGGTATATTTCCCTGTGAACGCATCGTGAATTCATTTTCTAACTGTACAATCTTGTCCTTAATGTCCGACATATATTTCCCAGATTCAGATTCTTGCACCATTTTAATATTTCTAAGTCCCTCCTGTATTCGTTTTTCTAATTTACAATCCGAATTAACTAATTTAGATTCTATGTTTTCAATTTTTTCGCCATGTTGAAGCGACATTGCATTTAAATTATCTTCACGCGATTCGACGATTGTCAACTTTTCGCATTGTTGGTCATGTAAATGTCCTACTGTCACAATGTTTTCCTGTAAATGATTAACTTTGGAATTAATTTTGTTGCCAGATTCTTTAATTCCCTCTGCATTTGGTCGACTTGATTATTAAAAGACTCAATTTTTGCGTTCATTTCTGCAACATCTTAAGAATTAAATTATTAGGGTCCATATTTCTAACGGTGCAGCCATTATTTCCTTTATTGTGGTTCAATTTCAATAATTTCACGCGAAATTTCTCCCTCGGGGTTAGTATTAGCAGACGCCATATCATCTACATTAACATTCTCCATACGCAATTTTCTGCTCCTAGTATCGATTTTGAATTCTAATACAAATTAAAATCTCTCTGTTAAATTATTTTAAAATCACACCAATGAAATGGTCTTGGCCCTTTCTTATAATTAACAATTAATTTCAAATGTCAATCCATAAATTTCAGATTCCCCTTTGGATCACTATATTATATTTTATAAGACTATTTTTATCCGTGTCACCAATTTTTATAAATTATAACAAATTTATGCATCCCGTTGGGGCGCCTTTTTGAGATATACCAAATTTTTCTCTCTCTACATTTATATCTGCAAAGATCTTAGAGTCCGGCTTGCTGGGTCAATGGGTCACGATATATTATAATCCTTATTACTCTATAATGGATTATAGGATCCGCACTATACAGCGCAGCTGGAATCTGAAATAGAATGATTCTATTCCTAGTTCATTTCTGTTTGATTGACTAAATGAAAATCACTTTCTTTTTTAAAGAACAAAATTCAACAAAGTTTATTTTTGCCTTTTTAGAAACAATTTAGAAATTTAAATTTTTTAGGCCTTTGATCAAGATCTCTTTCAATTTACATTTATACATGGTTAACTTATCTTTTCTTTGTTGATGTCCTCGTAGACTTCTCAGTCGAAATATCTTGCGATCTTGCCGTAGTCCAAAGTTCCAAGAAATCCTCTCTGCCCCTATCCAAGCTGGTCTTCAACTATCAAAATTATCAGTCCGATTACGTCCTATGACATAGTCCCGAACTCGATTACCACTCCCGACAAAGTTCCAATTTATACACCAATATTGCTTCCACATCAAAATATCTGCAATATCATTCACTGTCCTTAAAATTTCACTGATAACCCAATTCTATCTCGATTGTACTCGTTCCTCTCACGAACATACGATCAGTTCAGAAGCGCGTTTCAGAGCAGAATCAAATCTTTCTGCATGATTCATCCCTCGAAGACTTCGTATTAAAACTACCTTCATTTTTTTTCATAACATTTGACCGTCCTTCTCTCACCCAGCCAATCCATACGTTCGTTATATTTTGGTGTAGCTGACCTTTTGATCGTCTTTTGAACTTCTTCGCCCAATCCCAAATTTTCTACTTTCGGCATCCAGAAAACTCTTAATGCATTTAGAAAAACAAAAACTACATTGTTTATTCACGGTCGTTGCTAAGCTCTAGCTCTCGTGATATTTCGTAATGCATGTTCCACCATATTGTCTACAAATAAATGTTAGTTTATTTTACCGTGACATATCGGTATGTCACAATATATATATATATATATATATATATATATATATATATATATATATATATATAATATGAATTTAAATATGGTGACTCTTGACAAATATAGTTAAGGCGATTTCATATTCCAGCCGATCATCCGTGCCTAAAAATCAGAGGTAAAGGCCACATACAAAATGCATATAACTTTATTACAGGCATTTTCATACAGGTTCATTGGCGCACATGATCATTTTTTACATCTCTGAATCCCCTAGAAATTTGTCGCATTTTTTAGACATATGTATACATTAGAGACATTGTGTGAAATTCAGGTAATATACACGGTACTTATGAAATGCAAACAATGCCTAAAACGTTTATACCTAGTACTAAATGTTTTTTATTTGTTGCGTCAATTCACGACGCAACGCGTGTCCTAACCCCTTCTTGGGTGTTGAGCGCTCTTGGAGTAATCCTCTGTTACTTTCTACATTAAATCTGGGGTAATCCTCCGTTACTGTAGACATTTCTGCCCGTCACATCTCGTCGCTGACTGTTGACAAGAGGACCGCCAGGCAGTATCTCCGCGTACGCGCCTTCTGCTACGCGCTCTGAGTTACTACCCAGCGGTCAGAATTTGGGAAAGTATAGGTAGTATTTACAGGGGTTGGTCTAGCCCTTGTGAAGTAGCCAAACTCGTTTTGTTGGAACAAATTTCACATGAGATTCGACGGGAATCCAACCCGTATCTCCTTGGTGAAAGGCAAGCGACTTTGCTCTGCGCCACGGGATGGTCTTTTTGTCTCCTTTGCCAAGGAGTTGTCCACATTACTTCCATATTTAAGCATTGCCACACTGAAAATTAGCGGAGCTATTTATTCAGTTTTAATAATCATTAAATTCTTAATAATAATATAATTAATTAAATAATAAAAATACAGCCTGTCAAAATTGAATTTAAACTTCTTATATTCAAAATTCAGTATCATTTTTTTCATTTCATCCTATTTACATCTATGGCATCTTGCCCTTCTTTTCTTCAACACATATTCCATAATATTCAAAAACGTTTTCAGAGAGTTCTAACTAATTATTCTCTAGAATTGTGAAATGTACCTATTCATCATATCTCAAGGTATGTTGCAGAAATATTCTCGAGGGAAGAACCACAAGCCACTTATTCCTTTCGTAGGATAAAGGTTTCCGACATTACAACGAAGCAATCTTTCGATAAGTCTAGCGTCTATTACACAAGGAATTACACATAGCGTTGGTGAGATGTTGCACGATGTCGCATAAAATAAATATATAGTAAAATATTTCTTCAATTTGCGAAATAGCATTAGGTTGTTTCTCAGAAGAGAATGAGTCTTTACTTAAATATGTTTACGAACCAGAAATAATGTAAGATGTCAATGCACTTAAAGATTTTTATTTAAAAGGAAATTATTTTAAATTTCAGAATCAGATTATCGAATGATGAAATATTCACCGACAATCGTATCAGAAGATATTGTGATAATGTACATTTAGTCTTCTCTGTGCGAATTTTCCAACGTAAATCACTAAGTGGACGATCCCTGGGATGACGTAGTTCAATATGTTACGTCCAAACTTTTCTCTGTAAATGGAACTTTCATTAGAGTTAATTTTCGTGAAAGACTTGCCTTCCTCATTAGCCCTTTTCCTTCACCACAAATACACTCTCATACTGCATTCACTTTAATGGCTCTACTCGACATTTCCTCGGTTATATCTCCCCTGGCGACGCTTTAATCCCTACCTTATGCTCGCGTCGTTCCTTCCGGTACTGCCGCCGCCTCCGCCAGCTCCTCCGTTTCCGGAACGCTGTCGTGTACAAAGCCACCAGGCACAGTGGGTTACAATACAACAGGAGCGTGGCCAGCTTCCGCTGACCGTGACAGATTGAATGATTGGACGATTGAATGATTTAATAATTAAGTAACCGATGATTGAATGATTGAGCATTGATGATTGAATGATTGATGAGTGATGATTGAATGAGTGAGTTATGATTGAATGAATATGTGATGATTGATGCCCCCAATATCCCTTCAAAACTCGTGTCCCCACAAAACTCATTTTCCTTCATGAACACTTAAACCTATTTTTAAGAGCTTAAGATACATCGCTTCCCAGTTATCCTTGATTATAATGTGTTCAGTAATTTGTCTTGCGATATGTTTTTTCGTCTTATAAATGTTTGATAATTATGGATGACTGCGGATTAATTCTCTCTCCATCAGTGAATAGTTGCACGATTTTCGACGATATTTTCTTGTAAAATAAATAAATCACCTATCCTTGATGTATTTTGAATTGAGGGCTAAAGCAGGAACTATAACCACATATTTGCATGATCTTCGTATTTTGAACATCAGGGTGCTCTTTTATCGCCACATCCAACAACTTTGATCTAGAGGTATCTTCACTGAACGAGTTCTCAGAGATTTCCGGATCGAGCCATTTCTGGATTTCTAACAGAGATCGCCCTCTCGTCCCCAGAACTATCTGCAGTAGTGTAGATTGGTGCTCCAATAAATTTACATTTATTAAACTGTCGTAAATAATTAACTTAATTTAGAGATTGACTTATCTTTTCCCCAACGAAGTGTATCCTACCCAAATCTCTTTTCAACTCAGCCATGAACGTAAGATTGTGGAAAAGATGCTTCGATTTAACGCCAAATCTGGAGTCGTACATGAACAAAATTGGCATATGGTATTGCAGGGTTGCCTTTGCAATAGAACCATTTTGCACAGCGTCAAAACTGATAACGTATACTCAAGAAATAAGTTTAATTTTCTTTGAGAAACAGCAAATCTGACTACTCTTTTTATTACAGCATTGTGGAATTGATTTTAAATTTCGTTTCTTTTACTACCGATGAAGAAATGAAAATTTTTCATTTTTCTGGGGAATGATTTTGGTAGGTAGTTATAGAATTTGGACACACTGATTGATTCCAGAGATTTAAAAGCAAAATTGGCTGTGAAATGACTTTTTTTGTGGCGTGTCGTGAGAATTGTTAACAATTATAGCGGCAGTGTGCTGTTATCGCAAAAACATTTGCACAAGCAAACAAATGATAAAGGCAACTGGAATTAGGAGCCAACAGAATGTGCCAATATTGAAAGTAAAAGTAAAAGTAAAAGCTTCCATTACAATTCCATGCAACTTCTTTTTAGGAAACATCCATGAAATTGCATGCGCCAAACCGAAGTAAAGTCTCGTTTGCTCTCGGCTAAACGGATTCTGATAATAGTACAATTTGTATTTAGTGAAACACGGTATCTGGTTTGACGCTGATCGCAAACCAATACTGACATCAGCATCTTTCATAGAAGGGCTACCTTGAATTCAACCATTTAATAAAATAATTCTTCTTCTAGTTCTTCATCCCCTGCAACTCTTTTCTTTTCTTATTCTTCTCCTCTTTTTCTCTCCTTCTTATACTTCTTCCAGTGCAATAACGATGTATTGACAACCAAGTACCTGGAGCTAACTGTTTGCTTTCCTTGGCGTTTAGTAAAAGACTAATGTCAAATTCAAAACGTTTTATTTTCCTTTAGCCAACCACGCTTCCCAAAGCTGAAAACATCCTTATCTCACGCAGGATTAAAACGCAAAGCAATTTCTTTCGCTAGATAATCTAGAAAGGCCGACGATAATGTAGATACGACCATACGGCAAAATAAAAATAAGCGTATCTTCTAAATGTTTGCAAAGATATTGATAATATTTTGCATGGACACTGGATGGCAATTTCAAACAAGTTTAATATATTTTTAATCTGGGTACTTTTAGTATTTCACTTTATAAATGAATGCATGTTATAATTTCCTTTTGTGTATTTGTGATGTCCTGAGTTACAAATATACGTGAGCAAAAGCATCCTTATCCCTGAAAAGTTGCGTCCTTTGAGAAACGAGGTTTTATTCGCCGCTTTGCGTCCGGGGCGAGTGTGTGTCGCCCAGTGCGCGGGCCCATTGCGGCCACCGGGCGCCGTTGTCCCGCCACCGGAGCGGCCATCTCGCGGTCCATTTCCGCGGCTCGCCTTTGGCGCGGCCTTTGTCGGCGGGCCGTGTTAAAGTGAGCATCCGCCCACGCCGCCTATTTGCCACACACCGCCCGACTGACCTCGACGCTGCCAGCTGCTGCCCCCATTGCCCCTCCTCTAGTAATCGCCCATCCGCTCCCACTACCCCGTCCACTCCCCCCGCTCCCACTGTCCTTTCGACTTCCTCCGCTCACCACTACCCTGCCCCCCCCCACTGCCCCCCCCCTCCGACCCCCAACGCCCCTCCTCACCCGTCCTCTCGACTCCCACCGCCTCCTCAGCCCCAGCGCCCCCAATTCCCCCTCTGCTCCCACGCCACTCATCTACACCCCTGCACTCCCCTTCCCCCCCCCCCCCCCCCCCCCCCCCCTTCCTCCCTCCCCCCCCCCCCCACTGACCCACCCACGCGCACCGCCCTCTTTGCTCCTGTCGTCTCCGCTGCCGCTGCCGCCCACGCCGCTGTCTCCCAATGGGCCACCTCGCCGCCGCCTACGACCTCCATGCCGGGCCGTTCGTTCCTCTTTCCTTCCGTTACGTAAACGACATGCAGTGGGCGGCCAAATTATTGCACTCTAGAGGTACTTTGGAATAATTTTAAAGTTTGTTCGCGAATATACTGACGTATATTACGTGAAGGTCCTTAGTGATTGATTTTACTTACTTTGGTGGTACATTTGGGGAAGCAGTAAAATAGAAAATGAATGGTTCCAATACCTTAATTAGTTATTTTACAACTTTAGTAGTCAATTATTTAATAGTTTGTAAATTCTCTCTTGGAACTCTTCAGAAGTTTGATGTAGAAGAGTTTTGGTAAGACTTTGTTTTTGTAAGTGTTTTCTTTGATGTAATAATGTATTCTTCGATATTTCATTTTTTTTAATCCTCCCACACATTTCTATCAGATTCAATTTTTGGAAGTATTTCCAGACCTACCTACAGATTTGAGTTATTTTTCTACAGAAAAGTTATTAACTTTTAATGCTTTGAGATGGTGTGTTGAGTCGTGAGTTTTTTGCCATTTAGCGGTCACATGAGCGAGGAGACTTTCTCGTGGCACCTTTCTTGGTCGTGAGGCATGGTTCCATACGGCAAAGTCATCCTGAGCATTGTTGACGAAAAGTATAGTGATTAAATCGTATAGTCATGATGATGTTTTACTGATTCCACTACGCAATCATTTACATTTAGCGTGCGTCGAATGATCTTGTAAGATCTGGATTGACGACTCGCCTGAGAAGCAAACTTACATTACATTAATTTTGAAGGCTGGTTCAAGGAGCTTGATCAATAAACTGCTCCAGTACCTGATAGTTGTTTGCCAACGTTTATGAAAAAGTATGTCATCGAAATTTAAACGTAAAGAAAACGGTTTTAATGCAGTTTTCCATTTCAAATAAACAATTCTGTCTCCATTAAAATGAACGTATACCATTGCTGATGTTAAACCTTAAAGGAAAAAATTCTGTGCTCCATTGAAAATGAACGGTTTACCGTAATGAATTGAACACAAAATTAAGTTCATTATGCTACGCGTTCAGAATTCTTGCAAATTCAGTCAGCCTTCATACTGCTCGTTGTGTATACTTCGTGAATGTTCATTCCCGCCTGAGATATGGCATAATATTCTGGAGAAATACATCTTATAGCTTCCAGACTTTTAGATTACAAAAACGAATTGTACGAATAATAACCAAATCCCACCCACGTGATTCTTGTAAGCCTTTCTTCATTAATCTAGGAATTTTACCATTACTTTGTCTGTTTATTTACCAATCAGTGGCTTTTGTCAAAAATGACTTGCTTAAGGGCGGGAATATATTTTCAGAAAATGCCGAAGTCTATTACTATAACACTCGACGTAGAAATCATATTCATCAGGTGACAGTATCTACAGCTCATTACAAAAATTTCACATACAATACATGTACATTATTTTACAACACTTTCCCAGGTGACATTAAACGATTAAATTTCATAGAAAAGTTTAAATCCCAAGTGAAATCGTTTCTGCTACATAACTGTTACTATACAATTAGAGACTATACTGAGCATCACAAGAAAAGTAACATTAATTTGAACAATGATACATAATGTATTATTTACCATTTGAACTCTATAAATGTGTATAAACAACCTGTAACAAGTATTGTATTGCAGCCTCCGGGTCAGTGACCCCCATGTCGATCAGGTTTTTCGTCCAGTTTCCCTGATCCATTGAGCAAATGCTGAGATGACCCCTTGTTTTGCTTCTGGACATAAATGAAACTTCATTATCTGTGCACGTCTTCTAGAATTCAGTGGGAAATACAATTATTCAAATTATCGTTTCCATGTTGTTGCGGCAGAAAGTTTATTCCTTGACGAAGGAATGCTTATTTGTCCTTGAAAATAGATTTTATTACACGATAGTTTTTTTGTTAATTTTGAAAATTCAAGTAGTATATGACGTAGTGGAGGGATTACAGAATTTTGAAAATGTGCACAGAATTCACTTCTCCACATAGCACGTCATACGCAGTTTTAACTGTTTTTTGACGTAAAATAAATAAAATAAAAAATAAATAAAATCAGGATAATATATGTAGAGCATTAAAAACAACTCTCGCTTGCTATCTCACTCTCTCGCGTGGTCTCTCACTAACTATCTCACTCTCTCGCTTACTCTCTCTCTCTCTCTCTCTCTCTCTCTCTCTCTCTCGCTCGGTCTCGCGCTATCTCTCTCTCTCCCGCCCTCCCTCTCTCTCTCGGTCTTCGCTTGCTATCTCCTCTCTCTCTCTCTCTCTCTCTCGCCTCTGTCTCTGCTTCTGGCCCTCTAACTATTTACCTGTGAGCATGTCCTGCCGCCCTCCAACTATCTACCTGGGAGCATGTCCTGCCGCCCGTATGTATGTTTGTCCGTCTTTCTGTGCGACCGACTACCTCTCTGTTGCGTGCCGGCGTTGTGGCGGCCGGTCTTCTCTCACAAGTGCTCCGCAAACTTAGGTCAGACGGCGGACGACTCACAGAGGTCGCGGTGGCGGGAGTGATAGCGGTCTCCTAACCTCTCGCTACAAGGTGTCTAAACATCGCACGCGCGCAATACGGGCACTGTTTGACTGGTTTGTGTAGAGGGAGGATACTGCAAAAAGGGCAAGCGGTACCTCCCACCGCGATGCCTCCACTAGCTTTTCAGCTAGGCCGAATTCAGTCGCTGTCTGCAGGTGAATTCTAGCGGCCGACTGCTCTGTTCGGTAGTTTTCCGTGGTTTCTCCGATCAACACTAGGCGAATGCCGGAGCAGTACCTTACCAAACGGGTCGTCGGATGTCGTCATCCAGCGGGGGAAGATCATCGCCATTTCCCGCGAAAAAAAAGAAAAAAAATATGCACTACATACTAACGGGACTAATGACCATAGCAGTTGACGCGCCCGGAAACACGAAAAAATCGATTAATCAATCAATCCACATCTATCGAGAAAAGACAACTCAGAATCTCGCAAGGCCATTGTGCCGGCAAACACTTGCTTTGTTTCTTTGAAATCTCATGTGTGCGAGGCTATTTGTTGAAAACATGACGCACTTACAAGAGTTTATAACTAACAGTTATTAACGTATTAGGTCGATAAACACCAAATAACAGACGCGGTTGAAATTTGTATATCGAGGCGATAGCCGAGGTTTCTAACTAATAAATCCTGTTATGTGTGTTATCGGCCGTGTGTCGTTTAATACTTTTCGTAATACCATCTTCTCTTACGAAAAATAATATAAATAAGAAAAATCTTTGCTTTTAATACAAAGGAGTGCAACGCTTTCATCAATTTCAATTCGATTTGATTGTTGCTTCAGGCGTAAGATTCTTTCATTTCTATTCGATTGTAGTTTTGTTTCTACACACGTGTAAAAAGATGTATGATCCACATTTTAAGATGAAAGATATTCCAGACGATCTTTTGGAAATTGCAAATGGTGCATGTTTCGACTTGTTTAAAGGAAAACCAAGATAAGGTATGAGAAAGAATGCCAAACTTTTAACATTGGCGTCAAGGTAAGAATATTAACAAGGTAGATGAAAAGTTATGCTGCGTATGCTAAAGAAAGATCTGATACGTACATCGTTGTGGACAAAATTCTCTAAATTCAAACTGTGTTTACTTATTAACGACAATGTTGACTTATGAAAGTTTGTATTCCACATTTTCCATTTTTACGTTTCAGTTAAGAAATTTAATTTACTGAATGACATATGAATTTATTTTACATATTCGGAAAACCGTTGCTATTTTTGAGACAAAAATCTGAAGGTTATATTCCCCAAAAAATGCTACGATTTTATCGGGAGAACATATTAGAAAAGTTTTAGGGGGAGCAAAACATTACATTTGACTATTTAAATAGTTAATGCGGTTTTTGGTATTTTGGGGGCAAGTCGACGAAACGAACTTGGGTCATTGATTATAGAAACCACGAGCTTCAGAGTGCTAGTTACTTGAAAATGCACAAAAACAACAAATCAAGTTTTTGTTATTATCAAAATCGGTCTTCCATTCAATACTTTTGGTTTGTGCAAAATATATGCGCACCTATGTCCATCTCACCTAGACACTAGACGCTTTATTTTAGGTTATGGAAATGGAGACTGCATTAAACAAGTTGTAGATATACACACACAGAAGAAAAACGGCAGAAAAAATCTTTATTACAGTGCCCTGGTAACCAAAAAGTGGATAAATTCAGTTGCTAAATGTTAGAAAAAATCCTCTAACACGTGATGTAACCAGAATCCATGTTTTGTGGATCTTCAATACCGAAAAATTGAATGATAGAGAAACGTCCGTCCACCCGGCTGGCCGTCTGTCTGTCTATGTAGTACGTCTGTCTCTCCGTACGTCTGTGAACACCGCTAGTGGCTAAACCGTTCAGCCGATTTTCTCCAAAATTGATATTTCCCAATCGATCTGGCTCATGTCAGCAGGTCTTTCAATTTGAGCCAATATTTTAATTTTGGAGGGTACTTTACATGTAGCCCCTGGGACATTTTCAAAACTTTCAAAACATTTGCTCCATCGATTTTCATTAAATTTTGTTATTCTATAGTTCGAAGGACGTTTAAGATAATGTCAGGTCTCTTTTCGTTCAAAACTGATTTTTCGAAAATTGTAAAGTTCAAAATTTTCGGCGTCTTCCTACATCTAAAATATTAAAGACAGATTTTTCTCTTAATAAAATATGTTCCTTAAAGATAGATTTTGAAATAAGGTCACGTAGAATTTGTCGAAAATTTGAGTACGTTTTGCGTAAAAATACGGGAGAAACAGAACATGCTGTTTTAGCACCTCTAGTTCACAAAGTGCACAGTTTTCGGTAGCTAGTATAAAATAAACGAACATTTTAAATAACGAGCAAAAGAAATGTTTTCATTTACGAAGACAAGCACAAACAACGCTCTATTTGCATGGGTCAGTAGTGACGATTACCAGCATACTCGAGTGCACTCTGCCGGGCGATAAAGGAAAGCTACCAGTGCTTGAGCTTTGCATATGACGCCTTGCCACGATCGGTACCTGTTGATTTCATTTTAGTAGCCAAAATTATGCAATTGAAGGAAAATAAATGTAAAAATTAGAATCCATTATATAACTTGTAGTTCGGTGAACATTCCAACTGGCCCTCGAGTAAAAATCGTCCTGACATTACGTGACTTTTAACATCTGATGTCCCGATGCATATGAAATTAATCAGAATTCGAAGAAAATTGATCTACGCTATTGGACGTAACTGCGTAATGAATTTACAAAAAGATGATCCGCCGAAGATCGAAGTTAAATCAATAACACTTATCACTCTGTCAATAAAATTTAATATATTTTTTGGTTAATGAATGATTTAAATTCATTGCCCAAATTTCTTGTGATGTATTGCCACCAATTGTATTGATACTTGAAGTAAATAGTATGGACATTTTTCCACTGCAATTGATAGTAAGTATCGAAGCGTGCAGCAGGAAAGGTATGTGATTGCTTGAAAATAATGTGATTGCATGATAATGTGATTAAATTAAAGCATGGTATTACATGAAAGTCATGTGATTGCATGTATGGCATGCGAGTGCATGAAAGTTATGTGATTGCATGAAAGCCTTGAAATTGTATGAGAGACTGGTGATTGAATTAAATCATGTGATTGCACGAATGTCTTGCGAGTGCATGAAAGTGTTGTGATTGCATGAAAGCCATGTGTTGCATTCTTATCTGATCGTGCGCGAACAATACAAAAACTTCGCCCACTGGTACCATTTAGTCTTTAATTGAATTGAATTGAATGTGCCTTATTTTATGTAGAGAGACTCAGGCCATGAGGCCCGTTCTTCCGACTGACCACTCAAATTCCGCTACGCTCCTTTCACCAACCATGGGAGAAAGAAGGTATTACTTGGGCGACGAAACAGGCGATTTGAATTTAGCTCAGAGGCATCATTTAGCCTTGAGGATCTTTTACATGCAGTAAATCTACTAACATGGGACAGACGGCTTTACTTCCCCTCCGAAGGAAGGCGTACGAAGGATTTTTTCGCCCTTAAAAATCCACGGTTTCCATCGGTTCGAACCAGCAAACTTGGGTATAACAGTGTGATATATATGATCCGATAACCATTACACCATCGCCGCCGCCGAATCATGACGTCATCTTGTAAGTTATGACGGCGGCGGCTGGCAGCGGAAGACAGACCACCCGGAAGAAGTTATCGGAGGCATCAGGCACGTCCAGATGGTGGCAACGCGTGTTCGAGCACGGCGCCCCGAGGATCGGACGACTCATTTCGCCGACGCTGCTTTTTACGATCTTCCTCAAGCTGCGACACGCGAAATGGCTTCGTGGCAACAGCCCCAGTGGAGGACTTCGTTGCAGGCGGAGGGCGGCGCACGGAGAGAAGTAAACGTTTAAACTCCCGTGAACTTGGCCTCCAAAAAATTGATGTTACTGCAGTGCCTCTGACCAAGAGATCCTAGGTTTGAGTCCCGTCAATGGCAAGATTTTCGACACTAGCTTGTTAGATAGGTCGCTGACTGAAGGAGAATTTTAGAGACCGGCTTCTCTGATGCCGGAGCAGAGCCCTAACAAATGGGCTACGGGCGGTTCGCGATCTTTCGTTCCTCTTCCCAGTCCTAACTTCTCCCTTTACACACACACACACATACTTACACTAACATGCACTACACTACTACATATTCCGGGAGCTTAGAGCTTGTTCCGGCTGGGGCGGTGCCCCGCTTGTGGAACAGTCCTGGTTAGGGGGAAACCACGCTAGCCGACAATAGGTCGGCGATGGATCTCGCCATCCAGCGGGGGAAGATCTCCGCCACCTCCCGATGAAAAACATACACTGTAACCGCTTGTCATCGGCTACACTCGTGACCAAAGAAATATTGAAGTGACAATACCCGACATCTTGCCCTACAAATAGTTCCTAGAGTAGCGAAGAGATGGCGTTACCTAGAAACAAATTTCTGAACGTACTTTCGCCCTAGCCAATCAGAACTTTTGTAGAAATGCGAATGTGGCATGAGACTTGACTCGGACGAGATTGTCTTTCTTTCCGGATCGAGACGCTGAAGTGAGTAGATGGGTACTATTCCACCACACAACCGACGAGGGACACGTGGAAAATACCAGAAATGAAGCTTTATTAAAAGGTAATTGTTTAAGTATTTTTCATGGGATTAGTCACTGTGATATGTCAAGATTACGTAAAATTCGATAGGAATATTAAACAAGTAATGCAATGAATGTAAGAATAACAGTGGTAGTGGACTAAAATGAATTATAAAACCACGTTGACATTCTCGTTGCTGGAATATAGAAGAGATTTTTTGTAACATAGGACGTGTTTCTGCTTCTTTGTTACAGCTTTTCAGTTTTTTCAGTTTTTTCAGTTTTAGTTTGAGCAGTTACTTATTCTACTTTATTTTATTTCATTTTATTATAGGATTTCATTTCGAAAATTCTATTGAGAATTTTGATAATTCCGAAAGCATAATTTATTCAACAACTGGCTAACTTTCACTAAACAAAGTTATAATTTGGAGTTTTTGACTCGCATTCTAACGCGACCATCACCTGTAAGCTGGATTTAATCTGGGCTGTACAACGAGGAGAAGGCGTACGAAATACCCGATTCCATCGCGGTAGGCAACGCACAAACCGTCGCGGGGCAACGACGACCTTGGGCGTGAACGTCGCTCGACAGCCGTCTACGCAGCGCGGATCAGCTTGGAAAATCGCCTGTCGAGTCACAGAAAAGCAGAAAGAATATTTACTAAATTGCAGCTTGGAAAACTTTCAAGATAGAATCATGATTGCACAAATTAAAACGTTGTAATATGAGCTTCCTCAGTAACAGACATTGATCGGACAAGTTTTTACTAAATATTAGTCTTGATAACCAGTAAATTTATTTTTGCAGTCGTAAGAGAAATCAGATCTAAATAATTTTTATGTTTATTGATAAAAGTCGTCCTTGTGTATAATTCTTTATCTAAATTCATACATAATTGACTTGATGTTATTTGAAATCATTTAAGAGGAATTGTCTATGTAAAAAAGGGTTTTGAACATGAATGAAAGCTGTTAAATTGTTTCTGGTAAAACGTTATTTCATGAACAGTCAAGAGACTTTGTAAAACAGAATTTTGCACTGCGAGGTCACGCAGAAGCTGAATATTATGTAAATATTGAGTGTAGTATTATTTAAGATTGAAAAGGTATTAGTGAATTTTGTATATTGTTTGTATGTATTTTTTACAGGATGGTTATTTAAATTATGAATTGTGGGTTTCATTAAGAGATAATTTGTTTTGAGAAGTGTACATAAGTATTTACTGTTTGTTTCTGTGTAAATGTAGATCAGAGTCACTATTATTCTACAGAAAACTGCAGTTTGGTAGGAGTTAGCTACCATTGTGTAATCAAAAGGAAAAGTAATCACGTAGGAGAATATGTGAATGTGAGTGTACGAAGGATCATATTGGAAAGAATATATGTTACTTGTTCTTTAAAACTATGAAATTGTGTTTGTTTGTTAAATGAATATTAGTTAGCAAAGACGAACCCACCACCGATAGGGAATTATCCATAATTTGAGGTATTCTAGGTTTGTGAGGTTGTAATCACACGTCACAAAACAAGTAAATAACAGATTTACTTCTGTAATTCGGCGTACTACGAAATAGTTAGGTAGATACGTGACGGTTACAACACCACACGTACGGGACTAATGATCTCAATAGTTGACGTGCCCGAAATCACTAACAACCTACCAACTATCCAAACAATTGAAATTTTCAATTTTTTCATGTGCGTTCCTTTGTCCACATTGGCTAGCCTTAAGAAAATGTTTACTAGCTTCCGTTCGCAAATTAGAGCAAAAACATATTTTTCGGGTCAAGTTCACTTTTGTTTGTCCATCGATTGACCACCTTTAATCATTAAGTATAATATTTTCCCCACGTTTCAGATTCGTAGCAGATAATTCTGAAAAAGTATTCCATTTGACTCGAAAAGCGTGAACTTGGCTCCAAAAAATTAAAAATTAATTTATGTGGATTCGTTTGTTCAATGTTTGACCATTTTTATCTACCCATTAGAATATATTTACCAGCTACAGTTCAAAGGTTACTGAATGTAAAAGGAAATAGTTGAAAGATGAATGAAAGTTGAAACAATAATAATAAACATAATAATAATAATAATAATAATAATAATAATAATAATAATAATAAAATTTTAAAAAGTGAGAGATTAGTAATATTTGAAAAACTAGACATTTTCGTTCCCGATTTATATAAAACCTTTGCAACGGTAAACGAACTGCAGATTTGATTTTTCTGAATTACTAACAATGTAGTTTCTCCCTCAGTTCTATTCCTCCCACTACAATCAAAAGGAGAACTCAACAAAACATGCGCATATTTAAGCTACATTTATGTTCAGAAGCAAAAGAAGGGGCCATCTCATTATTTGCTCAGTGAATCAGGGAAACTGGACAAAAACCTGATGGAGATGGGTGTCATTGAACCGGAAGCTGAAGTACATTACTTGTTACAGGCATGTTAAGTCTTTTAAAAGAACTATACAATACAAATATATAGTAATTCATTATACTATATGATTGTTTTGTTAAAATAAACATTTTTAAAATTTTGGATGATCATTATAAACTATAATTGTGTAAAAACATTTAGAGTCGGACACTTTTTGGAAAGGTATGATGTTAAATTTTGTGGTTTTAGTCCCTTTCGTGAGATCAGCCACTATTCTAGAAGAGTGTTGGTTGAAGAAATTTGAAACTTTTTCCAAATTATTTGCTTCTTTTTCATTATCCTTTAAAAAATTCTCTACACGGTATCGATATGATGTGGTTGTATTTTTTACAATATTCCACACTGCTTTAGTTTTGTTACTAGCTTTCAAAAAATCTTGACTATATTTTATTATTTTTGCCTGTACCATTACTCTTCTTAAAATTCTTTTATATTCTCGGAAGTAGACATGGAAACCGGGTGATACGTCATGATGTTTAGGAATAAAGTAATACTTGGATCACTTACGTTAGTTTTTACACGATGCTCTAATTCCTTGTGTGATCCAAGTATTACTTTTCCGTGAAATTCGAAGCTCCCGATTGATCTCTCGACATGTGTGTGTGTAAGGGGTGAGGATAGAACAAGAAAAAGGAAGGATAGATCTCGCGCGATCCGTGGCCCGTTTGTTAGGGCACTACTCCGGCATTCACCTGGTGTTGATTAGAGAAACCACGGAAAACTCCGGATCAGTGCAATCTTCCATTGACACCGGTTGAATTCGATGTAATAGCTATGAATTAAGATTCACAAATTCATCACTGTAGATCACTATGTTCTCCCGCTCAGCAACGCTGCAGCAGCAGCTGTTCTTGTTACTGGCCAACCTCAGTCGACACCTATTGTAGCGTTTTGCTTTTTTTTAATGATTTTTCCACTCGCTTTCTCCTTAGACTTCACTCCGCCACGGGGAGTAATCCTCTTTCCTAAGGACCTTATTTTTGTTTGATGAGACGTGATAAAATGAGAAAACGCTTTCTGGATTTCGTGCTTCCGTCACTAAACGTCACTTACTCATGTCTGTGTAAGTATTTACTCAGGTATGATATTAGACCTAAACAATTGGAGGTAGAATCAATTATGAATAATGTCGACACCTGTTCTCGTACAGAGGACCTTCCGAAATGCACTAAGTATAGGCACAAGAAAACGAATAGAAAATGATTAGATATGAACAATTAAGACAAGAAATTCACTCACTATTGTTTTTTCACCATTAATTTTGAATGGTACGGTATTTTAATATTTGTTTCTGATATTTCTTATGGAAGCGATTTTTATGAAACAATAACATCTGATAAATATTCAGTCTAGTAATATGAAGATATTACTAAAATTCCCTAAATTTACTATAAATCAGTTAATAAGAGCAATGATAACACATCCAGGGTCCATTGCTTTTCATTTAAACACAAAATCACAAAATTTGGTTGAGTAGAAAGTCCAAACCATCTTTCTAAACGAAACTCCTTAGTGTTTTAAATACGTGAATAATTAATAAAATGTCTGTGAACAATGAAGACATTCACTGTTCCCTTCGAATTTCTAAAGCACGCTCTTGTGTCAGTCGACCTCCTTACGTAGTTAGTTACGTCCTTTTCATCGTTACCCCCGTCACTCCCCTTCCATTTCTCTGAACCAGACACCTTCGCGTTTCGCCCCCGCAGACGCCAGCCGTAACCCAGACGCCGCTGCCGCCGCCAGCGTCTCATCTGCCATTTTCCAGACCGTTACATCTCCGCCATTATCCTCCCGAGCCCTTCACACAGCGTGCCTGCGCCCTTCCGCCGACATCCTCAAATCACCTCTCTCCCAGACTCCCTTCCCCTCCACCTCCCTCCCCACCCCTTGTCCTGCGACTGGCCTTTTCGTCCCAATCGTTATCGACCCCCCGACACTCGCAGGTCTCTCACTCCCGAGAGCGAATCCTCTGTTTTCCTTCGGCGCCCCCTAGCGGCACCGGGGCGTCATTTATGCAAAGGCAGCTGCCAGGCGCCGTAATATGATGGGACCCGATGTGCTTAATTATGAAAGCAATCAAAAGGCGAACGATTTTATATTTAAAAATCGTGGCTGTCACTAGAGAGAAGAAAGACACAACATCAAAGGCACGTATAAAATGACGGATTTGCAGATGGAATATTGGTTAAGAAGCTTCTTCGTCAAGGATAATGGACCAACTCTAGTGAAAAGGTTATTAGGTAATTGGAGCGGCGAAAGGCGACTCGTGAACTGGAGAGGAATGTGGTGTATTTCTGAGCGTTGGCGAAGTGTGGGCGGGGGAGGGGGGCTTTCGCTTTTCATTCCTTCCCTTTTTCTTGTCACGTAGTGGTGGTTTGCATGATCCTTCTACTGCAAGATGCCCATTGGGGAAGTTATAAGGGATACATGTAGGAAATTTATGAATCATAATGAATATGGTAATGTTTAGGTGAGGTAAATGGTGGTTGCAGATGTAAACTATTGTGGCACAATTACCTGGTGAAGACATCTGTCTTACACGTGGATCAAACTGCCAACTTTTCTTCCCGTATCTTATGCTACCGGAATCCATTATTCTTTTTAATTATTTTCCACTCAAATTGAACGTGATCCTGAGGACCACTCAACTTCATTTTCAAATGAGTAATATTTACTGGCTGTTTGCCAGAAACTATAGGGTTCTAGCTGATGCACGGCTTTTACTACACCATCTGCTGCTTTCATCCGAGACTTTAAGAGGACGTCCTATAGATATCCGTTACAATAATTGTGCAGAGATCCTGGAAGCGAGGAGCTGCCGGAAAGGCAAAATAAAAGAGGATTCCTAACGCGTTTCTATTAAGCAGATTACTATCTGCGGTTCTAAAGGTAGAAAGGTAATAAATGTAAACGCCTATTTTACGGAATAATTTTCCAGCTTTTCATGTATTATTATCTGATTCGGTAGGACTAAAAACAAGGTGTAAATACAGCCAACCCTGTTCTTCAATCAATATAATCTTCCCAATCTGTTCAACTCTCAGCGATTCAGCTCGCTGCTTTTCATCGTCGTTATTTGGTTCAGTCCATCTCGTTTCAATTCAATCCAATCCCTTTCAGTTTGCTCAACGTGCTTAAATGCGGTGTGCTGAAAGGGATTTCCCTAGAAAATCTACAATATTCGGTACCATAAAAATGCCTCTCTAGTAATGTTGTTTTAATTGATTCTTCAGTTCGAATATCCCAAATTTCTTTACCAACATACGAGTATATCTATTACATTTACATTTGACATTAGATTAGCAAAATTTCCAATTATTAATACTAGTCTGATAAAAGCAATATTTATTTTCCGAGAAGAAAGGCGTTCTATGTTGAGGACGATGGCCCTACTATTTTTGGTCAATATGAAATTGCATCTGGAAAGAAAGGTTATTTATTAGATTTTTAAGGAACAGAGTAACTAAAGAAATATAACGTAACGCTTTCACCACCAACTGTCGACAAAAATTTCCTAGTTGAAGTAGCTTCCAACCTGTTGATTATTACTCACGAGCAATACTGAAGATGGGAAAATGTTTGTATTGTTTTAGATGACTTTGGTTGGTTACTTCAGGATTGGTCTATCGCCTGTTTGAGGTCACATCATTTACTTTAGACCATTACGCAATATTTCTTTTGCTGAATTATGTTCTTTGTTGCTTCTTAGTGTAAGATTTTAGTGATGTTAAAATGGAATATTCAGTGATTTTTAAGTTCTTGTTAATTTTTTATACCAAATTGCACCCTGGGTGTCACAGAATTAAACATTTAGTCTACCAAAATGATTCTACAGAATAGAACTGGCTGAAGTGAATCAGTGCATCATCTTATACCACTGCAGTGCTCGGGAGGCCCTAGGATTTGAGTTCCAATGATCACAGGATTTTCGACACTACCTAGAGAGCTAGGTTGATGGTTGGTTGGTTGAATAGTGATTCTGGGCGCGTCAACAGCTTAGATCATTAGTCTCGTAAGTGAAGTGCATGTTTTTCCCTCGCGACATGGTGATGTTCTTCCCCCGCTGGATGGCGAGATCCATCGTCGACCTACCGTCGGCTAGCAGAGTTTCCCCCTAACCAGGACTCTCCCACCAGCGGGGCACCGCCCCAGCCGGGACAAGCTCTAAGCTCCCGACCGGTCTCCCGTAATATGTGGTAGTGTGGTGCAGTTAGTGTAAGTGTGTGTAAAGGAGAGATAGGACAAGGAAGAGGAAGGAAAGATCGTGTGCGGTCCGTGGCCCGTTTGTTGGGATATTGCTCCGGCATTCGCCTGGTGTTGATTGGAGAAACCACGGAAAACTACCGATCAGAGCAGCCAGCCGCTAGAAATCCCCTCCAGAGAGCGACTGAATTCGACCTAGCTAGGTCGTATTCAGGCGCCGTTTGGAGGAGATTTCTAGCGGCCTGCTGCTCTGATCGATAGTTTTCGTGCTTTCTCCGATTAATACGGAGCGAATATCGGCGCAGAATCCTGCGATGTATGCTTCCTCCTAGTTCCTCCTGCTTTCTCCTAGTCCTACCCTTACCCCCTTACTTAATCACACCTACTCTTGTATGCACAACAGTACTACGCATGTCCGGAGCTTTGAGGTTGTTTCCGCTAGAGGGAGATATCACGATAGAAAAACCCTGCTATAGGCCAGCGCTGGGTCTCACTGTCCAGCAGAGGAACAATACCGCTACCTCCCGTGTCAAAACAAGAACTATACTTACGGGAATGATGACCATAGTTGACAAGCACGGAAAGGCTAAATAATTATACAATTAATCTACAGAATTGAGCGTATTGATAAAGTACACTTATTTGTTTCCATCGTTTAGTAAGGTATTTACAGAGCATTTTTGACCACTGAAAAATAAATATGTGTACCATAAAGTACACTGACCAATTGGTACAGACAACCGGGCATTGGTTGAAATTTTAATAAACCCTTTCTTGCCTTCGATCACCCAGCACATGAGTGAAGGACACGGAGACGCCTTTATTTCAAGCAAGGTTCCCTTTAAATACTTCATAATTATATATATATATATATATATATATATATATATATATATATATATATATTGAAACGCACCGCGTTTCCACCCAAAGAAACGGCGAGACATCAAGCAAGAACGCGGCAGAACGGTTGCAAGAGGGCGCTCGCTAGCCACGAAAAACGGTTACGGGCAGCGAGGTGTCGTCGGTTGGTCGACCGTGGGAACGAGGCCGCGAGGAGGCAGTGTCTGGCTGGCCGCCGGCGAGGAAGGACGTATCTGGGGCTGCTCCGCGATCGAAAAGCAAACTAGTATCGCGAACGAACGAGTGCAGAAAGATTAATGGACGGACAATTTGTGCGTGATAACAATCAATAGTCGATCGGACATATTGCCAAAGTGATAGCTGCTATTTGGAGTAACACAGATCAAAAGACGTCGAGTGGATCGGAGAATTGGAAAGGAGAACGTACTTGAAGCGCAGCGCCTCACCTCGGCTGGTCCCATGTGAAACGACCCGGCAGGCAGCGAAGGAGCGCGAGGCAACCCGAGAGTCCCCGAAGTCGCCGACGCTCGTATGGGAAGAAGTAAACGGTAAATATTTCTTCGATCGATAAGATCGAGAGACTAACAGTGATTCTGGGTTATATGGAAGAAAAGGGTAGAAACCACCATAGATGTTTGATTAATAACCCCGAGCCCATTCACGAGAAAGAACACCTGTCCCTTACAAATAAATTTACTGAGAACAAGCCGGCCTACCCGGTACGTCACAATATATATATATATATATATATATATATATATATATATATATATATATAAAGTTAATTATATTTTAACATCAGTTAAATTAATATAATTTTTTCTTCATTTTTTAGAAAATACATTTTGAATAAATTTCTATATAATGAATTTTAAACAGTTTACTTATCCCATTTAACAATATAAGTAATGTGAAAATACAAATGCAACATTAAAACAATACAACTTTTTATTTAGAAGTTGATTCTTAATCTACTCTCGAGCTTTTATTAGGGGTTAGCTTGAAGTACAAGTACATATTTTCCATGTTTTAAATGAAGGAATATCCGGGGCCTCAATTATGTCGAGCCCTGAAGCAAGTTGTCCCAGCTGCTCCTCCTTCGGGACGTCACTGACTCTACACAGATATGCAAGAAGGTGTTCCATTTTAAAGAGAATCAGACATTTTCCAACTCTATCACAAACAATTTTGTTGATAGAGCTGTTGATAGGCAAAACATATGTAAAACGGATTGCTGGCTATCGAATTGTACAGTGTATATTTGTGCATCTGAAAATGTCTTGGAGGGGGCCACCAAGCACATTCTGGATACATACTTTCTAGAGCCTCACTTAAGAGGCGTACGTGGGAGTATGGGTGCGAACGAAGCGCCGCGATGCGGACCGACGTGGTACCTACCGCGTCCCCTTTTGCGCCGGCCATAAGCCGATTCCTCGGAACCGCGCCGCGCTTTTAAACAAAGCGGCCCAGCGAGGGATTGGCGGCAATAAGCTGTGTAAAGAGTATCAGATGTTGTCGTCACTTCCGCGGAGAGAAGGGAATCTTGAAAACCGTCCATCAACTGTTCCGTGAAGGATTTAATAATGCTATTAATAATACGTCAGAACGAACCGAGATTTTTACATTCAAAATGTTCATATTTCATGTTCAAGATATATTTTGCTTTTTTTATTTGTGTCCTCAACGGGAAGAACGAGCGCTTTGCGACAACAACAAAAATACGTAAATCGCCTGGAATCCTTTAAGATACGTACTTTTCACGAAGTGTTTACCGAGCTGCAAAAATAACGTTTGAAGAGGACGTTCTAATCGTTGTGCATGTGGGTCCAAAAACTTTTGTTACAAGATGAAGCCTAATGGTTGCATTCTAGTACACTTTCTCATATATAGATCATCTGTTACTTATCTCCAAAATGTCATTATTGCCAGGTATTTATAAGTTTTTATTCTTTGAAATTAAATGTAAAAACAATTGTTTAGATGATAATTTTTCATTTTCGTCTCTAAATGGTCCACCTAAACTTTTTCACATTTGTGGGATAATGTTTGACAGTGTTTGACGGTAATACGAATATCCAAATTTATAATATGGATCAAAGAAGGAAGTTCCCTTAGAATAATGAATATTCATTGTAAGTGTACTTTTATCAATCAAGCAAACTATATTAACTTCATTTATAATGGCAATTCTACGATAGAATTTAATACTTAAACAAATTTATGAAGGTGAAAAGTAAAAGATCTTTAAACGAAATATATTGAACATAAAACATGAAAGAATATGGTAAAAATAAATATCACAAATATTGAACAACTCAAAACATAAAACAATGTAGGGCCAGAGTTCTCTGGCCATTTCACGGCCAGAGTTGTAGTCAAAGATTTCTTCCGGGCTGAAGGGCCGTGGTCCATTGGAAAACATATTTCCAGACGTTTCGTCCGCAACTACGGCAGACATCCTCAGTGGCGATGTGGTCTCGGACGAAGAATCCTCCTGAAGGTTCCCCGGTGACTGACGGAAGCGCCCGGTCCGCGGGGATATTTGTACCAGCGGGACTGTGGTGGGGGGCGGCTACTGATTGGCTCGGGCCGGGTGACGTGGCGGAGACGCTCACTGTGTGTACGTAACTGTTGTCATGTTCCCGCGTGCCTACGTGACCGCTGTCACGTCTTTGTTTTTCATTAGGTTTTGCTTTGGCCTGGCGGATTACTGGGATCCAAATCGGATTGATTTTCATTGCCTCCTCCTTTCTATTGAAATTCCGGGGATGTTTGTGAATTTCAATGGCCTCACGGTTTAATCGTGCATGGTAGTGCGCTGTGGTGGCTAAACCATCCACGTCTTCGAATCTTATGTTGTGTTCACGGACAGAGAAAGCGTGTTCGGCTACTGCTGACTTTTCAGTGTAGCCAAAACGGCAGTTCCTTTTGTGTTCGGAGAGCCTGGTGTTGATGCTCCGTTGTGTAGTGCCAATGTATACTGCGCCACAGGAACATGGAATTCTATAGACCCCTGCTGATGATAATGGATCTCTTCTGTCCTTGGCAGATCGGAATAAGTTTTGAAGCTGTGAAGTGGGCTTGAAAATGGCTTTTATATTGTGTTTTCATAGCACTTTTCCTATACGTTCCGTGATGTTCTTCACATAAGGTAGGCTTACTTTCAGTGTTTGGTTGGCATTTGTTTCACAGCGTGAAGTTTTCATTGGATAGAGTGCTCTCTTGACTTCCGCTGCAGAGTATCCGTTGGCCTGCAAAGCTCTGTTGAGGTGACTCAATTCCTCGGGTAAACTGTCATTTTCACATATCCTTGTTGCACGATTAACCGAAGTTTTCATCATGGCTCTCTTCTAACTTGGTGGTGATTGGACATTTTGTTGAGGTATCTATCTGTGTGAGTTGGTTTCCGGTACACAGTGTGTCCCAGTGATCCGTCTGCATTCTTGGTAACAAGTACATCTAAGAAGGCCAGCTTGTCGTCCCGCTCCTTTTCCATTGTGAACTGAATGCGAGGATGGACCCTGTTGAGATGGTCGAGGAAATCGTTGAGGGTATTTTCTCCGTGGCTCCATACGACAAAAGTGTCGTCAACATATCGAAACCAACACTTAGGTTTAAGAGGCGCGGTGTTCAGCGCTGTAGTTTCAAAACTCTCCATGTATAAGTTGGCGACGACCGGGCTAAGGGCCCATGGCGAACCCGTCATTTTGTTCATAAAATTCTCCATTCCACAGGAAGTATGTGGTGGTGAGAACATGTTTGAACAAAGCTGTAATATCATCTGGAAATATATCTCGCAGTAATGCCATAGTTTCATTCACCGGTACCATCGTGAAGAGTGAGACCACATCAAAGCTGATGAGGAGATCCTCAGGCTGCAAAGTAAGTGATTTCAGTTTCTCAATGAAGTGCATTGAATCTCTGATGTATGTGTTGGTTTGACCGGTGTGCGGTTTCAAGATGTTGCAGAGATATTTGGAGACGGCGTAAGTCGGAGCCAATAGGCTGACAATAGGTCGTAACGGTACCTCTGGTTTGTGGATCTTCGGAAGTCCGTATAGTCTCGGTGGTAATGCTTCTGATATCCTAATTGAACGTTGTTTTTCCTCAGGGATTGACGAGTTCTTGAGCAGTAGGTTGTTTGGCGAAGTATTCTTGCTGTGGAATCCCGCGGTAGCTTGGTGTAGGTCTGTGAATCCAGAATGTCCTCCACTTTCTTCTGGTAGTCAGATGTGTTGAGAACGACCGTTGCATTACCTTTGTCTGCCGAAAGTATAAGTATGTCTTTGTTGCTCTTTAAGTTCAAGGCTGTCTTCTCTGTAGCAGTAAGATTGTTCTTGGAAGGTTTGGCACTGTGTAATATTCTCGAAGCATCTCTCCGGATCTCTTCTGCTGCATCAGTTGGCAGGGAGCGTATCCCAAACTCGATATTGGAGATAATCTCTTCAAAAGGTATTGTAGTAGAAGCTACTGCGTAGTTCGCTCCCTTGGAGAGGACTGCTATTTCAATTGAGGACAGTTGGTGGTTTGATAGGTTGGTGACTGTGCGTTTTGTATCTAACACTGGTGTTGGTTTATGAGAAACTGCCAATCTGTCATATTTTTGCATTTGTTTCTTGGTCAAGCTGGCCTGTTTTGTCATCATGGAGTTGTATGTGATCTGATCTACTTTATCCCAGTCTGGAACCTGCATTTTATTGCTGATTTCAAGATGTAACCTATAAAGGTCTTTGTCAGTTGCAGTCAGGTCGCGGCGAGATTGATGTATACGTTCACGGAGTAATGCTTTCTCTGTGCGATTGTAGATACGGTGAGAAGCAGCCGTAGAGAAGTTGTTCGTGTCACGACAACGCAGTAGAAAGGCCAGGGAGCAGAGGAGTTGAGCCTTCTCAACATTTTGAGCCAACTCAAAACATGTTTACTTACATTTTTCTGCACAAATTACAATGATAACTGAAGGTTGAGAATCCAAACTGTTTGCAAAAATTGTTAATAACGTAATTTTTACAAGAGACGCTCTAAATCAATGATATGAACTGTAACTAATGGTGTAATTGCACAATAAACTGTAAGTCGCCAAATCTTCCTTTTCAGATAAAACTGAATATTACTGCCACCGGCAACTTTTCAATTCCAAAAATATTTGTTTTTTATTAGTCAAAGTATTGAAGAGTTTCTCACTGTGTTCACCCTTTTTTGACTGAAATGAGAGACGAACGAAACGTTTTTCGTCAGTACACCCATAATTTTAAATTTTTAAACAAGTCTATAAACGATGTACGTTAATAAGGGTATCGAATTGTAGTGTGCCGAAGCGTATTGTTTCAATTGTAGATAACAATATACAATTTTTAACGGCCTCAACCAAAAACATTCAATTTCATTAAAAGTTAACAATCCGATGATAGCAACTTTGGACGTCTGTGTAAAAAAAAATTCGTTTTACAATTATTTGACGGTATTCATTAAGTATTGAGAAGTGTCAATATGAGAAAAAAGCTATTTGCAGATACGTATATTGGTTTTACACACGAAATACTAATAAATAAACGTAAACAATTATTTTTTACCCAGTGTTGACTGCAGTAAGACCGACCTATCAATTTGTACTTCTCCACACGTTGTTTAGACACGTTTTCATTTTATTCAATATCCACAATATTTTAATTGGCATAATTATAAATGAATGTTTTGACAGACTGTGACAGACTGGAAAACGGAGGGATTCTGGAATTGGAGAATGTGAAGAAGCCAAATTGTCGAATCTGCGCCCTCTCCACTTCGCAGCCCTCGCAGGCGGCCTCCACCTGAGCGCCGCGCCGCCTCGCCGCAGTGGCGCGCCGCCAGCGAAACGAATTTCGCGTCGCGCGACCGCGACGCCCGCGGAGCTTGTAACGCACTTCCCCGCGACCGCGAAATGGGTGGGGGGGGCGTGGCTGGGGGGCGGGGCGTGGCGTGGCGTGGCGTGGCGGGGCGGGGCGGGGAGGGGCGGGCGGGGCGGGGCGGGGAGGGCGGGGGCGGGCGGGGATGGCGTGACGGGGCGTGGCGGCGCGGGGTATGGCGGGGCGGGATGGGACGAGACGGGCCGGGTTGGGGCGGGGTAGAGATGTGTGACGAGACGGGACGGGTGGGCACGGGACTTAAGTGGCAGGGCTGGGCGAGACATGGTGGGGCGAGCCGGGCCAGAACGGATGGAGCGGCGGCGGGGTGGGATGATGCGGTTAGAGCGGAGCGGGGATGAGTCGGAGGCAGAGCGGGCAGCAGGCGGGCAGTGTGGGGAAGGAAGGTCACGCTTCCAGAAATACGCGCGTTCCAGCGACGCCCGGCCGCCGGCGCTGTCACCTGTTGAAGACGACGACGGCGCCGCGGCGACGCCCCGCCCCCGCCAGATGGCGCCCGGCCACTGGCTGCGCGCCAGCGCTCGTTTCGGCCACGATTAATGCAGCGCCGGACTGCCGGCGGAAGAAACCGCCACCTGCGAGAAGAACAGCGTTCTCTTTCCCCAATTACTTCGTTTCTCAGTGCCCTAATGGTTACCGGCTACAAAACCGTTTGAAACGAAGAAACTGGGGCTAAACATTCGTATCATAGAAGGAATAACCCCTAAAATATTGAATCTTTTGCACTTATAGAAAATTCCGATGGTCTGTACAAAAAAACATTGAGTAGTGTTTTTGACATTCATTGATACCAAATCAAATATGGAGACGTGGTCGGTCAGCAATACATTCATATCTCAAAGTTAGGTAATAAACTTTGAAAATGAAGTTTTGAAGTGCACTTTTATTGCATTCTACTCGTAGATACATAAATACAGTGAAGCAAACATTTTCTTAATTCATATTATATATGGATGAAGTTGTTCTCATTTTTTTCATTCTTCCAACTAGAAAAGGTTTGCTTCACTGTATTTAAGTAGTTAGAATGCAATAAAAATGCACTTCAGAACTTCATTTTCAAAAGTATTTTAACAACCTAATTGTTCAATCTTATTTGAATTTTGATTAATACGAGTAGAATGTTATATGGTCCCATCGAAATCCGTTATTTTTGTCAGAAGGTTATATATCCGTTTGATGGTAGTTCATACAAATATATTTATTCTCATCTGCTATTCCACATGATTTGTATCAATTATTACACAATTATTTTTACGATATTCTAACAATATAAATCACTGAGAAAGCTACTCCTAACCACTAACTGTATGCACTAAACTGACACAACAAGGCATTAACAGCTGGTTCGCGGCTCCCGCGATAGGAACATTCGCTACTAATGACATTTACGATACTAATAACCTTAGCAATTGACGCGTCCGAAGATGCTTGTCAGTCAGGGAAGGAAGGAAGAGGGTTTTACCTTTCCAAGATGTGTACTAGTCTCATCAAGAAAATAATTAAAAGTGGAAGCAAAACTGTGTTGGCACACAGTTGACCGTTTTGATATATCTATCTATCTATATATATATATATATATATATATATATATATATATATATATATATATATATATACATATATATATATATGGGGCTAATTGCTAAATGTATTCAGTTCTGTTTTATCACTTGTATTTTACGAGATATTGAGGTAACTTTGTATTTTTTAAATGGAAATATACATTTTTTTAGTCTATCATGACGAGTGTAACAAGACAAATCCAATGATATGCGTAGTCATATGTTAGATAAGCATTTCTTTAAGTAATTTTAATATTTTTTGTGCTCAGCTTTACTTGTCCGAGCGCGCGTTAGGAGCGAGAGCGCTGCGTGATGTTGTGTGGCGGACTGATATCCGTTCAAAATATCCGTTGAACCCTCGTGGCCAAAAAAAAATCCAAATACTCAAAAAATTCCTATCTACCATATGACTATGCATAGCATTGGATTTGTCTTTTTACGCTCGTCATACTAAACTAAAATAATATGTATAGTTCGATTTGAAAAAAAAAACTCAATATCTCGTAAAATACAAGTGATAAAATAGAAATGAATACATGTATCGATTAGCCTCATTCCCTCAAGCACTTCCATGAAAATTGCATTGCAATAACGTCAACAGTTCAGAAACTGCACTAGGAGCTACAGTTACGTAACTCGTCCTATATAGTTTTTATTTATTTTTTATTTATTTTTACGTCAAAAAAACAGTTAAAAACTGCGTATGATGTGCTATGGGAAAAAGTGAATTGTGTGCACATTTTCAAAATTCTGTGATCCCTACACTAAGTCATATACTACTTAAATTTTGAATTTTGAAAGGAGAAAAAACTCCCATGTAGTAAAATCTATTTTCAAAAATAAATAAGCAATAAATTTTGAATTTTGAAAGGGAGAAAAAACAACAAAAACTCCCATGTAGTAAAATCTATTTTCAATGATAAACAAGCAATAAATTTTGAATTTTGAAAGGGAGAAAAAAAAAAACTCCCATGTAATAAAATCTATTTTCAAGGATAAATAAGCAATAAAATTTTGAATTTTGAAAGGGAGAAAAAAAACAAAAAAAAACTCCCATGTAATAAAATCTATTTTCAAGGATAAATAAGCAATACATTTTCGCTCTTATTAATTCCTGCCGCGACAACATGGAAACGATAATTTGAATAATTGTATTTCCCACTGAATTCTAGAAGACGTGCACAGAAAATGAAGTTACATTTATGTCCAGAAGCAAAACAAGGGGCCATCTCAGCATTTGCTCAATGGATCAGGGAAACTGGACGAAAAACCTGATCGAGATGGCGGTCATTGACCCGGACGTTGTAGTACAATAGTTGTTACAGGTTGTTTATACTCATTTATACAGTCCAAATGGTAAATAATGCATTATGTATCATTGTTAAAATTAATGTTACTTTTCTTGTGATGCTCAGTATAGTCTCTAATTGTATAGAAACAGTTATGCAGCAGAAACGATTTCACTTGGGATTTAAACTTTTCTATTGAATTTAATCGTTTAATGTCATCTGGCAAAGTGTTGTAAAATAATGTACATGTATTGTATGTGAATTTTTGTAATGATCTGTTGATACTGTCACCTGATGAATATGATTTCTACGTCGAGTGTTATAGCAATAGACTTCGGCATTTTCTGAAAATATATTCCCGCCCTTGAGCAAGTCATTTTTTACAAAAACCACTGATTCGTAAATAAGAAGACACGGTAATGGTAGAATTCCTAGATTAATGAAGAGAGGCTTACATGAATCACGTGGGTGGGATTTAGTTATTATTCGTACAATTCGTTTTTGTAATCTAAAAGTCTGGGAGCTATAAGATGTATTTCCCCAGAATATTATGCCATATCTCAGGCGGGAATGAACATTCGCGAAGTATACACAACGATCAGTATGAAGGCTGACTGAATTTGCAAGAATTCTGAACGCGTAGCATAATGAACTTAATTTTGTGTTCAATTCATTTAAATGGACGTTCCATTTAAGGTTTGACTGAATTGAGAGACCTAAAAATTTTGTTGCCTTAACATCAGTCAATGTTGATTTGGATACCTGAAGTATTTTAATTCTTACTTGTAATCGCTTTGCTACGATGTAATAGCAAATTTAGCGTACTGCAAATTACAAACTTGTAATACCGAATCTTTTGTATTGGATGATGACAGTAATAAATTATTTTTTCATTAACTATGTTTAATTGAAGTAAAAAATGTTATTCTTAAAAAATCAAGATTTCTTTGTTTTCTAACTTTCTAATTTCCGCCAAGAGTACATTATATATTTCTAATTTGAAATTTAAACCCTTTGTTCTACTTTCTAATGGTTTCATGATTGCCTAAAATATCGTAAAAGAGGTTTGCTCATCGATATCTCTTATACATCTTCATAAAGAGGGAGAATGGTCACAAATATACGTCCTGCCAAACATTACCTTTCTCGGAGTATGGCACCGGGAGCGGTAGCTCAGTGCATCAACTGGTGCGACTGACCAGGAGGTCCTAGGTTCGAGTCCTGACGGCGGTAGGATTTTCGACACTAGCTTTTCAGCTAGGTCGAATTCAGTCGCTGTCTGGAGGAGAATTCTAGCAGCCGGCTGCTCTGATCGGTAGTTTTCCGTGGTTTCTCCGATCAACACCAGGCGAATGCCAGAGCAGTACCCTACCAAACGGGCCACGGACCGTGCGCGATCTGCCCTTCCTCTTCCTTGTCCTATCCTCTCCCCTTACACACTCACTTACACTAACATGCACTACACTACCACGTATTCTGAGAGACCGGTCGGGATCTTAGATCTTCTCCCGGCTGGGGCGGTGCCCCGCTGGTGGGAGAGTCCTGGTTAGGAGGAAACCCCACTAGCCGACGGTAGGTCGGTGCCAGATCTCGCCATCCAACGGGGGAAATCACTGCCATCTCCCGAGAAAAACATACACTACACTAACGGGACTAATGACCGAAACAGTTGACTGCAACTCATTCTTATATCAATCTGGATGTGAGAGACCACCCTCAATTTTCTCTGTTATGCTATCATTTGGAGATTATAACATTCTTGGTGAAAAGTTAATTATTAAATTGTAAATTTTTGTTAGTAAAAATTACATAACACAATTTAAAAAAGCCATTACTTTAAAATATTTTTTATGAGGGATGAGTCGATGATCATACAATGAAAATAAAAAAATTGTCGAAACCTAGCAGTGCACAAAAGAACATAAACAGTGAAATATGGCCCTTGTAGCTAGAAATATGGTAGTTTGCGCAATTAAATAATTGGGCAAATAATTTCACAGCGTGGGTCATTATATTAGACACTCAAGTATTGAATCTATGCGCTGCGTTGACCGCGCTCCAACTTCTCCCCTCCCCGGGAAAGATGACTATTCCCCACTACTTGCACTTTCGCCGCTCTAGCGTTCAGACGGCACGCTCTTAAGGGCAGAATGCCCGCGCTAGCAGGCGTTGTGCAGCCCTGATCTAAACGAACTCAATTCTTTGTGAGTTTTGACTGTAAATTTTGATTTTTGAGGGTACTTTACATGATGAATCAAAAACATTTTCAAAATTTTCTCAAAAATTCATATTTTTTATTAACTTTGACTCAGTGTAAGAACACTTAAGAGAATTGAGTTAAAAATTTTCAAAATTTTTTTTTTTTTAAATAAATGATTTGGATCTTTTAAATAACTGCAAGTATGATTTTTCGAAAAAGTTTCCGTTAATTTTGGCGAAATATAGACAATTAAGACTTTTTAATATTTCTTTCAAAAACGTTCAATTTTTTCTTTAATGTTTCTCTTCATATTATCAAGAGGGGAATAAAAATGTATGCTAGTCTTTTTTCGGCGAACTTTCGTATTTCTGAAAATTGCTAAAATTTCCTGTTGGAAATATTAAATCAGACAAACAATTTTTAACGTCGGCTCAAGTTCGAATCCACGACGTTCTCTAGCGTAGTGGAATTCCCGACGGTCAGTTGCCTTGGAGGACCTATGTTCGAGTATCGGTGCTGACAATAAATTCTGCTGGTTAAAAACACTTTTCGTGTTTATACAGTAATATAATGTAACGAATATTGCGTCATCTGCCGGTGGCCACCATGAACTACCTGTATGCGCGGATTGCGACATCTGCCTGTAGCCCTCGAACTAGCTAGTCTCAGAGTGTTCTTGGCGCTAATGGCAAAGTTCAGAAAATTCTCGACGGTGCCCGCCGAGTATAAATACGCGGCGGCCGGGGACCGTCAGTCAGTAACTTGAGTTGAAGGAAGTGTGTGATCGCGGTGAGTACCAGTGCAGTGATTGTGTTCAGTGACGTGAACCGTGGCCAGCGCCGTGAATTGTGGTCAGTGCAATGGACTGTGGCCAGTGCATCGAACAGTGGTCAGCGCTTAGGACTGTGCGACAGTGTAAGAGAAGTGAAAAGTGAACATAAGTACTCAAGAGAAGTGTGGTGTAAATAAATAGTCAAGAGAAGTGTGCCGTATAAAGAATAATCAAGTGAAGACTATCTGTACTTTTCAGTGATTGTGTTAAGAAACAAAATAAACGTTTTTCTTAAAATATATCCTATTTTTAATTCACCACCTAGAATCGTAACAATAATACAGCGGAGCAGTTAGAAACAATGCGAGAAAGTATGCGCTGTTGTAGCACGACTCGTTTGAGACTGCAGGACGGCGATTTCTGAGAGCTGTGGTCACACGTTGTCGCCCACTCCCCACCCTGCTCGCGCTAGTCCTGGCAACGCTATTTCGCCCCGCAGGGCCAATCCAAGAACGGACTTCAGCGTTTGTAAATTCAGTTTAATCGCGATGGTGCAGAAATATTACAGTTGGATTGCACCGTAATTGCTCCTCATTTCTCCAAAATACGGAACTTTTGGCCCATATGCGTATTTGTGAATTTGCCGCGACATGCTAGTTGTCATAGGATTAAGATTTCTCTTTAAGGTTTCACTCAGAAAATCAAAATGGTGACGATATGCTCGCAATAAGAAAGCAAACTTAATGGATAATACTATACAGCCTCTTGTACGCACTTCGTATACATACGCTTTTAGAAAACCACAACAATATCTGCTACGGCTAACATGATATTTGGAAGAAGATCTTAAGTGAGCCAAATAAACCAGTTAACGGAGTATACGGTAAACTCAGTTTAGAGAAAATTGTACCGCTACTAAACACAGTCATTCAAGATTTTGTCGTCGGTGTATTACCAATATTAATAATACATTATGTTTAAATGACTAACCAATATTAATTTATAGTTTTTGGTTTGCTCTAATTATTACCGACAATCAACGTGCGAGTCATCAACTCTGATAAGCCAATCAATTGTAATTTTTTAAAACCCTGAAATTCTTATCCAGTTGAACAAGCAGGAAAAAAATTAAAATGAAAAGTGCACCAACAAGAGAAAGAATGGAGCATTTGGGCATACGAACAATGTTATCAAATTCATGATTAAAAGTTTTTTTTTAAAAAATCCCGATTTTCCGGTGCACGGTTACATATATGTCTCTTTTTACTAAGTGCCTTCATAAGGGCGAGAAAGTAAAAATGTAATTGCCTTTGTTGTCTTAAAATGTTACAAAGTGTCGACACTGATGTCTCTGTCAGAGACTTTGGCGCATTAGCGGATGTGGTGGCAGCAATGTTCGACGTGAAATGTCTCCGCTGGATCTCCCCCTCTCCTGTTGGCGTGCCGCCAGCGCTTGTTTGAATGGAAGCAGGGACACGCCGCTGGCGCCGCAAGCGAATCTCCATCAGACCTCCTGTCGACAGATTAGCGATCATCGTTAAACCGTGTAAGTGGAAGGGCGGTCTCATCCTCGACCCGATGTCCTGCGCACACCTGGAAATCAGTTGCGGAGGCGGGCACCAAGAGCGTAGAATAGCGAACACCAGACGAGTTCGCTCGAGCGTTACGGCGGTTAACACAAAATCCGCTAGAAGGCAGCGCAGCATGATGTGCTTTCGCTCGCATCGACGTCGCGAGTGAAAAGCGTTCAGTTGGAAGAAACCGAGCGGAAAGCGATCGGCCGAGAAAAGCGCCACTTGATTGATTATTTCATGTTTCCGACACGACAACTATTTTGATTGATTGATTGATTGATTTTTTTCGTGTTTCCGGGAGCGTCAACTACTTTGGTCAGTAGTCCCGTAAGTGTAGTGCATGATTTTTCTCGGGAGATGGCGGTGATCTTCCCCCGCTGGATGGCGAGATCCGGCGCCGACCTACCGTCGGCTAGTGGGATTTCCCCCTAACCAGGACTCTCCCACCAGCGGGGCACCGCCCCAGCCGGGAGAAGATCTAAGCTCCCGACCGGTCTCCCGGAATATGGGGTAGTGTAATGCATGTTAGTGTAAGTGTGTGTGTAAGGGGAGAGGATAGGACAAGGAAGAGGAAGGGCAGATCGCGCGCGGTTCGTGGCCCGTTTGGTAGGGTACTGTTCCGGTATTCGCCTGGTGTTGTGTCCGTAGCCGACGAGAGTTGTGGGTCTTTCCCATGTAAATTAGTACTTTGAAGTGCTTTTATCTTACTACACAAAGATTATTATTTACGCATCAAGAAAATATATAATGAGAGATTCATGGTACTGTGACCTCAACGCCATTATAAAGAAACATTAGGGTTACATGACGAAACTTTCATTAACCCACATGATACAACCAAAACATGTTCCATTGAGCATTTTTCATCTAATTGAAATGTATATTTTTGTTTGGTCCTAGCATACCTGCACACGGAGTAAGAAAATTCGTTATCTATACCCAAAATATTTTATTGATTTGAAAACTTGTTCGTATTATTAAAAATCTGACTACATAACGTGTTGAAGTGAGTAGTTTATTACAGTTTTGAACAGAATTTATCCACTTTTTCTGCGGGCCCCAAGGTAAGAGTTTTTCTGTCCAAAAGTCACGTTTTTGCCGCAGCATTACATAACTTTCTCTATACTACGAATATTACTCCGTATATACGTACGTATACGAGAAAGTAAAAATTAGAAGAGAGATTGCACGAGTTTTGGTCATTTCATAGCATTCTTGAGGATGAAGATTTTTGTGTGCCAATTTTTACTTAAATCGTTTTCACTTTAAAGAATAATTTGAATCTCTCTTTCAGCAAAAGAAACTATGCATTAGCTATGGAGAGCAACAAAAGATGCAAGAATGATGAAATTATCTTCACTGAATTGAAAGTCAAACCATTCAAGCTATTTCCGATTACGTTATTTTTAAATCACATTAAAATTTTTCGTAATTTATTAATCATAGTGTGTAGGAACAATGTGATTTTCGAAGTTTTGAATCCGTAATATCCTGTAAAAACAGCGTTAAAAAACGGTTTCAAATGGCCGTTCCCACATTTGCCGACAGAATGGCGGAGAGCGCAATGTTCAATTTGTTACGCTAGTGCTCGCCTCTCACCATAGGAGTAGTGGGTCTTGCTTGGAGCTTACAGTCAGAGGTGACATGAGTGTCATCAGCGAATGCCCTGATCAATGCGACGTTCAACGTGGAAGCGCAGTATTATGTAACGCAAGGTGCTCCAGCGAGTAAAAAGGCATAAATGCAACGCGTTGCTGCACCCTTTTGTGGAGCTTCTCACTCCCAAATTAATTGGAGCAAAGACACGCCGCTGGCGCCGTGACAGAATGTCCTTCAGACTTTCTGTCGACATATGGAAGAACATCATTAAATCGTGTGAGATGCTGGTCCCTTCGCCGGCCCTTTGTCTTATGCGCACCTAGGAGGTTCCGCGGAATGGTTGCGGAGGCGGGCGAGAGTGTCGAGTAGCCCTGCAGCAGACAATTTCGCTCGAGCGTTACGGTGGTTAACACCAGCTCCGCTAGATGGCAGTGGAGCATGAGACGCTCGACGCTGCGAGTGAAAGGCGTTCAGTTGGAAGAAACCGAGCGAAAAGCGGTCGGACGAGAAAAGCGCCACTCGATTGGACTAATTATTTGTTTGATTATTTGATTTGATTTTTATCTATTTTCTTCGGTCATGAGTCCCATAAGTGTCGTAAATTTTCGATTGTCATGGTCATTACTCCCGTAAGTGTCGTGTGTGTTTTATCACTGTAGGTCGACTGGTCTTCTGACATGAGTGATAGTGTCGTACATGAAAGTGTGTCTGTAAGGGGTGAGGATAGGACAAGGAATGAGAAGGAATGAAAGGGTGGGGTTCGTGACCGGTTTGGTGGAGTACTGTTCCGGCATTCACCTGGTGTTGCACAGAGGAACTACGGAAAACTATCGATCAGAGCAGCCGGCCGCTAGAATTCTCCTACATTGAGCGACTGAATTCGACCTAGCTATCTAGCCAGTTTCAAAACCTTGCTACCGTCGAGATTCCAACCCTAATGCCTTCCGGTCTTAGCTGATTTTAAAATGTTTTTTCTGGCTCTTTTCTGTCAAAGCATGTTTTTATATGGACACATTCTTTTTAAATTTTTACTTACTTTTACTTTCTATTTAAAACATTTTTTTAGCTTGTCACTGCCATAGTGCGTTCTGATCTTAAAATAATTTCACATGGGTTCCAATGACCTTAGCTGTTGAAGCACCCTTAAACTCAATCATCAATACTGATTTCAAAACCGAATCACAACATCCGGCCTACTTTCTCTTCAAAAGTGGACTACTTGCTCTTATGCCAAAATCGCAATGTCAAATGAATATTTTCCCCAAATATTACACATCCACACTAATGTGGAACGCACATTTAGACGAGAAAAACTCACACCCTACTGGCACTGCAGTGACATAAGTTGTTGCCCTGAGCCACCTCATCAGGTTTGAAGTTCAACGAGAAAGCGCAGAACTCTGTAACGTAAGGCGCTCGAGGATTAAATGCTCGATCGAATACGAGGGAGAAAGTGGAACGCCTTGCCGCACACGAACGCAAACTTACGTTCAAATCCCATCCACGTGATTCATGTAAGCCTCTCTTCATTAATCTAGGAATTCTACCATTACCGTGTCTTCTTATTTACGAATCAGTGGTTTTTGTAAAAAATGACTTGCTCAGGGCGGGAATATATTTTCAGAAAATGCCGAAGTCTATTGCTATAACACTCGACGTAGAAATCATATTCATCAGGTGTCAGTATCAACAGCTCATTACAAAAAATTCACATACAATACATGTACATTGTTTTACAACACTTTGCCAGATGACATTAAACGATTAAATTCAATAGAAAAGTTTAAATCCCAAGTGAAATCGTTTCAGCTGTATAACTATTTCTATACAATTAGAGACTATACTGAGCATCACAAGAAAAGTAACATTAATTTTAACGATGATACATAATGCATTATTTACCATTTGAACTGTATAAATGTGTATAAACAACCTGTAACAAGTATTGTATTGCAGCCTCCGAGTCAATGACCCCCATCTCGATCAGGTTTTTCGTCCAGTTTCCCTGATCCATTGAGCAAATGCTGAGATGACCCCTTGTTTTGCTTCTGCACATAAATGTAACTTCATTTCTGTGCGTCTTCTAAATTCAGCAGGAAATACAATTATTCATTATCGTTTCCATGTTGTCGCGGCAGGAAGTATTATTCGAGGACAACATGGATAAAACAAAATTTATTACCTTTTATCCTTGAAAATATATTTTATTACATGGGGCTTTTTTACAAATTTAGTAGTATATGACTTAGTGTAGGGATCACAGAATTTTGAAAATGCGCACTTCAATTCACTTTTTGTTAAATCTCAAACTTGGCTGACCTCATAATTACTAACATTTTACTTTGTACGGTCGCCAGCTGTTGAAAACAACACATTAATATATTAATTTTCGCTGCATATATATGCAGACTGACCATACATTTGCCTAAGGAGATAATTATGCAAGCTAACACAAAACTAAGCTATCGAAATTCAAAAGATTGTCGTCACATGAACTTTCAAATGGACTGAGGTTTTAATGAAAGTATCACAACTTTATGGATCTCAAATCAGGAGATATGACAATCAAATAACTTTCAATATAACACATTTATTACATAAACAATTTTACATATATTAGTTTTCCTGATGCGCAGGTTGCCAGCAACTGCAGGAAAAAAAGCAGAATACAATTTACAAGAAAGAATGAAGGACGGGTCAGGCCGTCTCCATAAACAAGGCGCGTAAAATGCGCCGACATACAAGATTAATGATTTCAGTTGACCTCTTGAAAAAACCCCACTTTAGGGCGGGGAAGCTGAAAGTGAAACATAAACCTTATAACAAAAAGGTGAACACTAACTTAGTAGCGCATCAACAACATCGCCTAGCACATAAAATACTGTCTTATAATCTACCTTTGAATGCCCACTTTGGACGGGGGTAGATAGAACATCATAAACAAATTTGCTGAAGAAGCCGTATTTGGTTCTTTTCTCAAATAACATTCGTAATAAACAGAACTACGCATGAGCCATGGAACCAACTTTCGTGGGTGCATAATCCCAAAATTCTTGGAAATGGTTTCTTACTATACCTTTCGTAACCATACAACATAGGAATGCAGCAAGTTTACGCATAAGCGAGTGGGCGGTACACTGAGCGCCGCCGCTGCTCGCTGAACAAAACTGTTCCTAGACACGGCGCCGATCAGCGTGCCGCATACAAAGGTCAGCACGTGACCCCACCGCTGCGTGCCGGTGACGCTGTAACCAGCCGACTTCTCTGCCGGCTGCGGGGCCGTGACGTTGCAACAAAGGCCGCAGTTCGAGCTACCGCACGGGCCAAACAAACGCCTTTACGTAGTCTCCGTGTGCCGAATGCGGCCAAGAGCCTTACCTCAGCGGGAGCACCTTTCCATAAATTGCCAAAAGCGGCCAAGTGCCGTTTTTCTTATGGCAGGAACTGCAACATTAACAACATTCATAAGTAATGCGCAGTAATCATTAGCTGCCCCCCTCCCAATCAGAGGTCAGCGACACATAAACATAACATTTGTAGTAAACGAGCTGCAAACAACATAAACATTAGTAAAACATTTCAAAGTAAGAGTTCCATTTCCCAAATCCCAAAACAACACATTAAATACACTTATGCCTCAATTTCATTAATATATTGTTTGGTTCAAAGGACCAACAATAAAAAAACAACCATGGCTCAGGCTTTACTGACGAAATGGGAAAAAATATTATTTTAGTCTTCATAAATTGATCTGATCTATTGTAAGTAAACTAACATACTATTCGGCAGGAAAAATTAAAGCACTATTTACAACAAATACTATATACAAATTTGATATTCCTAACGACTCTGAAGGAGCCAGGCTCTAGAAAAATTAACAAGCTACGTCACTGGACGCAGCTGAAATAGCAAGAGAATGAGCGTTGTGCGCAGAAGCGCACACTTTATATAGGGTTGGTGGGAAACAGCCATGAAGGGAGGGTCATAGCAGTGGGAGAATGGATCGATAATTTGGAACCTCTTTGCCAAAGAATACGTAAGGGTAGCGCCTGCAGGGTATGTGACCCTCTTGACACATGTGCGATGCTAGCGAACCCTGTGAGTGTCCGCAGGGACTGTAGGTGCTGCTCAGCATACAGCTTGAAAATATTTCAAATTGACCAAAAAACATCAAATCTGAAGCTACAGAGGTGAATGAGGTGTCAAAAAGTCCTAAATTTGATGTAGATGCGGTTTTGATAGAAGAATCCCGGGAGGACAAAACTGTTCTCTTATAATAAACAAAACCTGTTTTGAAATGAGAAAAATTGTTGCATAAAACATGAATTTTTCTCAGATCCTGAGGCAAAAACTTAGCTGTTACTAACAAAATCTCAGGTTTTCAAAACCTTCTCATGCCATGAGATCACAGTTCAACTATAAAGTATTTCCTTTTAAAATATTAAGGTTAAAAAAATTATTCATATGGTACCATACTAAGCCCAATTATATGAATAAAACCTTATAAATAATGGATGTGTTTTTTTCTCAGATGGTCTTCTAGGATGATTGATGGCTTCATTGAAGCTTCACATCACAAAACACAGTGAACTGTAGGCACTTAAATTTCCAAATTTAACACTTTTCCCCATAGCTCGTCACACGCAGTTTTAAATGATTTTTGACGTAAAATAAATAAAATAAAAATAAATAAAAATTGATTCGCAATGGTAACAGATTTGGCCGCGAGGAAGCGACAGGCAGACAGGTATCGGGGACGAGAGACGAGGCAAAGCGAAGACTCGCGGTAGTTGCCGAAGTTGCATCCGATTCTTTTTTCTTTCTGGGACTTTTCCAGATTCAGGGGATGTCGATTACGACTATCCGCGCCGGGTACCCATCATGTCCCTCATGAGGACACATATTAACATTTACGCTAGACAGACACATACATGAAAAGTAAAGGACAATCAGGTCCACGGTGGAACTCGAACCCACGACCTTGCAGACAGGCGCTAAGTCGGCTCACGCTCTCACCGTGCAATTATAGTGTGCGTTCATTGTATTCAATGTTAAAATATCTGTACGAATGTTTGTTTTAATGACATTTTACATTAACATTGTAAGGAATTGCGTGCCACACTAGTACTATTTTAAAACGCAGTCCTCTTCATTGTTGTATGATGTGTTACATGGTAGCTATATGACGTAGTATAAAACTTCATAGAACATGAAAAATGTTGTCGTTTTGGAGACAACAATTGACCTATTCCTCTCTACAACCTTAATAATTTAGCTGAAGACTTAGCTAGTAGACATTTAGCTGAAAGACTTTGTAGTTAGTAAACAATTTTGTTGGTAGACATTTTAGGTGTGGACGTTTAATCATTAGACTTCATATAGCTGTAGACCACATTTTTATTTTAGACCTTAATACTGTTAGACATTTTTCATGTAAACCTGCTGCCCTTAAAGCCTTTGATTGCATGTAAAACAATACTTATCAGACGATGATATAAATTCAGTTTGATTTGCACGTTTATGAGTTTATATGGTTAATGAAATCTTATCTCTGTTTTATTGAAGACTGAAATATCCCATTAATAAAATATAATTTGCCTCTATAAAATATCAAATATTTTTTGTCTTACAAATATATACTACCCAACCATTTAAAAGTATCGTTCATGTGCGAAATATCAAGCTTGTCGCATTCGCCCGTGCAACCGCAGAGAACATTGTCGCTTTTCTGTGGAAGGTAGTGCCCCTTTAACATTCCCTCATTTCCAACGAGGCATATTTCCACTTTGTACATGTTTCCAAAAGCTAAATCCATGTTGAGCCATGGCAAGTTCTCCTATAAACCAAATCCATCCAAATTTGATAGACCAAACTTCATTATTCAAAAGGGTGACGTTTTTATTGTTCTGTGATGTAATTTAGGGACGCAAATACGTGTTCAAAGCTGTCCTTTTGATAAAAATGTTGACAATGTTAACTGTCCTGCGAAATCGGGGTCACGTTTTGTTTACATATGTTTGGTAAACTAATTAAAAATTCTTTTTACACCAACATTTTCTTTTTAGGAGAGGGAAATTGTTTAGATAACGAAATGTATGTTATAAAGAATTTATACTGTGATTGATTCTGTTTTACATGAATTAATATTTTTTCCTTGAATTCAACTTTTGAATTCGTGAATTATTTAACGTTTTATGGTTTCACTAGTTATAATTCACATTCAAAACCCTGTGAAAGAATTGGCGTATGGTGTGAAGACTTATACATTGTAATTTGTATAATGCTAAACGGTATGAGTAATATCTACAATAATATTAATAAAGGAGTTTAAAAGCAATCTCGAATATTTTACGTTTTATTCCCCTGTATAACAATATTCTCACAAGACTACTTTCACATTAATTTGTATTATAAAATATTCAGTGAAGAAAATCTGCTTCTACTTTCTCTACTCCGTCATTAATGTTATATTTTAAAAAATCTGTTTGGAAAACGTTCTTTTAGTTAAATTGCTTTAAATTTTTAAAAAAATCAACATATTCTAATAAATAGTCATGTTCACTTTTCCTTAAAATCTGTTATCTAATTTTTTAATATTCTCTTTATGAATGAGAAAAGTTCATTTTTGCAGAAAATTCATATCAACCCTATTTTTAGTTTTCAAACAGTCAAATTTATATTTTGCATGTAGAGGAAGCAGAACCTCGTTAACGACACATCATATGCCAGGGAATAAAGTCGGCATCGGACCCGTTAATATTTTTTTTATAATTAGAAAGCAGTAACAAACGGTGTCACTGCTTCAGGTCGCTTTCCACAGCATCGTTCGCACAGGGAGGCTGGGAGTAATCCAGGTGATGAAATTTAATTGCGGCCGGCGACAAACATTTCCACAAGCGACGTGGGATTACAGCGAGGCGGCGGCGAGTGCGGCGTTCGCTATGCACAGCTCGTGTATAGGCCGCACTCCCCCCACAGCTGGACACCGCAGTAGGAAGGCTACGATACAATTTCTTTGATTAGTGATTCCGGGCGCGTTAAGTGTTATGGTCATTACTCCCGTACGTGTAGTGCATGCTTTAGAACGGTAAGTGACGGTAATTTCCCTCCAATGAATGGAGAGATCCGGCGCTGACCTATGTTGGCTTCTGTGGTTTTCCCGTTAAGGTATCTCCTACAAGTGAAGCACCGCCTCAGCCGGTACAAGCTCTAAGCTCCCGACTGATCTTTCGACTTATATGGTAGTACAGTGCGTGTAAGTGTGTGTGTGTGTGTGTGTGTGTGTGTGTGTGTGTGTAAGCACGTAAGTAAGTAAGTAAGTAAGTAAGGGGTGAGGATACATGGAGGACAAGGAAGAGAAATGAATGATCGCATCGGACCGTGACCCTTTTGTTAGGGTACTGCTCCGGCATTCACCTGGTGTTGATCGTAGAAATCATGGCAAACTACCGATCAGAGTAGCTGGATGCTAGAAATCCCCCGCAGACAGCATCTGAATTCGAATTGCCCTAGCTATCTAGCTAGTATTGAAAATCCTAGCACCATCGGGACTCCAAGACTAGGACCTTTTGGTCAAAGGCTCTGCAGTGACATCAGTTGATGTCCTGAGAGTCGGTACCTATTATACAAGGGCTATGGGATTTTCTAATACATTTAGAAGGCATGGAGAATGAAATAGTCTTCCACAATGCAGGTATAAATCAGGCATGTCACGAGCTCCTTGCCCACCTGGGATGCCTGGAGTACCCGCGAGCACTTCTTCCCCTGATTCGGCTCTTACTTTCCCTCCACTCAGAACTGAGTGTACACGCACAATCTGCAGAGTGGAAGCTATGTGCTCGAATGATCAAGAAGAATGGTTGGTTTATTCTAACGTATGCTTGCCTGATGTTTTCGATCAACAAACGAGATTTTAATTGCAATTAATTATCTTTATTCGGTTTACTCGTACTGCTTATTACTTTATTTCATGTAAATTTTGTTTTTAAATTTTTTCATGTATAAACATTTTTATGAATGTTTGAATGGCGAATTCTTTGCTTGTTTTCTTTTTGTGATATTTTTATTAAATCATTCTGATATTCTGCAACTATAAATCTTTCTCCGTTTTTTCTGGTCACAGTTCATGCGAACTCAGGTCTGCTAGTTACTTTGCCTGCGATCTTGACATGCCTGGTATAAATAATGACATATTAACAGACCTATGCCAACGAGGACAGGTGAAAGATCAACCGCGGTGCACATTTTTTTCATTTCTATCTTTTTTTAGATAATTAGTTATTGTTTCATCGTTTAGGACTTTAGTAACCAGAACGTTTTGCAATTCTGTGATAAGTTTCATGTTTAAACGCGATAAGATCTCGTTGTATAGTAGTTACGATGGTAGCTGCGAGTTCCGATCTCGCTTTGAGCATGGATGTTCGATGTAGTGTTGTAACATGATGTGTGTAATTGTTGTTTTATGTATGTTGTTGTAACATTATTCCAACCACCATATATCACCTTCATTTCATTCTTTTCAAGAAATTTCTCTCTCCGAATGCTGAATGAACCCCAACCTCATTTTAGTATCTGTTGACATATAGGACAGTTGAGCAGTTGGAACAACATTGGAATGTTTAACAAGTTTGACAAGAATGTAACCATCTGTGTCCATACTGGAAGGACCGCAAACACAGAAAATATTTAAAATAGTCATGTCCTTGCAATACCATTAAACCTGAAAATATTTCAACTCAAAGTTGCCGAAAAGGGTTGTAAATGAATTCAAAATTATAGAATTAGTTCTTAATTGATAAAATTGTCCTTGAAATATATTGCAATTTATTCTGTGGTCCGCCATTGACTCTCAATAATGGTTCCCAGCTACTGGAACGTCATTGGCATGCCACTGTTAGGCTTAAAATACTAACCAGACACCTTTCTATTGTTTTTTCAGCCAGAGATTCTCATGTAGCGAACCGAATTCTCAGTCTATGCCGCTGGCACAAAATTCCTTTCTATCACCTGAATAGTCTGCAACAAACTTTCTTCTCGAAAAGCAAATTCTAAGATGGCCCCTTGTTTTGCTTCTGGATATAAATGTAGTTTCAATATGTGCACGTTTTTTGAGCTCTTCTTATGCTAGTAATGGTAGGACTAGAGCTGAGGGAGGGGGGATTTACTATCTTGCTAGCTGTACAAAAAATCAAATCCGCAAAGTTTCGATGCAAATTTTCTATAACTCGGGAACGAAAATGTTTAGTTTTGCAAATGCTGCTAAGCCAGCGCTTTTTTAATTTTATTATTATTATAATTATTATTTCAATTTTGTTTTAACTTTTACTCATCTTTTAACTATTTATAGTTTAAATATTGGAAAGAGATTCTGGAACTCAATAAAATGTGTGCGTATGGAATTTTTCCCCATACGTCACATGCAATTTTGACTGGTTTTCTTTCGTAAATAAATGAAAACAAGTCTTGTACCCCTCCAACACTCCTTATCTCCCCACGGCATCGTGGCTGTCCGTATCATGCCAAGAGTGTCACTTGCAGGTTTACCGACTTTTATGCAAAATTTAATTGGATTGTGCTGTTTTAATAAATTGTTCAAGCTTGTCGAAGCTACTTGATAGCGCTTCACTTAACGCACGATCTACACTTTCCAAAATCCTCGTTTTGGTCAATTGTTCTATTCTAACCCCTTATTTACTCACACGAACATGCACTATGCTTTCTCACAGATCGGGATCTTGGAACTTCTCTCCTCTGTGGTGGTGTACCGCTGATGGGAGATATCAGGATGGCAAAACCCTGTAAGTCGAGTGAAGATATGCGCTGGATATCGCCATCTATCGCAGGAAGAACACCGCCACCTTTCGCGATAGAACATGCTCTACGCTTATGGAACTAGGGATCGCCCGAAATAATTAATCAATCAATACATTTGCCGAACCCGCTTGCCGAATTCTTTTACGACGCGCTGTGAAGTTACGGAGGTGAAAGAAATTCGAGACTGCGGTTTCCTGGTTGGGTGACTGTTTAGGAACCTCGTCATCTAACGGCGCCGAGCCGAAGGGATAAGAGGCACTGGCTGACTAAGACGTGACGAGACTTGACAAAGATAATGGAGGAAGAATACTCCATTCCAGCGCTCAACGCCGAACAAGGGTTCAGAGACGCGTTGCGTCAACACAGGCACTTCCCAAAAGGTTGGAGCCAACTTCCAAAGGTTGCAGATTTTCTCTAGCCACACACATCACCACGCCTACTCCCAGAGACCACCTCCATCTCTCCTCGCCAGGAAGAATTCAGTCCGACTGTCTTCGGGACCAACCTTACATTTGGAAAAGATTACATCTCTTTTCTTGCTACCTAACACTTAAAAAAAATATTGGTGTCGATACTGGCATATCGTAAACCAATGGCGATAAAGAGAAGTTAGCCTAAGAAGGAACCAGTTTCACAGGCCGAAAACAAAACAAAGTCGTGTTGCACGATGGAATTGCATGCAGTTGTATCGAAAGAATTTACAAATTAGCCAACCTGAAACGAACGCATTGACTAATTTAGTAGACCTTAAGTAGTACCTGTCAAGGCGGTCCCTTCTTATCATAATCTCTCTATACTAGTAAGGATCAGGAATGGTCAGCAGTACATGTGATAGAAGCAGCTTACAATCGGCAGAGAATGATGAAGCTTTAGTAATGACTATTCCCAGACACATCGTTGATCAAACCATTCAAACTATAGGACCAAAAGAATAATTGCTACGCAAGTAAAATATATTCAAAGTTGATAAAAAATATCAAAAAATAAAAGAAGATATAAGAATATAAAAATAAAAGACAATATAAGAAATATCAGGAGCATACTGGCTGGTATTTGTTTTGTAGATATGCTGCAGGAAATGCAATCTGTTTTAATTGCCCAATGTGCTTTTGTGTAAGGTTACACAACAGCAGACATTATGGAAGGTTATGACCATTAATGCGCACAAAATGAAAATTCAACCATAATAAAAATAAGTTGTCATTTCAACGGGTGAACTGTTTCACAATAGAGGCTAGGTCACAACATAAGTTTTCTTATTCCAAGTTTTCATTAGTTACATATTAATTACAGATACTAGATTAACATGTGCACCAAGCATTATGATTGTAGTGGATGGAAATCTCATCACAAAGTTTTTGCTTACTCAATTGGAAGCAGCAACGCATAGATGCCAAAATTACTCAAGCTAATTCAATTGAAGCCATTAATACATAGATCCAGCTCATTACCACACAGCTCAGCGTTACAAATACACAAAGTAATAATAAGATCCTTGCTGCTGTACGCGTGCCCAATCTGGTTAAATTCAGCCAATCAAAGGAAACTGCAAATAGTAGAAAATAATTTCTTAGAATTATTTCAAACGCTCGCTGGTATGTCACCAATAAACAATTACACAAAGAATTCGACTCAGAGACTATGGATCATCATATCACCTATCTAGTTACCAACTGCTTCTCAAACATATCCCAAATCCCTTCACTATCAGTACAGACTCGGCAAAAACCCCTCACATAGAACCAGAATACAAAACAAGTTTCTCTTTCCCATTTTATTCAAGAAATTCTCCGAACTAGATCCCGACTAGAAGAGCCCGACTAGAAGAGCCCGATGGGTAATCTCAACCATTGTATTAGTTTTAAGTTTTAATTTAAGTTAGTTGTAAAACCGTCTAGTATAGTTAATTTAAACTGAGCTCTGTATTCATCATCTACGTAAATAAATGAAGGGAAAAAAGATATAAAGTTTTTACTTGATTATGTTTCAGTTAGACAATCTGGGATTATATCCAGAGGGGAGTACTGAATCGGAATAAACTGTGGACATACCGTGAAAGAATACGACAAACATAGAGGTGAGCCTATAATTCCTTTCTTGACACTTAAATTAAATTATAGGAAGCTATCGAAGAGGAAGAAAAATAAGGTCATTTATTACACTCGTACAGTTTAAAATAAACTCATGTTCAAATAAAAGAAATTTCAAACCATTTTTTCTCGCAGAACATGCAATAATCTGACGGATAAAAATAGCACGATTTGTTGCAATCCCGAAGAATTTTACGTACATATTGTATACAATGGATTCTCTCCATGTTTATCGTTCTTCCGTATTTACGTTTTTACAGACAGCAAGAAATATTATTTCTCCATTGTCTCCCGTTTTTATGGAGCACGCTTACGGTGGCATGGGCGCCTGCCAGAATGAATAGCCTGGGAGCTCCAACACGGCTGGATACAAAACCCCCGATATACAATGACTCCTGAATGTATAATGGATTGAGAGAGACTCGGCTTTGTTGTGAACACATTGCCGTGAGGACCGTGGCTGCAGCGGGTATGATGAGCGTCGTTGTTACAGGATGCCGTGTCGCCGCCGACACAGCCTCAGCGTGCGCGCCGAATATAACGCACACCCGCATTCCTGTCTCCCAAAGCGTACACGCCCTCTCCCCGGATCAATCGCGCTTTGTGAGCGAGGCGAGTCTCCCGAGGAAGGACACAGCCCGGGCGGTCTCCGAGCGGCGATATGCCGGCTGACCTAGTTCAAGGAAGCGCACCCTCCCTTGGGGATGACATGTGTTGGGGCCACGCACCAGCAGGCATCGGTTTGAATGATTGATTCATTGATTATTTCACGTTTCCGGACGCCTCAACTGGTAGATTAATTATTCTCGTAAATGTAATGCATGTCTATATCGCGCGAGGCGATAAAAACTTGTCCTTCCACAGTCTGGATGGTAAGATTCGGCGCCGACCTCCACGTGACCTTGCGGTGCTTTTGCCATACAGGTATCTCCCACCTCCACACTTGTGTCGCCCCAGATGGGACTAGCTGTATACTCCGCCTGCTCTCACTGGGAGCGGTAGCTCAGTGCATCACCTGATGCCACGGCAGCGCCTCTGACCGGGAGGTCCTAGGTTCCCACTCCCCACGGCGGCAGGATTTTGAGACACTGGCTTTTCAGCTAGGTAGAATTCAGTCGCTGTCTGGAGGAGAATTCTAGCAGCCGGCTGCTCTGATTGGTAGTTTTCCGTCGTTTCTCCGATCAACACCAGGCGAATGCCGGAGCAGTACCCTACCAAACGGGCCACGGACCGCGCGCGATCTTTCCTTCCTCTTCCTTGTCCTATCCTCTCCCCCTTACACACACACTTACACTAACATGCACTACACTTCCATACATCCCGGGAGACCGGTCGGGAGTTTAGAGCTTGTCCCAACTGGGGCGGTGCCCCGCTAGTGGGAGAGTCCTGGTTAGGGGGAATCCCCACTAGCCGACGGTAGGTCGGCACCGGATCTGGCCATCCAGCGGGGGAAGATCACCGCCATCTCCCGAGAAAAAGCATGCACTACACTAACGGGACTAATGACCAAAGCAGTTGACGCGCCCGGAAACGCGAAAAAAACAAACAAAATCCGACTGCTCTCCCGACGCATATGGTAAGGAAGTGCATGTGGGGGTGGATTTACATATGGGCCAAATGAGCTATTGTCCGGGGCGGTAAATTTTCCAAAAATTATGATATTTTGAATTTTAATGTCATGTTCGTTTGAAACAAAAGCTGAAATTAACCCACGTTGTATCTTTTTATTTCTTAAACATATCCAATTATGAAAAAGTAAGAAATATGCTTCAGCATTAGTTTTTACTTCAAAAGAAACAGCATTAGTCACAATGTACATTTTTGAATCTGCAAAAAAAATATGTAGAAAACATGTATTCCCCATCTGTATAGAGGTGAATAAATCAATTATATACATACTTCCCCTTGTCGATTTTTTCCAGATAAATTACTGATTAAACACGAGACTGCGGTTGGTTTAAATTCAAAGTTTGTTTTTATGAAATCCGTCAATATGTTAAATATAAACCATTTACAGAAATATAAAGTAATAAGCGTTCGGTTTAATTTTTTTTATATTTCATTTGAAACCATCGTAATCATCAAAGATTAAATAAAATCAAGGACGCCATCGAAAAGAGACAAAGAAGACGTACGTCGTGAGTGATGCATTGAGTGCTAATATTCATTTAGATTATTGCTTTATTTATTTATTTATTTATTTAGTCAAAAATAGTCAAAAACTATATGTGACGTATGGGGGAGAAAATCATCTGCGCACACTTTCTTGAGTTTCAGAATCCCTTCCCAACAATTTAACTATTAATAGTTGAAAGATGTAAAATAATAATAATAATAATAATAATAATAACAAATTTTAAAAAGCCAGGGATTAACATTTTTGCTTTTTTATAAAAGCTTTTTTATAAATAATATAAATTCACAAGGGGCGGCAAAATGAATGGCACCCAGGGCGACGACGCACGTGTATAAATCTGCCTCTATATGGAAGTGAAACTGTTTGTAAGGAAGGATTCAGGATAGGAGAGGGAAGGGGAAGGAATAATAGTGTACGGTCTGAGGCCCGTTTGTGAGGAGACTTCCTTGGACTTCGCCTGGTAAAACTGCCGATCAGAGCAACAGACCGCTATAATTCTCCTCAAACCAGCGCCTGAATACGACCTAGGGCGTATTTAAGTTTTTCTCAACTTTTCGGTTTCCTAATGGTAAAATGTAATGTAAATACCAAACTTGAAGCTGTTTTTCACAGAAATCTTTTGAGAGTTCGAAAAACTTCATTAGTCATTTAATGCTCTTCCACTCACAAATGCAATAATGTATAAAATTTGCAAAATTAATTGTATGATATCATAAACCGTGAAATTAGCACTATTCGTACGAAAATTTTTGAGAAAAAATTTGAGTCGCTTTTCAGGAAATTGCGTTTGAACGTTTCTGAAAATGTGGAATTTTGAACTCGTTTTCGCAGAACAGTTTTCATTTTGCGTGAAAACTTTATAAGATGTCATTTCAAATACATGCGCTCGTAAATGCAGTAATGTGAATAAATCGCCGCTAATACATAGGATTTTTTCCAAATGGAAGAACCCTTGTCCATCTGGCCTGAGTCGAAGCTCTGCTATTTCGAAAAACATTAATTAATTTTTGGGGTACTTTACATGAAGCCTCTGGGCATTAGTAGCAATTTGTTCACATTGATTAGTATATTTGCTTTAAATAATGTCATTCAAAATTTCTCGAAAACTGTTAAGTTTTCTGTGAAAACGAGCAAATTTCTGCATTTTCAGAAACTCCCATGCACCATTCTCTCAAAAACATCTCCAAATTTTTTTCTTCAAAATTTTCGTACGGATGGCGCTAATTGCACTGTTGAAGATGCCTTAAAATTAATTTTACTGCATTATTTGAGTTTTTACACTAATGTATTTGTTTGAAATATCTCTCATGCCTTTAATAAGCACATTTTCAGCAATTTGTATATCTAATAGCATTTGCGAGTAGAAGCGCTTCCAATAACTTCAACTAACTTTCTTTAAATAGTTTTCTGTGAAAAACCTTCAAATTTCGTATTTACAGTAACTCTTAAATGCAATTTTCAAAAAAACAAAACAAAAAAAACGCCCCAAATTTTTCAACGAAAGTTTCCTTATAGGACGAGGGTTTCTTCTATTATATTCTTAAAGTAATGTTTCGTTTCTGCCATTAAGAAACCAAAAAACTGAGCCAGTGAGAAAAGTGATTTTGGGCGGCATTAAATGACACCTGAGAAGAGGATGAGGCACGGCCGAAAAGCTAGATCCGGCCAAAAATAAATAGGAAACTAACTAGTACGAAAAAGTCTGTGCAATTCTCTAGCACAACTAGTTACAAAAATGGCTCCAAATGTTTCTTCAAACTTTTCGTACAAATAGATGACGTTGATTATGACATTTTGGAGTATTCTTTTGTTTATTAAAAAAATATACAAATGTAATCTTTTAAATGTATCTCTGGACGTCAATACTCATATTTTCCACGATTTGAGTATATTATTGGATTTGTGAGTGGAAAATTCGCATTTACAGTAATTCCAAAACACCATTTTCTTAAAAACAGCTGCACTACCACATACCGAAAAACCTGTCGGGAGCTTACAGCTTGTCTTGCCTGGGGCGGTACACGCTTGTGTGAGATACCTGGATGAGGTAAACACTATAAGACTAAGTGTAGGTCGGCGCCAGGTCTTTCAATCCAGTTGGGCAAGAACATCGCCATTTCCCGGGGGGGGGGGAATTCAGTACATTAACGGGACTAATGATTATTTGAGTTGGCGTGATCGGAAACAACAGACAATGAACGTACCGGGACGGCAGCGTCGAACGGTGCCATCTTCACCTGGGCCGTCCGGAATCTGTTCCTCCGATCGGCGGCACAGAGCCCTCGGGGGCGACCGGAAGGGACCGAACTCGGGCAGAGCGGGGAGGCCATCGCTCATGGAGGGTAAACAGCGGGTCGTGTGGCCGGTCTTTATTCAGGGCGCGTCAACCGAGCTGATAGAGAGCGGCCGGCACGGCGGAGGCGGTGGTGGTGGCGAAGGCGGTAGCGGAGGTGGTGGCGGTGGCGGTTCGGGATGGCGGTTGTGGAGGCGGAGGCGGTGGCGGTTGCGGGATGGCGGTTGCGTGGAGGCGGTGGCGGTGGCGGTGGCGGTGGCGGTGGCGGTGGCGGTGGCGGTGGCGGTGGCGGTGGCGGTGGCGGTGGCGGTGGCGGTGGCGGTGGCGGTGGCGGTGGTGGTGGTGGTGGCGACGGCGGTGGGGATGGTCGCGGTGGCATTGGTGGTGGTGGCAGTGGGGTGCGAGGGGAATGGCGGCGGTACCCCCCCTGTCCTCCAGTTACACGCAACTCCGTGCGAAACCTGTCGTGGGGTCCAAGAGAGAGGGAGCGATAATAGTATGTTGTCGGCCTCTCCGGGTTATTCGAGACTGTTGGAGACTTCATTCGCAGGGCAGTAACTAACGAGGCCGTCGAGAGAGCGATCTTGCTTAGAGGTTGGGTCAGTCGAAAATAAATCGAGATCAATGAAATTGCGTGTTGATGTAATTAGCAGTCTTAAATGCGTAATAAAAATTACAGAAGTGGAAAATATTGAGAGGTGTATGTATTAATTGGATGAGAGGTTTTATTACTGTATAATATTGATTTTCATGGTTCCTTAAAATGTGATCTGATCAGTTTTAATAGGAGAATTGAACGATCGACATGTAATTCAATACGGAGTGCATTGCCAGCATATTCATTTTATTACGTTTCAGTGGCTATTTATTTTATACAAATGTTATAATTTCATACAATGCTGCAATTGTTTTTGAAGATGGGGATAAAATAGCTGTAATGCTCACAGTTTTACTTTCTCGTATATAAACGTAAATATTGAGTAATATACATGGTATAGAGAAAGTTATTTACTGCTGCAAAAAACTGCGAGTTTTCGACAGAAAACACGCATGTGGGGCCCTAATACTGAAAAAGTGGATAAATCCTGTTCTAATATGTAGTAAATTACTCCTTCTAACACATTATGTAGTCAGATTTTACGAATACTGAGTCCTTGATACCGAAAAAGTTGTTCATTTCATTAGGCATGTACATTTTTTTGAAAATTCTGTTAATTTCTGTTCTTAATTCTGTTAAGAGCAAGATTAAAAAATATCACAAGCAAAAATATTTCAAAAAGTGCACCAAATTTTTTCCTTTAATCTTTTGGTAGTCATAGTGCTAAATATACTGTACAAAATAACATTAACGCCATATTGCTCTATTCGTTTGTTCAAAAATTACACGGTTGGCAATTATGATTTTTGACATTTCAACATGCGTCATCACGAATCGTCAAAAATGTTCTTCGAATAGATACGTACATACAAGCAATTCTGGTTACTTGTAATATTACAGCGAATATTCATTAATAGCTTCAAAGTAACCAATCCATTTAATATTGACATTGATAGTAAAATCATTTCCTAAACGTCTCTTGCTTTTCCTAGCATTTCCCCGTTTGTGGACGTTTTCAGATTTTCGTACAAGTTTTGTAACACTCAACTATTTTCTATACAAAAGTTATCTCCTCAAAATGTTTTAAATTATAATTAAATGTTATATATATATATATATATATATATATATATATATATTGAGACGAACCGGTAAGCCCGGCTTGTTCGCAGTAAATTTATTTGCAAGGGACAGGTGTTCTTTTTCGTGAATGGGCTCGGGGTTATTAATCAGACACCACTGTTCCGTGAACAAAATAAACATGAATTATTTATTATTCTACACAAATCACTATTGATTACAAATATCTGTGGTGGTCTTTATCCTTTTCTTTACCTCACCCAGAATCACTGTTAGTTCTTTCGATCTTACATCGATCGAGGAAATATTTACCGTTTAAAACTCCCCCCTCGAGCGTCGGCGGCTTCGGGGACTCTCGGGTTGTCTCGTACTCCTTCGCTGTGCTGCCTATGCCCGCTCCACTGGGGGCCAGCCGATGCGATGCGTTGCGTTTCCGAAGCACTTTCTCCAGCGTAATCTTCCCACGGTCCTCTGCGCCTCCCCGCTGAACTCCTTTCCAGTTCACCCAGATCTACTCGATGTCACCTTCCGCGAGCTGACAAACGCCACTAATTATTCAAGGTACAGTTTGCTAGCACGTGTCTCACCATTTCACCAGGCTACTAGTCTCGTGGGTACTCCTCTGCACACAAGTTCTCTCGATCAGTACTACCCCGGATAATAGCTGTTACTCTGGCACTACGTCCGAGCTACTAATGATCTAGCACAACTCGTCCGTCAATCACTTTTGGCAGCGTTCATTCGTTCGCGACATGATTCTACCTTGTTCGAACGCGGAGCAGCCCCAGGTACTTCCTTCCTTACAGGCGACCGGCCGTACACTGAAGCCTCGCGGCGTCTTTTCTCACGCCTTCGGCCAACCGACAACACTTCGCCGCCCGTAACTGTTTCTTGTGGCTAGCGGGCGCCCTCTGGCAACCGTTTTGCCGCGTGCTTACTTGTTGTATCACCGTCTCTTTCGGCAGAAACGCGATATATATATATATATATATATATATATATATATATATATTGTGACGTCACGGGATTATACAAACCCGTAACACCACCATAAGCCACGAGAAAAGTCCAGAACACAGAGAAATAGGGTACGCGGCGGAGCGATGGTCCGAGAAAGCGACATCTACCTGCAGGTTTTCGCACTTCGGTGTCCGAAGTTACGGATAATATTTTCTTGAGAGGGCGCGAAGGAGGAGAAAATCCACCCCTCCAGAAATTTCCCCAGGCGGAGTCACATAGATACCGCGACGCGCTTCGGGAGAACTCTCTTTCGACTTCGACAGGGACGGCGACTCAATTCGACGGCGACTAAATTCTTCAGCGATAGTCATTGGTTAGTGCAGGAGTATAATTTTACTTGCTTAAGTAAAGCTGATTTAAGAAACGCGGAAATAAGTGATAGAAGTCAGAAGTGAAGTGCATGTACAGTGTTAGCACTAACATTACGCGTGAAAGCAAGCGATGTGATTGCTTGAATCTGAAATAGTTTCATAATTGAAATAAATTCGCGCAGAAGGACTCTAAACGAAATCCAGCATTTAATTTTGTACGCCACGACCACGCACGCTCAAAGTGTGGTATGTCGGCCGAGTGCTAGACGTATTCAATTTAATAACGTTAGTTATTCAAAGCTGGAAGCGTGAACAACGGGTACGCGGCACGCGGCAGAAGGACGACTCCAGTGAAGACCCAAGCGTAGGCGAGAAGGACTTTGACCAAATACGTGGATGATACGAGACCGAGATCGAGAGAAAGGTCGGGAATTTGGACGAGTGGTGGAATCCTGAGATCGAGAGAAAGAAGTGGTATAACCGTGGAACATCGAACTGGTCAAGTGACGCGGCGAGGACTGCGAGCGACCGAAAAACCCCAAGGTTAACTGATGGCGAGCGGGAAGGAGATGTCGAGGTAAAGAACTGGCAACTTCTATGCGGCAATCTGTTGGAAAATCGTGTAGCTTTAAAATACCAGGCGAAGCGTCCTAAAATAGGTGAAAGTTCCAAATAATTACTGGGAGAAATATTCCGAACGTATGAGCGGCAGTTTAGATTTCATTCGCTGTACGCACTAGTAAATTCGTTCGAATACCATACCTTGTACAACTTTTCTAAAGTGAATTATGATTTTCTTGTAGTGTAAAAGTGATCTTGTCTGAAAGTCATGCTTTCATTGTATTATGTCAGGGATAATTAGTTGCTATAACTTGTTAAGGGCCCAATTTAAGTAACGTGTGTGTCACGTTTGTTCTTGTGTTTGAGTTCACAGCATTGTTGTAAATGTGCAGCTTAAGGCTGACACCTGTGAACAGTCTATGAGAGAATAATTGTAGAAAATCATTTAAAGGGCCGTGCACGGAGAAAATTTAAGAATAACAAGAGTTAAATGAGGTACTCGAAATTATTTAGGAGGTAGAAGCAAACCAATTGTGAACAGTAATTATTGAAGTATTCAGGCAGTCGGGGTGACGCCTATACATTTTGTGGTTGTGTTCTTTTTTTTTTTCTTTGCAGTGACATCTACGCAAAGTGCATACTTTATTGTATATTTGTGCCACTGTGTAATTTGTTTTTTTTACTGAATATATGCTCATTTTACCAGAATTTTACATAATTCATTGTGTCAAGGGTTCAGACCTTTCTCATACCCGAAAGGTCCTGCTTCCTGAAAATTCAAAGCTCGCTTCACGAGCTCTCTCTTTCGTTATTAGAAATAGATTGAAAACTTTTTCATAGAGATCCTGCTGTCCGAAAACCCATATATTAGGAATGGACGTGATTGTATTGGCTGAAAGCGATGAGCGTCCCTCAAAAAGGAGCGCCCCTTCCGCCTCCCTGGCGCAGACGGCGCGGCGCGGCGGCGCTATTTTGGAATTCATTACCGCCAGCCAGGTCGTAAAGCGCCGGCGGCAGTGGCACCGACCTCGCCCACACGCCCCCGCAGACACCCGCCCACCCATCCGCCCGCCCCACCTCCCGCCCACACGCCCGCACGCACGCCCGCTCACCAGCCTACCTTCAAACTGGCCATCCCGCCTACCACTTAACCGCCTATCCGCCTACCCGCGTATCCCCCTTCCGCCTACCCGATTACCCGCCTACCCGCACACTCGCTCGTTCTAGGAACATCAACGCACCGATTGCAGTCCGCCGCCGGCCGCCCCCCACCCCCCCCGTCGACCCCCCTTTCCTGCCTCTTCACCATCACCCCCGTCGCCATCGACCCACGAACTTCTTGGTCCACATCCTCCCCGCAGTTCCCTCCCTCTCCCCCCCCGCCGTTACCCCCTCCACCCCCCCCCCATGCCGCCTCCTTCCTCCCGTGTCGGCTACGCCGTCCCCACACCACCCCCAAATACGGCTCCACATCTGTTTGTGCGTCTGCTAACCTCTTCTTCGACCCTCCCACTTCCGTTTCTGTCGACGTGCCTTAGATTGATTGATTGATTGATTGATTGATTGATTGATTGATTGATTGATTGATTGATTGATTGATTGATGTTTTCGTGTTTCCGGGCGCGTCAACTGCTTCGGTCATTAGTCCCTTAGTGTAGTGCATGTTTTTTCTCGGGAGATGGCGGTGATCTCCCGCTGGATGGCTAGATCCAACGCCGACCTACCGTCGACTAGTGGGGTTTCCCCCTAACCTGAACTCTCCCTCCAGCGGGGCACCGCCCCAGCCGGGACAAGCTCTAAGCTCCCGACCGGTCTCCCGGAATATGTGGTAGTGTAGTGCATGTTAGTGTATGTGTGTGTGTAAGAGGAGAGGATAGGAGAAGGAAGAAGGACAGATCGCGCGCGGTCCGTGGCCGTTTGGTAGGGTACTGCTCCGGCATTCGCCTGGTGTTGATCGGAGAAACCACGGAAAACTACCGATCAGAGCAGCCGGCCGCTAGAATTCTCCTCCAGGCAGCGACTGAATTCGACCTAGCTGAGAAGCTAGTGTCGAAAATCCTGCCGCCGTGGGGAGTGGGAACCTAGGACCTCCCGGTCAGAGGCGCTGCAGTGACATCAGTTGATGCACTGAGCTACCGCTCCGGTACCAAGCTAGTGTCGAAAATCCTGCCGCCGTGGGGAGTGGCCCTGCCCGCCGGCAAGCAGACGCGATATTGCGCTCCCAAAGCAGGAAGGGACACGGTTGCCTCCCTCTGCCGCTGCCGGCACAGGAAGGGTCTCAAGCTGTGCCTCTCTACGGTGTGAGGAGCATGAGGTCCATTAACGTGCTAACGTATCTACCATGTATAAATCTAACACTAGCTGAACCCTTACGATTATATGGAACAAATGGAACAACTGTAGAAAGGTACATCAAAAAATACTACATTTGCGCCACATGAAACTAGTGGTGCTAAAAGAACACGTACTTTCTCGTCCGTATTTTCACGCAAAATTTCGCGAAAAGTACACAAATTTTCAAAAAATTATGCATGATCTTATTTCAAAATCTATCTTTAAGGAACAGATTTGATTAAAGGAAATCTCTGTCTTTTATATCTTTGTTATTGGAAGACACCAAAAACCTTTCGAACATTGAAAATTTTCAAACATTCATGGTTGTCAACGAACATGTGACCTGCATCATTCTCTTATACGTCCTTCTCACTATCCAAAAAAAAAATTTAATCAAAACCGTTAGTAATTTTTTTTTTATTTGACAATGTCCCAGGATCTCCTCGTAAAGTACCACCCAAAATTAAAATATCGATTTCAAATTCAAGAGGTCGTGATATCAGTCATTCTCTCCACTCTGTAGTGAGGAAGTAAAATAGAATGCAATACTTACGAAATGAGAGAGGTTTACGAAATATATAACCATACAATCCCTCTTCCGGCTCTCATCTCACCAGCCAGCATTTCTGCTGACTCTGCAGCGATTCTGATAGGGAGGTCTTACGGTTTGAGCCACGTCATTAGCAAATTTTCTGGTGCTGATCGGAGAAACCACGGAGAACTACCGATCAGAGCCGCTAGAATTCTCCTCCAGACAGCGACTGAATTCGACCTAGCTGAGAAGCTAGAGTCGAAAATCCTGCCGCCGTCAGGACTCGAACTTAGGGCCTCCCGGTTAGAGGCGGGGGAGGAACGTTGCCACCCCACGCAGAAATCAATCAGCACACGTACGGAACTAATGGCATACCTGTTGACATGTCCTAAAGAATCAACTAATCAAACCCATCACTGTGAACCTAGTTGAATGTGTCTGAAAATGTAATAAAAAATTGTAAATTTACCAAGGTCTGGACATGTATGTTGTAGAGGACTAATGCAGGAAATTCTGCTGTACATCTTTGCTTTCAAACGTAATGCATCACGTATAGTTACAATAACCATTGTCTCTGTTTAAGAGACACATGTGATAAAAGATTGATGGACATTTTGAATGTACACAGTCACTAATGTTTGCATTTAAAATCTCACAATCTTTGAAATTACTTTTTAAATTCATAATTCCCTTACCATACAAAGACCTGAGTAAGTCACTTATACTTAAATAAGTAATGTAACACTAAATCATTATAAAACGAAACCTTCGAGTGATAAAAGTATTATCGCCGGTATTCCAGTAAGGGAGTGTAGAAGAGCAGAACAAGAAAGTTGAAAATTGTAGAAGAGCTTCAAAATTAAAGACATGGGTGCAAGACGTTTAAAGCTGTTATTTCATATATCAACATATCTTGTTCGTCAAACTTTTGGCTATCGACTCCATAGTTATTAGTTCGCTACATCATCGCTAGATGGCAGGGGATCATTATATGTAAGCTTGGGTTCTTGCATCCGGGCTTCCTTGTGTTTTCAACGACGCTATATTGGAGAATATGCTGGGCAGCCATCATTATATTTCTTCTTAAGAAATTTTAGGAAGAATGGTGTTCTATGGAAAAGGGTTGAAAACATAGAAGTTCCAAGTAAATATTATGGAAGAAAGTAATGGCATCGCTACTATTCAATGTTATTAATGCTGCTTCCCTTATAAAGTTAGGTCAAACGCTCCTTCTCCAATTTCTTAAACTACAATGTGCTAAGGGTTAGAGATTTTGTATTGAGAAATATTGCCGCATACATCTTACAGAAAGAGGTGTAGTTTCTGTTTAAAATACGTATTATGAAATACATCAGCCTTTCAAGTTGCTAAAATCTTATACGTAAGATCTCTAAAAGTAACAACTTTTAGAGATCTTAAGTATAAGATATAAAAAAAAGGTATAAATTCTGCCAAAAAGAAAGATGTCTTGTCACATGAGTACATTTTTTAAACCAGACAATTGTAATGGTTTAAGTTCCCTACCTTTTTTAAAACTTCAAGTGCAATTTTTTACGAAAATATCTTTTCTGTGAAAATTCCTAATTTGCAAAGTCCTTCCATCGCAATTTTCCAGAAAAATGCTCCAAATGTTTTCTTTTGATTTTTTGAACTGGTAGTACTAAGTGGACTGAACAATGCCACTTTGCCACTCCATGCCACTTTGATGTATTAATTCAATTTTTCAAAAATTACACAAATGTACTTTTCTTAAATACTCTCACGCTTTTAATTTGTGCATTTCGAGTTATTTATATACATTATTGCATTTATGAGTAGAAGTATTTCAAATGATTTCCAATAAAGTCTCTCGAAAACTCAAAAGTTTTCTGTGAAAAAGATCTTCAAATTTCGTATTTACAGTAACGCTTAACCGTCATTATCTTAAAAACGGCTCCAAATTTTACAATGAAAAGTTTATGCAGGCTACTAGGAATGTCTCTTGTGCACACTATTTTTCTGCCATGGACGAGGAGCGTTCAACATTGATATCATACAATTTCCAATTTTCCACACAAATTGTTATTGTACTGAAAATCGTGAATCACTGCCCATCTGTAATTTTCAGATGAATTTTGGTGGCTATCATTACAATCAGAACAGAAAACCAATAATACAAGATTGTTCTTCATCGCTGGTACGTACTTCTAATAAAGTTGCCTTATTTATTTTGCGACAACGCACTTGTCAGTAACAAGAGATGTAACCAGACGATCAATATTCAAACCATTCTTGTTGCTTTCAATTTTAAGCAAAATGGAACGTGGTTTCGACTTTTATGAAGATTTGTATCAAATTTTATGGATTTTTAAGAATAGTATCAAACTTTACACAGCTGCTATGAATTCACCTGCCTAGCAGTAAAGAATAAAAGAAATTCCTTTCGTGCCCAACTAATTTTGCAGGGCACATTTTCAGTGTAGCCTTGAAATCAAAGCTTTCATCAGAAGAATCCGTTGGACTGATTGCGTTACCTACAGCTTGTCGATGCTTTAATTCAGTTAATGAAACTGCGGTGTATTTAATATAGTTATTGCTCTAGCTCCCTTTGAATCGCCCATACGCAATATTGTACGCTCTTGTTTTGTGGCGATGAGTTTTTCGATGCGGCAAACGCACATATTGAACAATTAAAATGAATTCGTTATCACAAGAGATTTTATGCTGAAAAGCTTTCTAGCTCATATGAATTGGTCGTTTTGACTGCAAGCCCAAAAATAGTGTATTGCTAAATGTGGAAAACAAACTCTGTTCGTATGGGGAGCGGTATGTGTACATTGCGAAGTAATTTCTGCGTCCACTGGTGTGGGCTTTGCAAACGTAAATTTCACCCTTTCATAATGCGTCTAGATTTCTTCCGATCTGAACAGAGTCACAAATGCTGAGTACCGTGAGTTTTCATACCAATTTGTTTATCCTTAATTTAAGTCTAGGTTGGTTATGTTCGTACCTTAAACAACAATTTCAGAGAGTGGAAATACCTTACTGGAATGATGGAACATTACGAACGCACCTTTCCGACTCTTTGTCCATTGCACGTCGAATTCCTCAAGGATCGATTTTAGACCCTATTCTGTTCCTACTTTACGTAAATGATATGCCCTCGACGATTCAAAACGGAAGAACAGTTCTCTTTGCGGATGATACGAACATAGTTTGCAATAAAGGAACCGCAAATAGTACAATATCAGATTATCAAATTGGCTCCGAAATAACAAATTAATAGTAAACGAAAAGAAAACAGTTTTACATTTCAATTTTACCATTCTGTGCTCCATTGTAAATGAACGGTGTACCATTGACTAATGTTAAGACAACAAAATTTGTAGGTCTATTTCAGACAAACATTATATGGAACGTTCATTTAAATGAATTGAACACAAAATTAAATTCATTATGATTCGCGTCTAGAATTCTTTCAAATTCAGTCAGCCTTCATACTGCTCGTTGTGTATACTTCGCGAATGTTCATTCCCGCCTGAGATATGGCATAATATTCTGGGGAAATACATCTTATAGCTCCCAGACTTTTAGATTACAAAAAAGAATTGTATGAATAATAATCAAACCCCACCCACATGTTTCATATAAGCTTCTCTTCATTAATCTAGGAATTTTACCATTACCTTGTCTGTTTATTTACGAATCAGTGGTTTTTGTCAAAAATAACTTGCTTAAGGGCGGGAATATATTTTTAGAAAATGATGATGTCTATTACTATAACACTCGACGTAGAAATCATATTCATCAGGTGACAGTATCAACAGCTTATTAAAAACATTCACAAACAATACATATACATTATTTTACCACACTTTTCCAGATGACATTAAACGATTAAATTCGTTAGTAAAGTTTATACCCAAAGTGAAATCGTTTCTGCTGCATAACTGTTTCTATACAGTTAGAGACTATACTAAGCATCACAAGGAAAGTAACATTAATTTTAACAGTGATATTTAATGTATTATTTACCATTGGACTGTATAATTCTAAACAATATGTAACAAGTATTTTATTGCAGGTTCTGGGTCAATGATCCTCATCTCGATCAGGTTTTTCATCCAGTTTCCCTGATCCATTGAGCAAATGCTGAGATGACCCCTTGTTTTGTTTCTGGACGTACATGTAACTTCATTATCTGTGCACCTCTTCTACAATTCAGTGGTATATATAGTTATTCAAATTATCGTTTCCATGTTGTCGCGGTAGAACGTATTATTCTGAAGGATAACATGGATAAGAGCCCAACATTTATTGCTTATTTGTCCTTGAGAATAGATTGCTAATATGTGGGAGTTTGTTTTTCTTTCCCTCGTCATTCATTCAAAATTCAAGTAGTATATGACTTAGTGTAGGGATCACAGGAGTTTGAAAATGTGCACACAATTCACTTCTCCCCACAGAACGTCATACGCAGTTTTAACTGCTTTTTGACGTAAAATAAATAAAGAAAGAGGTCAAGTTTACGATGTACAAAATTAATTTATTACTTTTATAGCGTCGCACCTCCGGCTAGTTCTGTCATGCTGAAATTTTTTATTTGGCAAATGCAAATTCGTAATGAAAATAAATTTTAAACACTATGCAGTGCGTGGCTTGTCTATGTTTTGATATATAAGACAATTACACGTAAAAGTATTCAAAAATGATATCGTTTATTTTGTAAGGTACTGATGGTTTCTAACCCATTTTTCTTTTCTAGAGTTGATTTCTAAGTTAGTCACAGCCGTTTTATTATCTGTAGCGTCTTTGCTTACAAAAATTCTCTTTGCAGTATTCGAGATCCCCAATCTTATATTAGAGTCCTTGAAATGTAACTTGATCATCTTTTTTTATTTTGATGTTACCTGCTTCTCGATTTGTTCTGTTTTTACCTTATTCGTGGCAAATCGGAATCCCTAATTGCAAAAAACTAGTTTTAGTAGTAAATTTGTACGCTGCTCCATTAAGTATGAAAAAGTAACAATGAGTATTTGTAGGTTTCAGCCATTTTAATGGGCCCTCCAAACGGAAAACATTTCTCTCTCACTGTAGCCATAGTCACAATTTTCCCACCAAAATAGAGAAACATAATTATTATCTTTTCTTTGTAACCTATTTTTCTCCCCAAAATCTCATAACACTTTCTTTGTGAAACGGGTAATATTTCTTTGCTCCGTTACAACAAATCCTCACAAATGTAACTAGCAGTATCAAGTAAAAATAAACAATATTTCCAGTTTTCATAACATCATCTGCGGGAATGCATTAAACAATTGAAAGAGTTGAATTTCTAATGTACGAAGTAATAAACTTGATAAATCAAGTACAACAAAACACCATTGATAACGTAAAACTGAATTTCTCATGGAGATTCGTAACTACTAAGATTTGTACTAGAAAATCAAACATCATCTCCGAAGTCATAATTATTCAGTACACCTGAGTTGGCCAGATACTGCAAAAAGAAGCTGCGTTGCAGGAGTCTTGCTGTCTTCTGGCAAAAAAAAATATTTTTGAGATGTGTTGACACTTATTTGAAAGTATAAATTTTTAAAATTACGGTGTGTGTTAAGGCATCAAAATACAAGATACAGTCAAATTTTGGAAGAGCAGTAAAGTTAAATTTGCGCCTCCGCGTGTAGAACCAATACACCGCCCAGCGGTTCTCTTTCCTGGAGTGTAACAATTACATTGTCAGCACATACAAGCGTCAGAATTTGGATAGTAACTAAATATGCTAAAATCAATTTACATATTCCATGCTTGGCGTTGATTCACGTATTTTTATTACATCTTCTTGTAGACACCCCGCCAACTTATCTCAGCTGCACATTTTTCGTGCCCGCGTGCCAACTTTTAAAGAGTACACATTACTGTGTCTGGCTAAGATTTCTAACAAGACAGACGTTGTATGACGAATAACGACCCTTGACACTATGCGAAAATACACTCTCCCCCTTGTAGAGACAACACAGCGACCAACGACTTGTCTTGGCTCGCGTTTCAAGAAAGCTTGTAGAAAACTGGTGTCTTCTGGAAATCGAACTTCTTTAAAATCGTAATGTCCTGTGCCGGACCAGTGAGTGCTGCGCTCTGGCAGTGGCGCGAAGAAGTACTTTACTTAAAATGTAGAATATGATTTTGGACGTTTTGCCTGTCTTCAGTGTCGCGGTTTTTGAAGCAAAATAGATCTCCAATGCTTCAGGCTCAAAATGCACTAGATTAGACTGGATTTGTCTGAAGGAGGGGTTTTAATTGTTCATTAAAAGTTAGGTACCAAAATAGGATTCAGACGAAGAATCTGGTAAAATGTCATGGAAATTTTAAATTATTTTTAAGGAAAATGCCATGAACAATTAACAGTTCCAATGAAAATCATTTTTAGTGTACATACTGTTACAAGTGCTATCAGTATAGTACGATGAATGAAACTTATCATTGCCAGTATAGTACGATGAATGATATTTTATTCATTATAGTGCGATGAAGGAAATTTGGATATCATAATGATCCAGATTTTTAATACTTCAAAATATTTGCATGGCTGAAAACAAGAAAAAACCTTTTACACCTAGTTGTGAAAAATAATGTATGTGTATTTCGATCTTCGTGTATTCTTAAGAAGAAAGATAAATTAATTCAATGAATAGCAATACCGAAGCACATTGCAATCGTTAAAAGAAACTAGTGGTGCTAAAATTGCACGAGACTTTCTCACTCACAATTTCATGCAAAATGACACGAAAAGCGCTCAAATTTTCGAAAACTTTTACATGACTTTAATTCATCTAATCTTTAAGGAATAGATTTTATTAAGAGAAAACTCTCTATCTTTAATATTTTAGTTGTAGGAAGACTTCTAAAATAGTTTGAACTTCTTCAATTTTCGAAAATCAGGGTTTCCAACGAATATGAGACCAGCACAATTCTCCCCAATGTCTTTCGCACTATCCAACAACAAAAATGTTGAACCCCTTTTTTGAAATTTATAAAAATAGGTCAGAGACTTTGTGTAAAGTACCTCCCAAAATTAAAATATTCTATATAAATTCAAGGGACCGCAACATCAGCCAGGTCAATTGGGAAATATCAATTTTGAAGAAAATCCACTAAACGGTTTAGCCGCTAGCGTTGTTCACAGACTGACGGACGGGCAGATGTTTTTGCGTCATTCGATTTTTCAGTATCAAGGATCCAAAAAACATTGATTCTGGCTACCCCACGTGTTAGAGTATTATTTTCTAAATTGGGAAACTGTATTTATCCACTTTTTCGTTGCCAGGGAGTTTTTCTGCCACAAAGTCGTCTTTTTTCTCTCGGCTGTACATATCTTTGTCTCTACTACGTAAGCGATTGCGAGCAAGTAAAAATTATATTGTACGTTCCATAAACTTTACGCGAAACTACATGAAATTAAATTGGCGGATTGATAGGAATTCTACTTATTTCAATATTAACTACCTCGTATTTTTTTGTATTTTATTGTTTGTTGTTTTTAAACGTTATACTGTCCATTTTAAAAAGCGTTAACTTTATTTATGCGTCATTATTTTGCTTACGTTCTCCATGTAACGGAACAATTACTAATGTGCGCCAAGATGTTATGATCTGTTGTGGGTTTTTTTTTCGCTTTCTAGATAATAGGTTTCGATTTTTACTCATCTCTGGATTTGTTCAAGTACTATATTGTGTTTCAAAATAATCCATTCATGTTTACCTTTCAATTTCAAACTTATATTACAAATTCGTTTTCTTAAATTCTAAATGGCCAAAATGTTTCCAAAAAGAAAATGCTTCATTATCCTCTCCTATTTTAATGTATGACTTTATGTGCATCTTTAATTAAATTGAGGGGAAGATACACGAAGGTTAAAGGGGAAATACACAAAGTCACCGCATTGGGAAACTTCTTTGTTACTACGTTCAAAGCCTCTCTGCCGCGCGGTCATCGCGTTTCCCCTCGCCACGTGTTGCCCCACCACATTTTCTCCCCACCTCACCCCCACTTCACCCAGCTCACCGACAACGCAATTCGCGAACTTCGCCTCGCTTCGTTCCGTCTCGCCTTGTTCTGCCCCCGCACAACCCTTCCCCTCCTCACCCCGCTTCGCCCAACTTTGTCCTGACCCGTCCCGCCTTTCCCCGCCTTGCTTCACCACCCTTGACCTCACCTTGCTTCAGCACTCTTCACCACATTTCGCCCCGCCTCGCCTCGCCCAGCTCTACCCCGCCCCGCCCGGCACCGCTCCGCCCCGCACCGCCCCGCTCCGCCCCGCACCCCCCAGCCCCCCCCCTTCCCCTGACCGTCCTGCCCTGTCCTGTCTCTCCCCGCCTTGCTTCGCCGCCCTTAGCCCATCCCGCCTCTCTACGCGCCGCCCCTCCCCGTGCCACCTCGTATGCAGGCAGTGTAGGCGCGGGTCGTATGTAATTCACTCTCACTACAAAGGCTGTTCGCGAACCCTCGTTTAAATGCTGCGTTAATTAAAAGCGTTTAATTATTTCGCAATAACAGTCCTGCCATCCTCTCGCCGGGTCTCCTGCCACTGTCAGAGGCGCTAACTCACTCGCTGTGGCAACGTACGCGCGTAGACCATTCCAACCGGATTTTAGATCGTAAAGTCATTTCTTTATAGACGAGGATCGCTTCAAATCGTGTATGACGAATGATTGTTTTTTACTTTCTCGATTGAATGATTGTTTTCTACTTAGGTACTTCTTAAGAAGAAAGAGTTATATAATGCGAAAAAAGCTAATTTTAGGCGGAAAAACTCTTATTACAGGGCCCTGATACCGAACAAGTAGATAAATCCAGTTGCTAAATTTAGAAAAAAAATGCTCTAACACGTGATGTAGCCAGAATCCATGTTTTGTGGATCCTTAATTCCGAAAAATGGAATTACGGCCAAACATATGTCCGTCTGTGAACAACACTAGCGGCTAAACCGTTCAGCCGAGTTTCTCCAAAATTGATATTCGCGGAACGATACGGCTGATGTCGCTGCCGCGTTTCAAACCGATATTTTAATGATTGGTAGTACATTACAAGAGGCTCCCGGGGATATTTTCAAAATTTTCAAAAAATGGCGTCATCGATTTTGTTTAAATTTTGCTGTTGGATAGACTGCAGAACGTTTAAGGTCTGATGTTGTTGGAAAAATATGATTTCCGGAAATTGAAAAAATTCAAATTTTTTCGGCGTCCTCCTACAACTAAAATATTAAAGATAGAGATTTTTCCCATAATAAAATGTTCTTTAAAGAGAGATTTTGAAATATGGTTATGCACAATTTTTCGAAACTTTCAGTATTTTTCGCGTAATTCAATTCGTTCAATTGCATACATTCTAATTGATATTATTAACCAAGCGAGTGCACATAGTTTTGACAAATCTGCGCTGGCGTTAGTGCTCGCTTCTTGGTTCAATTGAACATTTTCAAATAATAGCTGAGGTGTTAGTAGCACAGAAAACGCAATATTTCAGTATTACGTAGCTGTATGCTATGACGCGAGCAAGAATGTGCTGTTGTAGCTCCACTAGTTTTGTAAATGCATTAAAATGAACATTTTTCGTCAAAGATAAACAGCACCCAATTTCCAATTTGTTTTCGCTGTAACGGGAAGCTTGAAATGTTTTTTACTTCCTATATCCAACTCCCGGAATTCATCAATTCATTACCACACGACATGTATAAAAACAAAGCTTTATTATGCCGTGTCAGATGAGTTCATAGATTTAACCGCCTAAAATTAACTGAGTTATAATTCAGCTTAAAATCATTATCCCTCTACTAAAATTCCTTGATTTCTGTGAAATATGCTTCGTCTCACTTTGTTTACCAACACACATCTACATTCATTATATCTGATTTTGACAATTTGTACTTCAATGTTCACTCGTGAACACAATTTTCTACTTCCAATTTGATATTGAACTGCTATAGTGCGCTTTTTCTTTCACTAGAGATACAAAATCTAGTTAAGTGACGTGAAACTTCAGTCTGGTTTTCGAGTTAGACAAGTGTTAAAAGTTCATTAACTAGTATTTCAAGTTACTTCCTCACTCACTCAATCTGTGTGAGAGTGCTGACAATTAGTTCGCGGAGTTCAAATCTCAGCGCATCGCTCGCAGCTGTGAGGCAGAACTCGCGTGTAAAAACACTTCTTTCTCTCAGTGTTTCTCTCTGTCTCTTTTTCTGTGCCCGTCTGTCTCTGTGCCTCTGTATTTCTCACCCTTTGTCTTATTCTCTCTTTCTTTCGCTCTCTCCCCCTCTCTCTCGTTCTCTCGTTCTCTTTCGTTCTCTCTCTTTGTGTCTCTCTTTCTCTCTTTCTTTCCCTCTGTTTTTCTCTCTCCTTTCTCTCTTTCTCTTTTCCCTCTTTCTCTTTTCTTTCTTTTTCTTTTCTCAATCTCTTTCTCTTTTCCCTCTTTCTCTTTTCTTTCTTTTTCTTTTCTCAATCTCTTTCTCTTTTCTCCCTTTCTCGTTTTTTTTTTCTTTCTCCTTCTCTCTCTCTCTTTTTTCTGACACGTGGATAAGCTGCCAGCAATTCTTTATTAATTTTATCTCTTTCCTACACAGCCCTTTTCTGTCTCCCTACTTTCTCTCCCTCTTGTACTCTTGTTCGCTCATACTCATCCCCCCCCAGGGCATCAATTGATGTCGCTGCGGTGCCTCTGACCGGGAGGTCCAACGGTACGAGTCGCGACAGTGGCTAGGTCGAGTCCACCCACTGTCTGGGGAAGAATTCCGTGGCCGGCTGCTCTAGTCTAGTCTAGTCTAGTTATAAATAATTATAATTTGGGGACTTATTCTCGTAACCATTTCCTGGCGCTTATATATTTATTAGAAATTCGGAAACGGGTTACAGGAACTTGAGGGCAGCAGAAGACGGTATATGGATGGGTATATTTCAATATGCTAAAAATAAAATTTTCAATTAGGTAAATATTTGTCATTTTATCGAACAATATGTCTTGCTGTCCACGAGAAAAAAATTGACATACACAGAAAATTCTATCTGAAAAAATAAGTTATTTGAAAAACTATCGTTTGAAGATTTACAAAATATGTTCGTCTTCTTCTAGTAAAAATTTGAACTACGTAAGTCAAACAGAATTTGAGAAAATGTTCTTTAAAAGTAATCCTATTAACATTAGGAATAGCGCAATTCGGGTGCCTTTGAGAGCGTTTTCTTGCAGGCGTACATCCGCTCCTCTGGCAACATCCGGTTACTTTCATTCCCTAGTTCACTCACTACACATTAAAATCATCACGAAAACAATTCTTCACGTTATTTCCCAACATTCTACAGCCCAATTTTGCCTTGGCCAACGTCCATCTACCCGCAACACTGATAATTATTTTCATATGAGAGAAGGTTTTATTAGACTTAGACACAACATTGCATTTCGTATTTTTCTCTATAATTTGAGAAAACGAACTAAGAGATATTTTGCAGCTGGTGTTATGATTTATTCACAACTTTTCTTTTTTACTTTATTTTCGTTTTTTACTTTATCGTAAATAGTTTTTTTCTTTGTAAAAATTCTATACATTGTCCTGTTAAAAATTGAACTTTTCCAGCCCACATAACAGTTTACGATCTCCAGGTTTCATTTTCCGATTGCCTTTCAAGAAGAAGCCATTCTTGGCCAGAAATTTCTCGTGAATTGAATGTCAAAAGTTCACTTTTTTGTAAATGATTGAGTGAAATTCACAATTAACAGGCCTTTGACATGGTTTACTCTCATTTTTACTTTCTCACCTACGTTATACGTAGAGAAAGTTATGTAATGCTGTAAGGAAAGGCAACTTTTCGGCTGGAAAAATTGTATTGTAGGGATCTGTTACCTAAAGGAGATATGTTTTCCCTAGGCATTGTAACTTCCTTCTTTTAACACGTTATCCAACTAGTTACACCTAAGTTAAGTGGTCAGAATCCTCGTTTTGTCGGTCCTTGATAGCGAAAAATTGATTCACGATAAAACGTTTTATCGTTTCTCCGTTCGCCTCTCTGCCTGTCTGTAAACAATGCTAGCTGATGTCCATCTGGCTGATGTCGCAGATATTTTAATTTTTGGGGATACTTTATCAAGGAGCCTTATACAAGCCTTATACTTATTTACACAAATATTTAGAGCCAATTTCGAAAACAATGAAAATTTTCTTGAGGCTTTATGTAAAATATTCCTAAAAATTTTTAAAAATTTGGAAAAAGTTTAGGCGCCGTTAGATAGCATATGGGAAGAGGATGGAGCAATATCGAGAAGCCAAGACTAAAAGTACGAGAAATTCTGTGCCACTCTTTTCTATTAATTATTGTAGCATTGTAGTTAGTGTTAACACGATACCATAATTCAGAAAAATGACTAGTTACAAAACAATAATAATTCTCTTCTTGAGCCACATATTAGGATACAGGTCGACAACAAATTATTTAGTTCACTGAAGAGTTTTAAGAATTTGAAAGAAAGAAATCGTCAGTGCCCAAAGTTAAATATGATATCAACTTCAAAGAGCGTTCTTTGGCTATTTTTCCTTGATTGTAAGTTGTATTTCTAAGTTACTAGCTCCGCATACTTTTATACTGAGTCTCTTTGGGCTTAGCATGGAATATATGTGGAAGTAAAAAAATCTTCAAATCTTCGTTCGTTGGTTGCCCTGAGACATCAAAATTGTATGGTACCGTTGAAAAATAAAATATAAATCGTGTGCACGGACACAGTAATAACTCCGTGTATCAAATTAGTATTATCAAAAAACTATGCTCTTGAAACATTGTAGGGTATTTGCGACATCACAGCGGTATGACACATACATCCCAGGTTCTTATAATCTCATGTCATTATTATAAAATAATCTGATGACCATCCCCCTGAATCTTAATCTGATAATCATTCCACAATTTGTTTTACAAATTCAGACCGTAATTTTTGCGTTTGTGATTTGCATGATTACATCCCAAAGAGTAACATGTTTTTTCGACGCTTAGTATATTCGTCATGCGTGAGCTGTAAGTGAATTATCTACGCTCCCCTAAATTTCGTCATGTCTTTCGAGTGCTTCAAAACTAGTTTATACTGAATTTTGTGTGACAAGCAAAAACTCAACTCTAGATAAAAAGGAGGAGCAGACGATTTGTCGAGAAAGCAAAGACTGCGAGCACTAAAAACACCACAACTGATGCCGCATACTTATGTTGATCCGAGCGAATAAAGGCTATTTTTCTATCTCTCCTCCCTTCTCTAGCTCACAGGCATTCACCCACAGGCAGTGCAAAAACTGTTAGCGCATCTCCACGATGTGCTGTACCCGTGTAATAAAATTTGCGGTGAAGGAACATTGAATTATTTCAGCGTGAGAGTCTCTTCGTACTTGGATGCGTGAAGTTCCAAGGTACCGCAGACGGGGTTTGTTTCCGTTGTAAACTAAATTGGATATTCGCAATTCTTAAAAAGTTTAGCGAAAATCTTGAGAGATCTTTGCACTTCTATTAAAAGGTTTTTTCTAAGAGAATTATTATATTTCTAAGTATTAAGAAAGTGGATATTGATTAATCTCTTTAAACTATGAAAAACGATATTACATTGCCTCTTCATGTGCTTTAAGAAAATTGTATTTATGTTGTGTGTTTTGTATCTTAAAATTCGTCTATTAAAGCTGCAAAGTATCTCTTACTTTTACCTAAAACAATTATTAATCTAGAAATACTAGTTGTACTCGCAACAAATTTCCACGCTTTTAAATCGTTGTTTTTAAAAGTTAAAATGGCTTCATATTAGAACACAACCTCGAAAGTTTCAGACCAACCGCGCTACTAAGTAGGGGTATACGTAAAAGCTAAATCTCCAAAAATGTAACAGAATGTTTGAAAGGTCTAATAAACATACCTCGTATCTCGTCATGAACACAGAATTTTCAGAATCTAGAACACACCTTTTTTTTATAATGCACAATGGTAACGTACATTCGGCATAAGATATGCTGCGTGTAGCATGCACATCCGCGGATTTTCTTTACATCATAGTATAAAACATTCTTCATTTTTGACTAAAAATGATTGAACCCTATATAGAAGTTGTATGTATTGCTAGTTTTTTGTTCCGCTGGGATCTTCTAAATGGTTCATGACTCATCTATTGCGAGTGTACAATGATTTAAGATAAAATATCTCGAAATATAATGCATGTCGCTCCTGCAAAATCTTTTCAACCAAAAATTAGATTTTTAATGTTTACGATAATGCGATTAAAATGTATTTTTCGATGCATCTTAATTTGGAATACTAAAACACAATGACTTAATAGGTGTTAAATAAACGTGTCTAAATCAGACGCAATTACAACTTACACAAACAGCCCGTTTAAGGATGTTTTGGCAGTGACTGTGCATAACTCAAAAACGAACACTCTAGGGGCCGATAATTTTGTTTCCGAGGCCTGAGGTTAACACTTTAATATACAAAATAATATGTACTAATAAAACCCCATGCGATTAAATCGCAAGGGAAATTTAAAGCTGTAACATTTTACTTGTCAGATATTTGTTTGCCAAATTCATGTTCTAGCTGAAAACGGCAGACGTCCGGTTCTCTCTCTCTCTCCCATTCATTCCCCCTCTCTCTTTCCCCTCTCCCTCTCGCTTTCCCCCTTTCCCTCTCTTCCTCTCTTTCCCCCTCTCCCTCTCTTTCCCCCATTCCCTCTTTCCCCCTTTCCCATCTTTTCCCCGCTCGCTCTCTTTTTCACTCTTTCTTTCCCTCCCTCTCTTACCCCCCTCTTTTCCCTTCTCTTCCCTCCCTCTTTCCCTCCTCCTCTTCCCTCCTTTCTTCCCTCCCTCTCTTTCCCTATCTCTCTAGATCCCTCTCCCTCTCTTGCCGCCCTTTATGATTCTGCTTCCCTCTCCCTCCTTTTCCCTGGCTCTCCTCGTCTCTCCATCCCGCGCCACTCGCTCCTCCTGACCTCCTCGGCCTCGCTCCGTGTCACACAACAACGCGCAGAAAAAATGAAACCCAGGTTGTTTAGAAATTGAATTTAACTGACGCGCCATCTTGTGCCAACTTTCATAGAGATTCCAAACCATGTCCGAGTTAATCGATCTCGAACATGCCAACATCCAGTTTTTATATATATATATATATATATATATATATATATATATATATATATTTGATTTCTAAAATTTTAGGTCTTGGATCGCACTCCAAGTTAACTATTAATTTAAGACAAATAGTTAAATATTTATAATATAATTTAATAATTATTTTCGAGATACTGGAACGTTGTGTCGTTGCGTTCCACCAGAAATAAAGCATATACTTGTATATGGCCTTATGGTTTTAACAAACCAGATTATGTTTGTTAAAACGAATGATGAATGGTTTTTGAAGAGACAAATGTTGTTTCTTGTGAATGGGATCAGGGTGGTATTACAGACATTGAAAAACAAGGACTACATAACACAATAATTTATTACAGAATAAGAGGCATGCATTACAACCATTTAATCATGAGGTGAAAATCTTATCTATTCAAAACATGGCTAGTTAGAATATTAATACATCAAAAGAAAAACCCTATCATTCTTGCACCTCAGTCATTTGTCTTATTTGTTTATTTAATCGCTATATTTGTTCTGAAACGACTATTGAGAGTTGACTGTCTTTTACAACAAAACATTCATTATCCTTGCGTTCCCCACTAGCAATAAAATGTACGCTTATTGGATTCAGATGATAATACCGAAAGTAGACCGGTAGCGGTAGCTCAGTGCATCAACTGATGTCACTGCAGCGCCTCTGACCCGGAGGTCCTAGGTTCGAGTCCTGACGGCGGCAGGATTTTAGACACTAGCTCTTCAGCTAGGTTGAATTCAGTCGCTGTCTGGAGGAGAATTCTAGCGGCCGGCTGCTCGGATCCGTAGTTTTACGTAGTTTCTCCGATCAACATCAGGTAAATGCCGAAGCAGTACCCTACCAAACGGGCCACGGACCGCGTACGATCTGTCCTTCCTCTTCCTTGTCCTATCCTCTCCCTTACACACACACACACACACACACACACACACACACACACACACACACACTAACATGCACTACACTACCACATATTCCGGGAGACCGGTCGGGAGCTTAGAGCTTGTCCCGACTGGGGCGGTGCCCCGCTGGTGGGAGAGTCCTGGTTAGGGAAATCCCGCTAGCCGACGGTAGGTCGGCGCCGGATCTCGCCATCCAGCGGGACAAGATCATCGCCATCTCCCGAGAAAAAATTGAAATTCTGCCGTGTAAATAGTTGTTTCCTCTAGACCATCTCAGCGGAAAAATCACAATAAATACCTCTATGATTCTACTGAAATACCGGTATAATCCCTTTAAATAGAGAAATGTACCGGTATAGACGTCGGATAAAGGTAAAAGGAAGGTAAAGGTATTTCTATACCGGTATAAATATATTTACCTCTATTATTTCTGTATTCAGTCCCTGCTTCAAGGATCCGCGTCCCAACGCGCAAATGACCTGTACTGAATGAAACTTAATTGTTGGCCTTCTAGTTTCTTAAAAACTTCCTGTCCGGCCCGCAGTAGAATAAAGATTGTGGACCCCCGGTTTAGAGAAAAGAAATAGGAAATAAAGGTTGGGTTCTCAATATAAATACAATACCACAAATTTGTAAAAGCAATACACACGTTCGCAAATTCTTGAGACTCACCTGTATTTAAAATAACAACTTAGACAAAATTAATTCGGTGGAGCAAATTGTCGAATAAGAATCAAATATAATTAACATTCTTCAAGGATTATTTTAATTTTGCTAATTTCATTACATCAATATCAACATATATTTTTCTGTTTTTTTTTTATTATTATTTCGATATCGCTGATTCAGACATTAATTAGCTTTTGTATTTGAATACACAGATCTCTGTTTAGCTATGTGTTTTTTTAACATGTCGTCCTTTCCCCTTTGTAATGTAAAAGATAATTCTCGATTTAATTAATTCGATGTAATTCAGCCGAAAAGGACCCTTTGGGAATGTAGATACTGCTCTAGCAGAGTTTTAAAAATTAGTATTGTTTTCTAAAAATGCACGAAACAAACACAGGTTTTCAAAACAAACTCGAATTTGCTATTTCGAGTATTCTTGGTCAATGATATGTTGTATTTTTATCCTGTTCCTACAGTTATTTTTGGAGAAAAACAAATGTATTTCCTAGAATTAGGAATATTAATCGCGTGCGCGTGGTATCTTGTACCGTCGCTACATACCGGTGGCTTACAAGCGACTCTGACGCAATGCGCTATTGCCACACATTACTACGCACATGGCACACCTCCACGACAAAGAAATTAAATCTCAAAACATTAACCCTTACTTCTCAGGAATGACAGGTCTTGATATCATGTTCATAATCTTCAACCCAAGCCGAACCTTATCGCCTCTGCGACTTCATGTGAGTCAGAGGGGTGGTAATGCTGAACCCTGACTGTGAGAAAGTAAACAAATCATCGCAAGCTGGACGCTTTAGAGCAGGTCACATGACGTACCACAGCAAACGTGGCGCGAAAACTGTCAGAGTCGCTTATACGCTGCTGGTACTGTAGTTCATTAGCAGGCTCAAACAACTCAGTGGAAAACATGACGGGCTGCATTGCGTGGTTTCTCCCTAACTGGGTGAACACGAAGGCTCACCCCACACCATTTTGCGACTTTGGAAGAAAAAGATTTGTTGAGTACCAATCCCATACTTTCACCAAAAAGTAATCTTGGCGAGATGTGTGCCTCATCAACGACTTGATTAGTTATGCCATTTTGGTGATCCAAAATCCCTGTCTGTCTCTGAAAATCTGATGCGTTACTCTATAAGTCGTCTATCATTTTCTGTTCTTGCAAAATTGTAAACTTAGGCGATCCAACAAAGGAAAATAATGCTCCATATACGCACTTAATATTTCTTAAGTACTTCTTTAACGCTTTTACTCACTTTTACGCACATGATTTCTCCAGGTAGAAATTTTGTATCATTAACTATGCTAACAGAAATAAGTAGAAAATGCACTTAATTATTTATGCTTGAATATGTTAAGTGAAAAGCGGTTTAATTCTGCAAAGAAAATTATCGTTGCCAGCAATAGGCCAGCTCCCAACAATTGTATGGAAGGTAACACGTCCAGCAGCTCTAGTGTACGAGGAAGGTCTTCGCTGTCCTTGCTGATATTGGTCGAATTCCAACGCACATCCAAGCGATGATAAATTGCTTCTAAGCGATCCACATCAGCTTTCCATTTAAGGAAGAGACCAGCTGATTGAAAACGAAGGTACATCTGGTTGACAACATCTGTCCATACCCAATTTCTGCAACCAAGTTCGGTTTATTAACAATTGATTCTGAAGTAATTTTTACTCTCTCATACACATACGTACATACAACTCAATATACGTAGTATAAGAAAAGTTATACAATGCTGTGAAAAATCGACTTCGACATTTCAATGGAGATACAGGTTTGGAGTTTCCGTGATATCAAAAACGTTATTTTTTTAAGCGTCCGACGATCTGTCTGTTGTCAACACTAGAGACTAAACTATTCGAACGATCTTTTTGCCAAAATTAATATTCTTCGATTGATCTGGACCACTTCAAAGCTATGCGATATTGAAAAGATTTCTTCCAATTTTGTGAGTACTTCAAATGAAGCTCTTTCTCTTACATTTTTTTAAAATTTTCTCAAAAATGGACTCAAATGTTTACTTTCTCGCATATTATTTTTGTAGATTAGAGGAAGTATTGGAACTCTGCTGCAGAAAACACAAAGTGGATATTTGTTTCCTAAACGTATTAGATAACTTCCTCTAAAACATTGTGTAGTCATAGTTTATATTTTGTGGGTCCTTGATACCCAAAAATGCGTTTACAGCAAAACGTCTGTGAAGTCCCTTAGTAGCAAAATCTTCGCCACGTTTTTCAGCAAAATTGATATTTCGAGATCGATCTGAATGATGCCTTTTGAATTTGAATCGGATATATTGTTTTTTAGAGGTACTTTACTTAAAGCGTCATCATCAATATTAAAAACTTACTCCAAATTTTGATTAATTTTTCCATAGATTACTGCGATGTACGCTTATAAAAATAGTGTAGGTCATACTTTCATCGAACTCTGAATTTTCAAATATTGCCAACGTTTATTTTCTCGGTGCCATCCTACAAGTACAATATTGAAGATTTTTTCTGTTAGGTCACACGACCGAGTGTGAGGGGGGACCAATGTGTCACGTGCGGTTGCGTCGTTGACGCAACGCGTCTCTTTACCCCTTGTTGGGCGTTGAGCGCATTCTTTGGAGTAATCCTCCGTTACTCAGTAATAGTAATTACTATACTAGTCAAGTCTCGTCACGTCGCAGTCAGTCAGTGCCTTTTATCCCTTCGGCCAGGGGCTCAACGCCGTTAGATCCCGGGGTTCCTAGCCGGACACCCAACCAGTAACCCGCGAGTCTCGAATTCGCTCAACCTCCGTGACTTCACGGAGCGTAATAAACGAATTCGGCTAACGGTGCAGGCGGTAATCGAGCATCTGCTTGTGCGAGGCAGACTGCGCTACTGGAGTCAAAGAGCGAAAGTAGTGTCGAGAAACGTACACTCGCAGATCCTTCCGTGCGTTGCTGATCACTGTTTGCTATCCGTCCTCGCTTAAACTCTTCTGGCTATCTCGCGACTGTCCGGCGTGAAAGGGCTTTATCCCAACAGCTTTCACCAATTTCCTGGGCATTTCTTCCACGAAAAACTGCTGTTTTGATGAAGGAGCCTTGTTGGAAAGGTTACATTCATATCGCCGGCAGTAGACAGGCAACTGAGTTTACATTGCTCTCTAAGCTACCAGAAACACTCAAAGAGGAATCTATTGTTGTGAACGCACACACTAAACAAGTTTCCAGAGGTTAGCTCCGTCTGATTATTTCTATTTGAAATAATTGTAAACTGCTGCTTGGCCTCTCTAGACGGTAATAATATTTTACTTACTATTTGCCGACAAGAAAATACATCTATAAGTTCTCGCCTGGACGCCGTGGTGTGCGGATCGTGAACGCGCCAAGATAAGGAGAGGCCAAGCGCTAACAACTTTTGTTTCATGTTGAAAATTTAAAATTGTGCACCGGAATAGTGATATTATCTACAACAATTCAGCAAAGACAACAAAAATTGTGATACATTGAATATTTCAGTTTATTAGAGGTACGGGAACATGTAGTGAGAACGTCGTCAATACCCGGTAAGCTACATCTCTCAACGCTATGTCAACAGAAGAATCAACAAGCAGCGGCAGCCACAGCATGGATCAAGATTCATCTTTTCCCGTGGACCTAACCCAGAATTCATGGCAAACGTACAAACCAGCTCGACCAAAACGACCGAACTCAGACGACCTCGACCCGAAAGAAAATAGAAGGGTAAGGCAAAAGACAACGTCTAGCGATAATAATGTTAATATTATTACTGTGCCCACGCACAATAAGTTTGGTGTACTCAGTACAGAAGATACAGCAGAAAGTATAGAGGGAACTTCTTCGAAAACCACAGTACCGTCTATCTTTGTGCCAAATGTTAATAATGTTCCGGCCATGATAAAGTTCATAGAAGAAGCTTTAAGAACTGAATATTTCGAAATACTCTGTCAAAAAAAAAATATATATATATCAAAATAGCACCAAAAACTTCAGATGCTTACAGAACAGTAGTAAAGCATTTATTAAGCCACAAACACGTTTACTATACGTATCAATTGAAACAAGAACGTGCGTATAGAGTTGTTTTACGTCATATACATCATACTGTAGACGTCAAAGATATAAAAGCTGCGCTTCTGGAAGAGGGGCATAAAGTAAGAAATATAATAAATGTGCGCCATAGGATAACGAAGTGTTCTGTCTCTGTCTGTCTGTCTGTCTGTCTGTCTGTCTGTCTGTCTCTCTCTCTCTTTCTCTCTTTTCTTTCTCTCTTTCTCTCTCTCTCTCTCTCTCTCTCTCTCTCTCTCTCTCTTTCTCTCTCTCTTTCTCTCTCTCTCTTTCTCTTTCTCTCTCTCTCTCTCTCTCTCTCCTATATAGACCTTAAACCAAATTTTAATAACAAAGAAATATTTAAAATTTACCGACTGCTAAATTGTGTTGTTGCATTTGAGCCACCGCGTATGAAGCGACGAGACATAGTTTATTGTAAGAATTGCCAAAGATATGAACATACCAGAACCTTCAGTGCGTACCCATTTCGGTGTGTTAAGTGTGGAAGAGAACGTGCTCCAGACAAATGTGAAAAAGAAAGGCAAAGTGAACCAACATGTGCTCTGAGTGAAGGCAATCATTCTGCAAACTATAAAGGTTGTAAATAATACCAGGAAATACTAAAAAAGAAAAGCTATTATAAACTTAATAAACAAAGAAGTAATATTCAAAAAGAGATGACAATGCAGACAGAAAATCACGATTTATCATGAAGTAAACAAAAGACGTTCACAAGCTAACGAAAGAACGTGGACCGATATTGCTTGGTCAAAGCGTACAGAACCTCAATACCTTGATGAGAATCACTCTATTCTGAGCATTATCCAACATTCATTTGAAAGATTTGAAAATGTTCTACTACAACAAAGCCAGCAAATAAATGCTCTCCTAAATCTAGTATCAACATTAGTCACTTAATTATTCAATGTGTAATTTTTTCGAATTGCAGCATGGAATGCCAACGGTTTGGTGCAACATCGCCAAGAACTCGAAATATTTCTTTCGCAGAACAAAATTGACATCATACTAATATCAGAAACATATTTTACAGTCAACAATTACTTCAAATAAAAATCTATATAATATATCATTCCAAACACCCTGACGGTCATGCACACAGAGGTACTGCTATCCTCGTTAAAAAATATATAACATCATGAAGAAAAAGAGTTTCAAGATATCGATCTGCAAGCTACTACTATAACAATCACTGACTGACGTGGACCTCTTACAGTAAGCGCTCTCTATTGTCCAGCAAGATTCAATATTAATAAAGCACGCTTTGAAACCTACTTTAACTACTTAGGCTCAAGATTTATAGCCGGAGGAGACTTTAATGCAAAGCATACACAATGGGGATCAAGAGTCATCATTACGAGAGGACGAGAACTCCAGAAAGCTGTAACATCACTTCAGTTTGAAACCATCTCTACAGGAGAACCAACGTATTGGCCTACAGATCCAAACAAAATGCCAGACTTACTAGATTTTTTCGTTGCCAAAGGTATATCATCTGGTTACTACTCTATTGAAACATCCCATGAACTATCATCTGACCATACTCCTATTATTGTCACTATTAGTAATACAATATTACTACGACCCGCTCCCGTCATACTTGTAAATAGAAATACCAATTGGATCGCGTACCGAAATTAGATCTCCCACAACGCCCAAATTCGAATGCCATTAAAATCTTCTGATTCAGCATTGATGAAGCAACTGAGTATGTCACGCAAAGCAAACAAACTGCAGCGTGGCATGCAACACCTCAACGAACTCCCATTAAAAATTGCACGATGTGGCCTGCGGAAGTCATCAACAAAATCTCTGAGAAAAGAAGGGTAAGAAGAATATGGCAAACTTCAAGACTAACAGGAGATAAAACCAAGTATAATAGAGCCACTAGACAACTCAGCAGGCTTCTAAAGAACTTCAGAAATAACAAGTTTCAAAATTACATCTCCAACCTTTCCCCGACAGAAGCTACAGATTAATCCCTATTTAAAGCCACAAAATACTTAAAGCACCCAATCAAACCTATTCGAGAAAAATCTAGTAAATGGGCCAGAAGTGCTACAGAAAAAATTCAAGTGTTCACATATTTGCTAACGTTTTTCAAAGCTTCGCGCCTACGAATATGATAAATGAAGAGGAAATCGAAGAATATCTAGATTCACCAGCACAAATGGCCCTTCCTATAAAGTTTATTACAACTAAAGAATTATGTAAAATAATACAGAAGGACCTGTCTTGCAGAAAAGCACCGGGCTATGACCTCATCACTGCACAGTTGATAAAAGAACTACCATGCAAAGGGATAGCACCAATCACAGCACTCTTCAATGGGATAATTCACACTGGACATTACCCCGCCCAATGGAAGGTTACCCAAATTCTGCTATTCCTAAAACCAGGCAAATCCCCACACGAAGCGTCATCATATCGTCCTATAAGCCTACTTCCAGTTTTATCTAAGGTGTTTGAGAAACTTCTCCTAGCAAGACTGCGACCTCACATCCGTAACATTGTTCCCGACCATCAGTTTGGATTTCGCCAGCAGCACTCTACTAACGAACAAGTATACAGGATCACATCATATATAGAGAACAACTTCCAAAACAAGCAATGCTGTTCTGCTGCTTTTCTTGATGTCACGCAAGCCTTCGATAAGGTATGGTATAAGGGCCTCTTGTACAAATTAAAACTCTACCTACCCCATTCCTTCCTGGATATTTTCAAATCTTATCTTACGGATCGACAGTTCCAAGTCAAATATCAAAACGAACTCTCAGACCTTTATCCTATTCAATCTGGGGTACTAGAAGGTAGAGTACTTGGTCCAGTGCTATACCTGTTATATACAGCAGATATTCCTGAAACAGAAAACACATTAATTGCGATATTCGCTGATGATACAGCCATATGAGCTTCAGACCCTGATCCTAGAAGAGCATCGGATAACCTGCAAGACCATCTCATCACACTCGAAGAATGGTTTAAAAAGTGGAGAATAAAAGTAAATGAGAACAAGTCAGTTCACATTACATTTACTCTCAGGAAAGAAACGTGCGCGCCAGTAGAAATCAACAGAAAAACAATACCGCAAACCGATTGCGTAAAATATCTAGGTTTTCACTTGGATAGACGTCTCACCTGGAAAAAGCATATATAAGCCAAGAAACAACAGCTCCAACTACAAACAAGGAAACTCTACTGGTTTATTGGCTACAGATCCAAGCTGTTGGAAAATAAATTGCTAATTTATAAAACCATCGTAGTTCCTGTATGGACATAAGGAATCCAAATCTGGGGCACAGCCAGCAGAACAAATTCATCAATTCTTCAAAGATTCCAGTAAAAAATTTTAAGTCATCTCAGCAGCACCTTGGTGCATGTCTAATGCAGCACTCCATCGAGACCTCAATATTCAAACATTCAAGAGAAGAACCAAGAAATTAGCCTAAACTACAATAAGCGCCTGGAAACCCATCCAAACCATCTAGCCCTCAACCTTTTAGACAATAGCCAAGAAATATCTCGCCTCAATAAAACCTCCCCTTTGCATCTTCCTTACCGCTTTAGTATTTGACATACACAACACAAAAATAATTCTACGTTTTGTGTTATTATTTTAATATTTGTTTCTCTTTTCTGTTATAGTCCTTGTGTATATATCTTGGAAAGTACTAGTGGGGGACTTTTCTGCAAGTTATTGTTTCTTTGATCATTTATTTTGATATTGTATAAGCAATTAATTATCATATTTACTTATTATTTCGGAATGAAATAGATTGTAAATTTTCATTGTGTAAATAAAAAACACCCACACTAGTGCTGCATTTGTTTCATGCGACAAATAAAATTATGTGATTATTATGTGATCCGATAATATTGGAAAAAAACTAGTTGCCACGACCTCTACCGCAACCTTCATGTTGAGGCTGTGACATATTGCGAGAAGATATATTGCTTTGAAGAGATTGTACCAAGGAAACTGTTCATGGTCTTTTCATCCACTCTTGTCATGAGGAAAGGTTTCGAAACGACAAGTATTAAGACTGTTAGCAACCTCGGCGTAAGGATAATGAAGTATTGAAGAAATTATTAGTGTTACCTTTGGGCAAAAGTAAAACGTTTTTCCTACTGATACTATTCGTTTTTCATGCATACGCGATTCCGCTGTGTTTTTCCTCTGTGATTACCGCGCTTCCAAGCACTGGTGCACGGAGAATGCAATGCAATAATGACTTTGGAACGCTACCAACCTTGCATTGTAATTCACTTTCATTGCAGTCAATACGCGCGTATTACTTAGTTTTTTCGCTAGCGAGATGAGCTGCCATGACATCGCTCGGCTTCAAATTTTCAAACAACGCCATCGCGCCGCGTCTTATCTGGAAGAAGTCGGTTCTGCGAAGTGAATGAAATTCTTTCTCTGTGCAAGGTAATCGGCGAATTCTTTTAGGAGCTCAGGACGTTTGAAATGTACAAACTGCTGTTAATTCAGCCCAAAGAGTAGTTACAATTGATTGTATTTTTGACCGGGAGCGGTAGCTCAGTGCATCAACTGATGTCACTGCAGGGCCTCTGACCGGGAGGTCCTAGGTTCGAGTCCTGACGGCGCACGGTGGTGCATTTTCCCGAAATCCTGGCCAAAAGCTCAAAAATGAAATCGCGTTTACTGAAGTTTTGCAAATACTACGACATACTGTATACTTGAGGGCATCTGTTTCTGCCCACTTCGTGTCTCTGGGTCATTTCCCCTGGCACCAGTAGTCACCCGAACTTACCCTTCGCGGCGTTCGGTAGACCTGCGGTGACAGAGTAACACAGAGAGACCGTCTTTATTTGTAAGTGGTGGTCATGGAAAGTTGTGCAGAGAAAGCTGGCAGTACGGATTCGCTTCCTGAAGGTTTGTAGAGTATTTTCATGTATGTTTTTTTAATGAATTAATGCATAATACGGAGGTGGGATGAAATATTAAAATGCATCAATGTAATACAATAAGTTTAATTACTAATAAGTTCACGTAAGCTGAAAGTTACCAATTTCGCGGAATTCCGGATATTTCTAATTTCATTTACTAGCTGAGTCTATCCTCTTTCGAATACAATTATAAAATCATGCCCCAACTTGCCCAATTAGTATATACAAAGAATTAACTTTTCGTCGAGCGCGCATGACCGCGGAATATGCCTCGTCGAGATCCGTCCTGAGAACAGGAATTGCTTTTACAACGCAGTTCCTTGAGGGGAAATTTGATTTTTTTTACTGAAATAACAAATTTACTCAATATTATAAACAAAAAATTAATATTCTTAATTTTTGTAATAGATTATAACTATTCACTAATATTACATAAACATAATATTTACGTACATTTTACATCTGCTGGACTGGATTACGCACATTTTATTTCATTAAAAATTTTACATAAAGTAATATTTACATAATATGTATCATCAAAGCTCAGGAAGGGTGTGCGCTCGATGAAAGGTCAAATATGTACCTGATATCAAAGAAACTAATCGTAATACTTTTTAAATGTTTAAAAATTAAAAAAACAATTGGTCGGAAAGTAATATTTGTTTACTTAACTCCTAAGTTACACACCAACAATTATTTCTATTACATTGTTATTGTTATAAAATTAATATTATATTTTTTAAATGAAATAATACTGTAACTACAGTTTCAATATGGACAAGAAACCCTTTCAAACGCAATTCAAATAAAAAATGGATCCGAATTTTCAGCTTTCCAAAGAAGATAATGGTAATAGCAACGAATTAGTAATTCAGCAAGACGCTTTTTTGAGAAATATAAAGATTACTCCGAAATAACGGGGATAGATGAAGGTATAATTAAGAGATTTAAAAAAATTGTATTGACAATGTCCAGTGGATATGCCATCAGCATTACTTTTTTTAGTAGTACGTTCTGGAAACTGCCAAGAAATGTGTTTCCAAATATTCGTGATATTACTTGCCTAGAATCTATTCACAAAGCACAAAGATATAAGATGGTATGGAGAAGGATTCTCGCGAACATGTTCAAGACTGCACACAATCCAGGACTTGTTTAATCGCCTGTTGACATCTTCTGTTCTTTTCATTTCCAGCTTGAGGGATCTTCCCAAAAGAAAGTAAAAATTCTTGAACAAATATGCTTTGTTCAAATTTGCCTGAGCCCAAAATCACCGAAGGGAAAAATGTGCCCTTGTGAAAAATGTGCTCTTCCTTCTTCGGACACTGTGTATGAATTTTCTCTGGCAGAGAGCATGAGATGGCATTAATACCATGCTACTTTATGCCAAGTGTTATTAATTAATAAGTAATTCCTACGGATTTCGAAACTCAGTTTTGTGAATTGATAAAATTTAATCAAGTTTGTATAGAAAAAAATATATTTATACTTCACAGAATTAAGCAGTGCATTATTCTGGTATTGTGTTCACAGCTCCCTAACATAGTAAAGATAATCCAAAATAATTTTGGTCGTTGTAGAAAACATACTAGAGCTCTCAGAGGTTTTGGCCAGGAAATCGCCAAAATGCACCACTGTGCGGCGGCAGGATTTTCGACACTAGCTTTTCAGCTAGGTGGAATTCAGTCGCTGTGTGGAGGAGAATTCTCGCGGCCGGCTGCTCTGATCAACATCAGGGGAATGCCGGAGCAGTACCCTACCAAACGGGCCACGGACCGCGCGCGATCTTTCCTTCCCATTCCTTGTCCTATCCTCTCCCCTTACACACACACTTACACTAACATGCACTACACTGCCACTTATTCCGGGAAACCGGTCGAGGGCTTAGAGGTAGTCCCGGCTGGGGTGGTGCCTCGCTGGTGGGAGAGTCCTGGTTAGGGGGAAACCCCACTAGCCGACGGTAGGTCGGCGCCGGATCTCGCCATCCATCGGGGGAAAATCACCACCATCTCCCGAGGAAAAACAGGCACTACACTAACGGGACTAATGACCAAAGCAGTTGACGCGGCCGGAAACACGAAAAAATCAATCAATCAATCAATTGATTGTATTTCAAGTACGCCGCCAAATTTGAATTAATTTGTCCACGGATGTGTCAACATCTCGTATTTGACTATGAATGGCAAGAAAGAAGGTTGAAGAATCTTATGACTTGTAGCTAGGGTAGTCCTGAAAAGGGATGTGAAGACGATGTCAGTGTTTTTGTAGAAACATCGATGTTTTTAAACATCAAAGTATTGACGCAGATATTTTTAAACGTTGATTGATGATTCCGGGCGCGCCAACTACTAAAAAACATTATTCCCGTAAATATAGTGCATCTTTTACCGCGGAAGGTTGCCGTGAACTCCCGCTGACTGGCGAGATTCGGCGATGTCCTACGTCGGCTTGCGTGGGTTTTTCCCACCAGGTGTCTCCCACCAGCGTGGCACTTCACCAGCCGGGACAACCTCTAAGCTCTCGACTTGTCTCCCGGCAAGTGTGGTTAGTGTACGGTATGTGAGTGTAAGTGTATGTAAGAGGTGAGGAAAGGACACGGAAGCGGAGGGAATGATCGCGAGCGGTCCGTGGACTGTTTGCTAGGGTAGGGCATTCCCGGTTTCCCCGTGCAAGTCCGGCATTCGCCTGGTTTGATTGGAGGTACTACAGAAAACTACCGATCAGATTATCCGTCTGCTAGAAGTTAACATTGATGTTTTGTGATAGATTTTTTTACGTTTCCGATGTTTTATTGCTGATTAAATTATCATGATGTTAATACTATAAAAGTTAAATTATGAAATAATAACTGCGGTATTACTGTTAGTAGATATGTTGGAACCCAAGGAACTGTACTACCTTCATTGACCAAACTCTCTCGTCCGACATAACCCCCATGCATCTGTATTTCCTCTGTCTTCATATTAATTTCGCACTTGGAGAAATGCGCTACGGACGTAGGGCCGACCGGAGTGAGTGGACACGGAGTGACACGGAGTAAACAGGGAGTGAGTGGTTAGAGGCAAGAGAAAATTGAAGGAAAAAAGTGAAACAAATTTTACAAGATGATGGTAAGGAAGAGGTGGGTGACGTAAGTAGAAGATAAAAGAAGGAAGTGAGATGGGATTAGATGCATTTAGTTGGTAGAGAAGGAAGAAGGAGCAATTTATATAACCAGAAGAAAGTAGGATTTGTTATACGGTGACAGAACAAAGCTTATAATCCAGAGATAGAGAGTAAAAGGAAAAGCATATAATAGGGAAGAACAGAATTGATAATTATGATGAAAAGAGAAATGGGTTAAAAAGAGACGCAGAGAGAGATAACAGAGTTGGAGACACAAACAGACAGAGGCAGACAGAGGCGCAGTAAGAGACCGACAAACGTAAAGACAGGGAAATATAGAGATAGGCATAGATAGATACGGAGAGACGGAGATAGAGAGGGGCAGGGCCAGAGAGAGACAGAGACAGGGACAGAGAGACTGAAAGAGGGACGGAGAGGGAGAGACGGAGACAGAGAGAGAGAGAGGTGGAGAGAGAAAGGGAGAAGAAAGGAGAAAAGGAGAGATGGAGGAGTGGATAACGTCTGCCGGATTCCGCTAGTGTTATTTAAAATATGTTAATATGAGCAAGTAATAACATATAGGGTCCATAATATTTCATTTAATGTAAAAACCAAAAATTTGGTTGAGAACACAATTCAAACTTCTTTCTACATATATTCACTTTATTTTATTCGAGCAAATAAATTACCGAGAAAATTTGCACACATTTTCCAGAAAGGTTTGAAAATCTTACAGGAGCTTCATGTAAAGTTCTCGCAAAATTAAAATATCTCAATGAACCACGAAACATCCATGCTGACATCCTAACCGTCACATCCATCCATCCATTCATCAATCTATCCATCCACAAAAAGACAAAACATAAGAAAACCTTACGGGCGAGCGTGAACAACAGCCATGGTGAATCCAGAACGCTCTCGCATAGATCGCATACGGTGGTTGAGGAAAAATATATTGGAGTAAAAATCCCATGCATCGATCGTATCCAACCAAGCCAAGCTCTTGCCTTTCATCACCAGTTTCGCGATGTCGTTGCTTTGAGCAACTTTGCTCTTGACCTTGTAAAGGCGCTTAAGAAGCTGTGGGTTGTCCCTTTCCGATACCGGCAAATGTGGAACGGAGAAAACGGTTGGTCCGTATATAGGGAGACCGCTGTCAGCTAGCTGTTTGAAGGTGTCAATCTCTGCATAGTGTTCTGGATTGCTGATCAGAGTGAAGAGTCTACCCTGAGACAGAAAATTTTATCGCAAGTTATTTGGTGAATTGTTTATGTTTATAGATTTTTTGTGTATTGCGTAAACAATGTCTTGTTCACATTTAAAATTTATTTGCCACTTAAATTGAGTTTATCCAAATATTTTGAAGTTGCTAGAGAAACGAAATGTCTCTTACTTGGGCAAATATCAATAATTTGTTGCAAATTGTGTGTAGCGTTGCAATTTATTTATCATTTATTTACATTTATAATGAAACCTTGCGGTTATGTTCAGTTTTTCACTTAAGTGCTGTAAGTGTACAACTCCTCGCTAAAGTTTCTAGAAGTTTTTTTCAGTAATGAAAAAATGTTATGTAACAATACATTCTCGTATTAATAAACATGTATTTATCTTAAATGAATACACGTGACAATATTTCACTGGTTCAAGAAAGAACATTTATAGCTTTCAATACTATCATTGTGTATGGTATATGAAAGTTCGTATTGTCATTACGAATATGTACGGTTTTATGGATCACTTATCCATAAAAATGACTACAGAGGAACTATGTGACATTTTGTGACTTCCTGATACATTTGATGTTCCAAGAAGTATCAATCTTTCTTAGCTCTTTTTGTGACCTGAATCACTTTTCTCTTTACGTGACACGAATGTTTTCGAAGGTAGCATTTTAAAATTAAGGATAGTTCCATCGCAATTATAAAGCCGGTAATTTGTAAGTTTTTCATTTCTCATTATCTCTTGTAATTTCTTGCAAAATTTAACGACGGCTTTAGAATGAGCAGATAATTTCTCTCCACACATCTCTAGTTGCCGAATACCATATCTTTTTTTCCACTTGTCAAACCAGCCTACACTAGCAGTTAAATGTTTGCTGTTTCTAATGGACTTTAATATTGTAACGAATATTGTATCATCTGCCGGGATCCTCTGCGTGGATTGCGTCAGTGGAAGCTGAGCTGTAAAGTGTGTGCATCGCGATAAACAGCAGTGCAGTGGGCTGTGCTCAGTGACGTGAAGTGTGGTCAGCGCAGTGGACTGTGGTCAGTGCATCGGTCGGTGGCCAGTCCATCGGGTGGTGGTCAGTGCTTAGGACTGTGCGGCAGTGCAAAAGAAGTGAACAATGAAAATGAATAATCAAGAGAAGTGTGCTGTATAAAGTAATCACCAAGTGACTAACACAAGGACTGTGAAGACTATCTGTACATAAATCAAGTATTTCTAGCGTATCTTTAAGAAACAAAATAAACGTTTTTGTTAAAATAATATGTGTGTACTAATTCACAGAGTAGAATCGTAACAATAGAGAGCGTGCACCGTCTTGTGTGCGCGCGCGCGCCAAATTTAAAGCCATCTGTACTCACAGCACGTACGAGCTTTTTGCATTTCACATTACAGTTCGCCCTTTTGATAAGTAAACATGGTTATCTCTAGAAATGGTGGTTGTGCGCAGAAATATTGTGGAATTTCAGTCTATTTAGTCTGTACACGATCAACAAATAAACACGAATCATTATTGTACATTTACATGATATTTAGGTAAATATTGTATTCCATAGTTTCATTACTTTTGTATATTTGTATTAATTTCTCACGTTTCCTCTACTTTTCTGATAGGAAGCACTGACAATGAGAAACATATCTTCAAAATATGTTTGTTGAAGGTGTAAAGACTGTAATTTTCTGATGTTCATTTGTAAATACACCATCATTTTTGTGTAAGAAAGCTTGTTTTTTAAGAAGTGATCAAGTGCTACTAACGCGTTTGAGAATTGACCATGCAGCTCTGACCCACAAACAAGTAATTACAAAGAAATCTCCAAATCTCTGTGAAACATGAACTATCACTATCATACATATATTAATTCATTGCCCAAATCTTAATAATTAAGGAAAAAATATAATCTTCCAAACAATATACAATCACTTTTGAATGATAAAAGTAATGTATATAAAGTGATCCATTTCCTTGTGGAACTCAACCTCCACAAAAATCTGTAAACCAACACAAGTGTCCATGTATGTTCAAAGACTCAACTACTTTCATACCAATAAAATAATATCTATTTGATTCCTTCCTCCAGGTCAAGTGTCTGAACTATCCACAATAATGTATAATACTATTAAAATAACCTACTGTATTTGTCATATTGTAACTTATTGAAACATACTTTGTAAAGACTCAACATACAGAAATACTTTGTAAATATATCTTACTCTGTATTACAACCTTGTGCTCGCTCAAGGCCTAGTTGTTTATGCGACCTTTATAAATAAATTATATTTTTAAAAAAAAGCTTGTTTTTTCTCCAATTCTTTTGCTTGTGATTTGAGTAGTTTTTAGAAAATCACAAAATTGGAATCAGTTCCTGACAGTGGTAACTCACTTCATAAACAGGTATGATAACGACCCCAGATGCAAGCAGCACGGCAGCCAGTTGCAGGCGTTGCGGCATGGCGCGCACCCTGTCCTGCGGGCGCCCCCGCACGAGGAGAAGGCGCGCAGTGCGGCGGCGGCGCTGGCGGCCAGCGACTCGCCCGCCACCACGCGCCACGCCAGCGCGTACAAGAACGCAGTCCCCAATAACCCAGCCCATATCACTGGTCCAAACACACGGATTGGCAAAGACCATAAAGGCAGGGGAGCCGAGCGGGGTACTATAATGATGAATGTGCTCTCCTTGGCACTTGAAGAAATTATGTCCATCAACGTCCAAGTAATGCAATCATGGACGAAAGAGCAAGGAGAAAAGTGAACTTTTCCAAACCATGTTGCCAGTGCCAGTCTTTGTGAAATTTTGTGGACTGGCGTACGATTCATCTGGAAAAAGGTGGAATAATTTGCACGTACAATATAGCTGATAAACATAATAATAATAATAATAATAATAATAATAATAATAATAATAATAATGTCTTTATTAATGGCGAGGCTCAGGCCATGGGGCCTGCTCTTCCGCCTAACCACTGAGTTTACATTTATACAGAGTAGTAACATATAAGAGGGGAGGGTAATCTGTACATTTACGTTTGGGAGTGCAAAACTAGGGACCATCCCGGCATACGCCTTAAGCGATTGAGTAAACCCAGAAAACCTCAATCAGGATGGCGGCTTAGGGCCGAACAGCATTATGGTATAGAAATGGAAGAGAAGAGAAAATGAGAGAAGGGAATCATAAATGAAAATGAAGTAGAAAATACGAACGAGAAAGAAGAAAGGAGAGAGACTAAGGGGGGGACAAACTGTACATTTATGACTGGGAGTGCAAAGCAAGGGGCCATCCCGGCGTACGCCTTAAGCAATTGAGTTAACCCAGAAAAACCTCAATCAGGATGGCAGCTTATGGCCGAATATTAATATAGAAGAATATGATATGGATAGTAGTGAAGGTGATGAGGCGTTTAGGGGAAAGGGTCGTAAAGACATAAATGGGGAAGACTGTGAAGGAAAAGGAAGGAAGGAAAAGCGAAGAAAAGGAGGACGAAGTAGGTGGAAAAGTAAAATTTATCCAGAAGTGGTACAGAAATGTTACGTTTGGTATAAATTAGCACTTTACATAAATATACAAACATTTGTAACAGCAGAGAAGCACAATAGGCTCTAAGTTAATAGTACCAGTATATATAATATTGACAGTATTAAAATGATAAGACGTGTATAAATATAAGAGTATATGTATAGGAATTTTATTAGGATGCACAGAAAATATGTGGTTGTTAATAATTTAGATGGAGTGAGAGGGAGTGAAAAATGAGAAGAGAGTAGTGAGGTATGGGGTGGAATTTTGAATTTAAAGAGTGAGGGAAGTGCGGCGTTTAGGGGGGCGGTGACCGGGTACTTGGTAGTGGGAAAAGTCTGGAGGATGAAGAGGACATTAATACCATTCTATATGTCGTTATACCTTACCCAAGTATTTAATTCGTTTTTGAATTTACGGAAAGTATTCGAATGTTTTAGACTCGCTGGTAGTTTATTCCAGGCTCGGATAGCTGTAATGGTGAAAGATTTGCTGAAAGAAGTCGTGCTGTGACGTGGTACACAGAGCAGAGCTGAACTACGAGCTCGGTTTAATTTCAGAGGATTGAAATTACTTATTAGACGTGTTACATGAGAACCGTGTAAAATTTTATAGAGAAGAAGTAGAGAGTGAAGTAACCGTCTTTTGTCTAGAGTAAGCATACGAAGTGAGTCAAAAAAGTGCGATACATGGTCGTATTTTCTTAGATCAAAAATAAACCGTACGCATGCGTTCTGTGCTACTTGAAGTTTACGTTGTAATTTAGATGTCATGTTTGTCAGAAGAAAGTCGCAATAGTCAAAATGTGGCATAATAAGTGACTTAATGAGTGTCTCACGTGTACTAATTGGTAAAAGCGTTCACAGGCGTTTCAGCGAATGCATTGCGGCAAAAACTTTACGGCAGGTTGAATCTACTTGCGAGTTCCAGCTGAGGGTGTTGTCAATAAACACTCCTAGGTTCTTGACTTTGGAACACCAAGGTAGAACGGTGTCATTTATTTAAATTTTAGGCAGGGTAGAAGATGATATTTTATTCACAGTGCTTTTTGAACTGATAATCATGCACTGTGATTTATTTGGGTTTAATTGTAGGCCTAATAACGCTGCCCATTTGTTTAAGTTTATCAAATCTTCGTTAATTTTATGCGCGAGTGAGAAGAGTTCAGACGGGTGGCCACTTAGATATATCTGAAGATCATCCGCGTACATTTGATGACTGCAATATTTAAGTGCATTTCCCACATCGTTTACATACATTAAGAATACTAGTGGTCCTAATACAGTGCCTTGGGCAACTCCGCGGTTAAGTTTTAAGGTCCTTGAGCTGCGACTACCGGACACCACTCTTTGGGTTCTGGAAGTTAAATAGTTAAGAAACCATGTACGCGTAGGCTGTGCAAATCCCATGATTTTTAGTTTTGCGAGTAAGATGTCGTGATCTACTGAGTCGAACGCTTTTCTGAAATCCAGAAGAATACATCGCGAAGAGAACATACTCGCTCCATCTTCCTCTCTCTCTCTTCTCTCTCGTTCTCACACTTGCTATTGCTCCCTCTCGCTCCTTCCCTCGCTCTCGCTCTCTCTGGTTCTCCCTCGCTCTCTCTCTCGCACTCCCTCGCTCTCTCTCGCGCTCCTTCCCTCGCTCTCGCTCTCTCCTGGTTCTCCCTCGCTCTCTCTCTCGCACTCCCTCGCTCTCTCTCGCTCACTCTCTTGCTCTCTCGCTCACTCTCGCCTCCCTCTCTCTCCCTCAGTCTCCTTCGCTTTCTCTTGCTCGCTCGCTCTCGCTCTACAATATTTTAAGTCATATTTTCTACCTTTCTGTAATTAGCATGCTTTTAATAGAAAATATGACTTCCAAATGATTTTATTGTAAATTAAATTTATAAATAAAATATGTCAGAAATTGTTATACTTTTCTTCATTACTATCCAATATTTACAATTAAAGACACTTACCTTAAATCGTAAGTCATATAATTGTGAAGTATAATTCCAATGGATATTTAGGCGGTTGCTCAGTTCGTTCATTACATTCATCGCTTCTCCTGTAGTATTCAGACGAATCCCATCAACATAGAAAGACAAGATCCCAAAATGGTACGTTTGGGGTATGTATGTGTTTACTGTAATGTTCCGCAGATTGCGAGAAAGTTCTTTTACATAGAGTTCATACTTTTGCCACAAAATGTCATCTTCCTCGCTCATCATACCGCCGGTAACCTCCAGCTCAGGAAGCTTCGTGTAGTACATTAGCCATTGACTCGACGACACCTCCTTCAGCATGACACTTCTAACGGACTGATGAAATATCCATGTTAGTGCCAGTATTTTCTTCGCGATGTTTCGGTCCTGCGAAAAAGGGTATTGACCAGGATTCATCCAACGCGATTTTTTGGAGACAGCCATAACTACTGGAGCTGCAGAATTGAGCTGAAGGGGGTAGTATTTTTGAAATTCTTGTAACTGAGGACAGAAACAAATAAAAAAATCGGTTTTATTTACAGGCATAAAAATCTGTTTTTATTGCATTATTTTTTAACATCTTTATTTACGATCTGTTCAATCCATTGATTTCACAGAGATTTACACATAACATTACCAGAACTGAGTTATGGCATAGGCAGTTCGGGAGTTCATTATATTTGAAGGGACCCCTTATTTTTTGTTAGTGTTGTCTTATTTTAGTAATTGGAAATTCTTTTTGATTTTGAATTTGTAACATTCTATTTTAATGATAAATTTGCGTTATTAACGATCATTTATTTTCAATTTGTATGCTTATTGAAGTGTTTATTTATGGTGAACGTTGTTTATCCTTGGGGCACCGTGAAAGGATTTAAATGTCTTCCTCTGATCGACCTAGATTGAAGTTTTTAACACAGTCCGCCTTTAGTAAGTCCTCAAAAAATTTTATAGATACACTACGAATGAAATTAGAATGTTGTTGACATTTCGGTCGGGAGAGGCGGTTATGCCGCATACTGCGCACTCCACCACGTGGTCTCAACCCTAATTAGGGCGAACAAAAGAACGAAATTTCGTGAAACCTCTAACAAGAATGTTTCTAACATTCTTTACATTTACATAGCATCGTAGGCTTTCACGGCCGGAGTCAATATAAGTGAGTTTCCGGGCTGGTAGGCCGTGGTCCAGTTGGCATTGAAGGGCCAAACATTTCGTCCTGCTAGCCAGCCGCCGACCCGGAGACTACCCCCACGACGCTGCCGCCACTGAAGACGTCCACCGCAGACGTGGACGAAACGTTTGGCCCTTCAATGCCAACTGGACCACGGCCTACCAGCCCGGAAACTTTCACTTATATTCTTTACATTTGTTCGTAGTATTTATTTGCTCGTAAAATTTCTTCCCTAACTTCAAGTGACAACAATGTGCAAATACCGAAGCTTCTGATTAGCCGTTGCGTAGGTGAGGGCGCTGGTGTCATCAAGTGATCACGAAATATCAACTTCATTCTAATTTTCATCAGACCTTCACTTTCTCATATACATATTTGTTTTCTATTTTATTTAGGTAGATATTAGTATAGTTATTAAGGTATATATATTGAGGTTGTGATTAAGGCTACAAGAAATATCAACCATAAAGTTTATTTAAAATATATTTAATATTAAAAATAATTAATTTCTAAGTTTAATCAATGGTACATGGATTTGCATCTATTTCTACATTTTTTTGTTCATATTTGTAACTCATCTATTTCAATTTGTTTATCTAGGTTAGTTTCATTTCATATATTAATTAATTTGATATATCTATTTTCTTTTCTGTAAAGCCAATGAAGATGAGACAAGATTCCCAAACATGTGTATGGCTTATTATTTTTTATATTAAATATTTTTGTTAAATAGACTTGATGGCTGATACCTCGAAGATCCTTAATCACCAACATATAAAGTTCAGTTGTAAGAGTTATGTGGTTTCATTAACATTAATGCCTACCTGTGCATCACTGACGCGGATTGCATCGTATATATCGTTGCCAAGAAATTGCACCAACCGCAGGTATCCATGCGAAGCCAGCACGTACCCTTGCCGGCGTTGCAGCCAGAAGGGCGCAGACCCGATCAGCGTCTTCTCCGGGGCCCGCCATAGGAGCAGAGATACGTGCGCGCGTTCGTGAAGCGGCTTGAGCCATCGGGCGGCGTCGGCCAGGTCCACCACCGCCGTCGTCGCCCCCGCCCCCGCCCGCGTCGGCGCCCCGCCCTCTGCCAAGGCCACCGCGGCCGCGGGCGGCGGGTCGGGGCGCCAGCCGCTCGCGTTCCGCATCAGGGCGCTCGCACGACCACGCCCTCCTGCGTGCGCACCAAACCGCCCATTGCGCCCGCGCGCTGGGCGCGACCCGCATATCGCCCCCGTGCGCTAGCCCACCCATCCATCACGCTGATCATTGCCCCTCATATCACGCCGTTCATTACCCAAAACATTGTTCCGTGCATCATCCAGGTCATCCCGAGCATATCACCCCACACGCTAGCCCACACATTGTCCGCTGCATTACCCTGGTCCTGCACGACCACGCCCTCCTGCGTGCGCACCAAACCGCCCATTGCGTTGTGCCTCACCCCGTGCGTTCCACGCGCAACGTCTGGCCATGCGGCTCGCATATCGCCGCGTGCGCTAGCCCACATATTGCCCGTTCATCGCGCTGGTCCTTGCCCCGCATATCGCCCCGTTCATTAGCTCAATAATTCTTCCGTGCACGCCCTGGTAATCCCCCGCAATTCGCTATCCCTCACGTTGCCGCTTCACAACTTCATCGCCTGCTCACACTTCGCCATCACCCGTTCACTAACCCATACATTTGTCCGTGGCCTTGCATATCACCTCGTTCGTTAGCCTGTTGCACCATTGTTCTGGGCATTGCCCTGGTCATTGCCCCGCATAACACCTCCCCCACTTTCCCTTGCAATGGCCTGTTCTTCGTCCCACGTCCCCCCACGCCCATCGTCCGGCCATTACGCCCCGCATATGACCCCGCACGCTAGTTCACATTTTGTTTCGTGCTTCACCGCACATCATCCCGTGTATTACGACGCAACTACATTACCATCGCAACATGCATTACCATCGTCCCTTTGAAAATCTTTCCGTTCAACGCTCCAATCGGCGTACCAAGCATCTCCCCGCACATCCCTTTGCTTATAACCTCGTACTTCACTCGGTACGTTGACGTGCACTTCGTCCCGCACATCACTTCGAACGCTAGGCCATTTAACGTTCTGTGCATCTCCTAGGTCATTGCCGTGCATGTCATCGCGTACACTAACCCACACATTGTTTTGTGCATCACCCTGGTTATCGCTCCGAATATCGCCTCCCACTCACCCTCCAGTGGATCGCCCCAGTCATCATCTCGAGTGTCGGCCTGCACATTGTCTTGCATCACTCCGTGCACCCCCGCACCCCCCTGCCCACACTGTCTTTTGCACAGCGCCGCGCATCCTCCAGTGCCGTGCATCGCCCCGTACATCAGGCCACTCAATCCTCCCTGGATCGCCTTGTTTATGGCCACCTACATCTTGCCTGTCACCACGTGCATTACCCTGGATATTGTGCCTTACCCCACTCCGCACATCGTTCCTTGCAACGCCCCGCTCATGGCCCCGAGTATTACCCAGCGCGTACTCTTTATTTTTCCCTTCTCTCGAGACATTGCCTTGAACGACGTACAGTAGCTGACACATTTTCCTTCCCGCACCACACACTGTACCGTGCGTCATCCTGTGCATCGCCTCTCGCATTGCATCTCGTGTATCGCCCCGTACATTCCCTCCAACATCATTCAAACCCCGCACTCTGTGCATCGCCCCGTACATTACCTAGCGCATCACCTTCTGTCTCCCGTGTGGCTTGGCGAGGTGCCCGTGATTGATGGATTTGGCTCTATGAAAACAAAGAGAAGAAATGCAAAGAAAGTATACGATACAAGAGTTCCATTCATAAGTCAATTAAGAAACAAGAAGATTGCTACAAAAGATGACGGACGGATTAAGTTTATCTACGACAGATTTCTGGATTGGATATCCTCCATAATAATAATAATAATAATAATAATAATAATAATAACAAACAAAAATATTTTTATCACATTACCCTCTTTGTATTTCGCTCTGATGTACTAAGAATAAGGTTCAAAGAATGAAAATTAGTAAAAAGGGTATGGCGGACATGAAGGGTTTTTGTGTACTGTCTAATCAAGTAACTTACAAATTATCGAATATGCAATTGCGCTATTAAATGGAATTATTTTGTTGTAATTTAGCTCGTTTCTTGATGGACTTGAAAATACAATTAAACAATTCTAATGTATTTCTTGATATTACTTACAATTGATGTAGTAAGCGAACTTCCTTTGCTGAAGTGCTTCAAAGTGAAATGACAACAAATATTCATTGGATATAATAGTACACATGCACCTACGACTATGATACAAATCATGTTTGTAAATCGGAATGTTGGTTTAACGTTTTCATTGTCCGATTTGATGTCATTGAAAGTAATTGAAAATTGCATTTTTTAAAATTTCAAACCTACTTTTCTTAAATGTTTGCTTTTTCGTAAGTAATCGTTCCTGTAAAATTGAAAAGTACATTTATAATAGCAACATAAATGTATCAATATTACGCTAGTTCAATTCTACTTAAATGTCGTCTATGCACGTATTAATGTCTTTGAAACATCACTTCAAACCACACGTCAGATTCGTTTGACACTCGTGAACCACTAGGTTTTCTACTCGAGACTGGTATATATGGACGGGGTTGTGTAACCTTTCTTTCTTAAGCGATCTTATTCTTTCTTTCAATGTTCACTAAAAGGTTTTTAGTAAGTTCTAGAAAGGATTGTTCGCTAAAGAGTACTATGTAAATAATTCAAGGAAGTTAAAAGGGGTTGTGCACTGTCGACGAAGTTGAAGTGTTTGCACCACAAAATCGAACAAGAAAAATTATTATTCCGTAGGAAAGTTGCCAGAACGCATCATGCACTTTGTATGAAGTAAAAAGTATTAACATTGAGCATTCATTATTTTAATATGCATGGTTTGAAGTAATAGGACAAATTATGACAATATTAACCTACATTTAATAAGAACCCCCTCGTTTGTAACATAAATGTAACTGTATCTAGCAGATATTAGGTTTACTACCAACACACACTCAATAGATAGTGGTTGCATGTAAATGTGCATTTAAGTGATGTAATTACGAATAAAATGTATTCGTTTTTTTCGTGTGATAATACTCTCTAGTATCCAAAATATTTAAATAAAGAATTTTCATAGTATCAAAAGTACGTGCTAGATCTAATTTTCGAGTACATATAAGGCTTTTTTTCAAAACGTCCGTCCGTCTGTCTGTCTGCCTGCCTGTCCGTCAGTCCGTCAGTCCGTCCGGCTGTGAACACTACTAACGCCTATACCACAAGTCCGATCTTTTCCAAATTGAAAAAAAAATCCTGTCGATCTGTCTCAAGTTGAAGCTTTGAAATTTTGAAAAACATTCTTTAAAATGTGGGGGTACTTTACACGAAGACATTTTCGAAATTTTCTCAAAAACGGCTGCAATTTTTTTCTTTACAGTTTTGGTACGGATAGGGCCAGATGTACTCTATACGATAACATAAATGGCATATTACTTCATCCTTTTGTTTTTTCAATAATTGCAAAAATTTATTGACTTGTCTATCACGTTGGTAATATTTACATTGGAGACGATTTCTTTACATATTATATTTATGAGTACTTGTGATTTAAATAATATTTTATAAAGTTTCTCGAAATCTCACCAGTTTTCTGTTAATGTGAGCTCAAAATTCCGCATTTTCAGAAACTATCAACCGCCAGTTTCTTAAAAATGGCTCCATAATGTTACTTCAAACTTTCTAATGGATAGTGCTAATTGCACTGTTTAATATGATGTAGAGTTCATTTTCTTGTATTCTTTTATTTTTTAAATTACACAAATGTAATTATTTTGAAATACCTCTCACGCCATTAATGTGTACATTTCAGCAATTTTCAAACACTATTGCAATTGTCAGTAAAATGTTTCAAATGGCTTAGAATGTAGTTTTCGAAAACTAAAAAAATTGTGAAAAAGAGCTTCAAATTTCGCATTTACAGAATCACTTAAACGCCATTTTCTTAAGAACTGCTTCAAAGTTTCAATGCAATTTGCCATTTAGGACGAAGTTTTACTGTTTTTTAATATTGTTAAAGAAAGATTTCGGTTCTATTAGAAAACCGAAAAATTGAGAAAATATTTTCAAAACATATACTTTGAGCGGCGATAGATGGCAGCTCGGAAGACTATGTGGGAAGGTTTGTATAGGTAAACCAGACCAAAGAAAATAGAAAACTAAAACGAGAAAATTTGTGCATTCTGTAGCACCAGTACTAGTTTATTACTATTAGCGTCTATTGATCTCCGTAGAAAACAATGCCCCCTGCATTCTTCTATAATTACTCAAAGAATACTCAATGTTTCAAACATGCAAATTTCTCCGTGAGAACAGTTGACATAAACAACATCCAATTTTAATATGTGGGTATATTTGGTTCGTTTCACTTGTGATTATTAAAAGTATTGAAAATGGCATTTTCAGTCAAATATTCTATCAATGACCAAGATCAATTCTCCCACCGTGTGTGAACACTTGGAAGAATGGCCGCACGGCAGCGGAGGGGAAGTTCTCTTTCTGCTCAAGTCAACAAGAAGCCCTTACAAGAACTCCGCCCGCCGGCGTCGTGCCCGTCCATGGACAAGAGCCGAGGTCGAGTGCCCCGCGTCAGGTGTCCGCCAGCAAGGAGGGTTGACGTTTAGAGGCGGAAGTTGGAGAGCTCGACTTCCGAAAGGACGGACATCCTAGAGGACGCACGGAAAAGAGTAAAAATCGCGCCAGAGGGCGGCGCAAGCGTGCAGAACCAGAGCAGACGCGGCCGCGTTGATTCCGAATGTCGCCGGAGGAACGACTGGCGTGCAGGCGCGACGAAGGGGGAGGTGAGGAAGACGCGGAGGAGCGGAGGAGGAGGAGACGCGGCGCGTGGGAGGGGGAAGTGGAGTGGAACGGGGCGAAAGGAGGGGTGGAGAGGGGAGCGGAACAGCGCCGAGGAGGAGGCGGGGGGGGGCCGGCCCCGCCAGGAGATCGGGATGAGAGGGAACCGGAGGACGCATGCTGCTGCCCCGTCGAGCCTCGTGCCGCCCGCAAGGTCCGCGCGAAGCGCCACCGTCGCCGATCGCGACTCCCCAGCTGGTGCCCGGCATGCAGCCGAGGAGCCCAAAAGCGGCGCCGCCAACCCCGCCGGCGGTCGAGGTAGGGACCGACATTCACAACACCTAGGGGGGAGGGAGCTCTTGCGCATCGTATCCGACTCAGCCAATGAGCTTCAGACACCAGTTTGCGTCACAATATTAGCAGGAATTTTAAATCCAGCCAGATATCAAAATTATAACCTCCTTACAAGACATTGAAACAGATTTCTGTAGCATTTCTTTTAAATATTACATCATCTACTCCTTCGTTTTGGTTGGTTACTATTGAAAACTTTGTATTACTTTTAAAATGTTGAGCAACACTTCTCACTCTCCATGCAACATGACCAGCGTCTAGTCTGGTTTTTCAAACAAAGTACCCATGATGTGGTCACGTGGTTCGTAATGCAAACTGGTGTTGCGCAGAACCAGCTAAAAGCGATGCACAGGAGGAACCCACAAATGTATATCTACCATGGAAACCAATGCTCAAAATTTAAAAATTGATTATTAAAACACACCGACTCAATTACATCAATGTTCTTCAACATCAATTTTTTACGATTGTTTAGTAACCTACTCTTTTGAACGTTTTTTTTTTTTCACTACTATGAATATAAAATTATGCGTCCCGCTCAGGTGGCTCAGAGCATCAATTGATGCCACTGCAGCGTCTCTGAGCGACAGGTCCTAAGGTTCGAGTTCCGACGGTGGTAGGATTTTTGACACGAGCTACATAACTAGATATTCAACCGCTGTTTCGAGAATTCTAGTGGCCGGTTGCCGTCATCAGTAGTTTTCCGATCAACACCACGCGAATACTGGAGCATTTCCCTAACCAAACGGGCCACGTATCTTCCTTTTTCCTTCCTCTTCCCTGTCATATCCTCACCACATACTTACACACAATTTCACTTACATGCACTCCACTACCACGCATATCGGGAGAATAGACCACCGTCCTGGCTGGGACGGTGACCTTTCGGTGGGAGATACCTGGTTGTGGAAAATCTCGGCTCTATGGCTATATCTCGCCATCCAGCGGGGTAATATCGTCTCCATCTTCTTCGATAAAATCACGAGTTATACATATGGGACTAATGAACTTAGTAGTTGATGAGCCCAGATATATATGAATTAATCAATTAATCATGTTCCCAGAACGTCTCTCTTTCCCACAGGCGTACGTAATAAAAACAGGACCTAGTTAACTGCTAGCTGGCGGATTTCTCTCGCAATAAAATTCCAAATGCAGTAAAGTCTAAGACGAAACCTCTGTAAGCGGAAACCTACTATCCTGGTCCATGAATGGACAAATCCTGGTCAGAATGGAATTATTTTATATGTGAAAATAATATTTATAAGCCAAAAATCTAACGCAGAAACGGAATGCTTTTTAGTGAGCATACAGTGATTATTACTGGCTAAGAAGGAAATATATTGGTAAATTTAAGGCAATATCTTTGGTATGACATAGTGGGATAGGGCCACGTTGTAAGAAAATAGAGGGGGGTTTTTTCTTAGGTAATTTTAAGGTAAAACGAATGCGACTTCGTCGCTGTGGCTCCAAATCGTTAATGTTCGTCCGCACTCCGATCAATTCTCAAAAGCATTACTCCATTGTCTTTAGTCGACAGTGTCATTCCGGGAAGGCGGTCTTGTCATCCGGGTGTAGCATTCGTATGATTGACGAGGTGTATACCGCACAATTTAGTGACCGCTCACAGTTTAAGAATGTTGTGTACTAGTGTGTCATGATGTCTTTAAAGCGCGTACGTGTACAACCCTTCACAGAGAAAAAAAGATAGTGATCAAAGAAACCTAGAAGGAAAGAAGGTTCTGCAATAGACCTAGTTGCAAATTTCTGTGTGAATAAAACATAATTTATGACATTTCAGAAAATGACAAAAATCAAAACGCATGATTAAAAGGACACAAGTATTTGCAGAATACTGTACTTGAGTTACATGGTGAATTCTTGGAATTCCTCTATAAGACAGAAACCTGCCAAGACGGAACTTTTTGCAGGAACCATCAGTTTCCGTATTAGACAGGTTGTACTATACATACATCCATCGATGTTTCAAATAGCGTGGGCATCGATGTCGCATGCCTAGGACGCATCGGTGCCACCGTGAGCGTTGCGAGAGCAAGGAGAAGGCGGTAAGCGACGGGCAGGGGCGGGGGTGGGAGCTGACGCCAGCGCAGCATGGTTAAAAGGACACAGTTATTTGGAGAATACTGTACATGAGTTAGTGAATTTTTGGCAACCCTCTATAAGACGGAATCTGACTAGACGAAAATTTGTTTGAAGGAACCGCCAGTTTCCGTTTTAGACCGATTTTACTGTGCATACATCCATCGATGTTTCAAAAGCGTGGGAATCGATGTCGCTTGCGTAGGACGCGTCGGCGCGGGCGGTGGGAATGTGAGGATGAGGCGGCGATCGTCGAGCTCTATAAGACGGAAACTTGCCAAGACAGAACTTTTAGGATGAACTGTGCGTTTCCGTTTGAGACAGGTTTTTCTGTTCATTATTTCATCTATGTTTCAAACGCGTGGGAATCGATGTCGCTTGCGTAGGACGCGTCGGCGCGGGCGGTGGGAATGTGAGGATGAGGCGGCGATCGTCGAGCTCTATAAGACGGAAACTTGCCAAGACAGAACTTTTAGGATGAACTGTGCGTTTCCGTTTGAGACAGGTTTTTCTGTTCATTATTTCATGTATGTTTCAAAAGCGTGTGCGCGGATGTCGCCTGCGTAGGACGCGTCGGCGCGGGCGCGGGCGCTGCGAGAGCAAGGACGACGCCTCGTCGAGCGGTGGGCGGGGGCGGGAGCTGACGCCGGCGCAGCTGAGCGCGCGGCGCCGGCGGCGGCTGGGGAGGGCGCGTGCGCCGAGACGCAGCCCGAGGAGCGGCGCCGGCGGCGGCGCGAGGGCGACGGCGTCGTGACGGAGGCGGAGGCGCGGCGCAGGCGGAGGCGTTGCGAGGGCCGCTGCGACGAGGACCAGCAGCAGCAGCAGGCGCGGGGCGCGCGTAGGCGGAGGAGCAGTAGCTCCAGGCGGGGGCGCTCGCGGGAAGCCACCTGCGCGCAGGACCCACCCACTGCCGAGGAACATGTTCTGCAGCTTTAAAGATTCTTAGTTCGTGAAACTAGGGGCTGTCTTTACATATTTGTACGGCTGTTAAACACTGTAGTATAGAACAGTCAATTGAGGCAGAAGTAAGAGATGTTCATTATAGGTTGTTGGACTTGCTTTGATTCCAGGAAAGTATATGCAGCCTGTAAACTGTATTTCAGTACGGTCTGAATACACATATGTCAGTATTGTGCAATATTCTTATTCGTTCTTTGACACAGTTATCAATTGTACCCACGTGACTCTACTGTTCTTAGGAAGTGACAAGTTTCAGGAAACAAAATTTCTCACGGAGCCATCCCACTACCGTGCAAGATGTTCTGCTAAACTGAACATACACATTTTCCATAATGAAGGGCTGTCGTTACATATTTAAACATGTTGCTATCAGCTGATCGTATTCTAGGACATTTGTAGATAATCCTGAATTGAGGTAGACAATCATGCGTGTATAATCTTAATCTTAACCTATTTTAATACGAGATGTACACATGATTGTACATATAGGCTGTAATCTTGGAGTACGGTGTGAATACACATACGACATTATTGTGCAATATGGTTTTTCGTTCTTTTGCAGAATTATCAATATTGCCCACGTGACTCTACTGTTTTTAGAAAGTGACAAATCTCAGGAAACAAAATTTCTCACAGAGCCATTCCACTACCGTGCAAGATGTTCTGCTAAACTGAAGATACACAATTTACATAATTAAGGGCTTTCTGTACATATTCATATACGTTGATATCAGCTGTACGTACTCTAGTGTATTTGCAAAGATTATAGTACAGTGAATTGAGGAAGAAAAAACAGAGATATTCAATATATGTGTGACCTGTTTTGATACGAGATGTACATGTAGACTGTAAATAATATTTTAGCACGGTCTGAATACACATAGTCAGTTTTCTGTAATATTGTTTTTTGTTTCGTTGCAAAATTATCATTTGTACCTACGTGACTCAACTGTTCGTAGGAAGAGGAAATTTTCAGGAAAAAACTGCCTACAAAACCAATTCACTACGTTTAAAGATGTTCTGCTACGTTAAAGATATATACAACCTACGTAACGAAGGGCTGTCTTTATATTTTTGAACTATTGTGTACTTGCAGAGAAATGTGAATTCCGGCAGAAAAAACGAGGATGTTCCATAGACTTGTTTGACCGGCTTTGATGCCATAAGATGTACATATAGACTTTAAACAGTCTAGTACACATATATCTTTCAATGTGCAATATTCTTATTCATATCGATGCACAAATATCATGTATACAAGACCCTACAGTTCGCAAGAAGGCAAAATTCTCAGTACCAATCCCCGACCTTGTAAGATGTTCTGCTGCACTAAACAATTCTCGTATTGAAGGAGAATTTTTGTATAGTTAAACACGATTAGTTACTCTTCTACACTTACAGAGTATAGTAAATGGAGGCAGAACCAAGAGAGGTGTACAATATAGTGTTTGACCTACCTTATCTCGCGAAGCATCTGCAAGCTGTAAACAATCTTGTAGTACGGTCTGAATATGTCAGTATTGTGCAATATTCCGTTCCACTTTAAATTATACTTTTTATCTAAATTGCAGTTATATTTTTGCTCAGTATTTTGTCTTCTATAATCTCTATCGTCAGTGATAAAAATGAAATTGCAGATCACGAGTGAATGTATTTCGTACACAGTGTTTAACGTTTCTTGATTGATTGATGGATTCACATTTAAAGGCACGTCAGCTGCTTAATAATGGAAGTAAATGTTTTATGCCTGGAAGTGACCGTGTCCCCCTCCCCCAACTGGGTGGTGAGATCCGGCGCCGACCAACCCGTCGGTGAAATTCTGTATTTTCCACAGTGGGGTATCGCCCCAGCCGGGACAAGCTCCAGACTAGTCTACCGTCATGTGTGGTAGTGTAGTAGTACATGTGAAGGTGTGTAAGGGGAGAGGAACGGATAAGGAATAGGAAGGAAAGCTCGCGAGCTGTCCGTGGGTATTTTATCAAGGGATCCTGGGGTTTGAATCCCGTCAATGACAAATTATTGACATTATATTTACTAATTATTCGAATTCGTACGCTCTCTGAAGAAGAATTCAACCGGTCGGTTGCTCTTATCGGTAGTTTTCAGTGATTTCTCCTATTAATACCAGCCGAATGCCGGAGTCCGGAACTTTAACGAACGAGTCAGGAACCACGCGCGAACTTTTCTTTCTCATTCTTGTGCTCTCTTCACTTACACGTTTACACGCGCTATACTAATACACATGCCGGGAAACTAGCCGACTGCATATAGCTTATCCCGGCTGGTTTGGTGTCCCGCTGGAGACAGAAATCCGAAGTGGGGTTTCCCCCGCAAGCCAACGTACTGGAAAATACCGGATCTCTCGTTTTAGCGGAGTAGGAACATCGCGAACTCGAGGGATATATCATTCACCCTCAATTACAAAGGCGTCGTCTGTCAGACGACACAACTAGTGCCGAAAGCTTCCCCACCCTCTTCCCCCACTCCCCGTTTCTGAAACTCAAGGTACCTTCATTGTGAGACTAGCGTGCCTTTTCAGTTAAACATAATTTTAACACGCGTCGTTCTGTAGACTACGCCTTTGTAGTTACATTAGTGATATCCTTGGCGCTTTATAGACTAGTATTGTAAATAATGAATACGAAAGTGAATAATGAATATTTTGCCTTGAGGCATTTAAGTTTTGTTCTGAACATTTAGCAATCGTAATGGAACGAAAGCGATCATAACAAAGGTCGCTTCATGAGGTACTACTTCGGTCGCTTCTCAAAGACATGCGTGGACAGCACCAAGCAAGTGTGTGCTGGGAGAGTCAAGTTATTAAGTGTATTTATAAAAACCTTTAAACTGTGTTCTGTAACTCCATATCATACATGTTCAATCCATTTAATTTAGTGTTTCACTGTAAATATTAGTTTTCCTTTATTTTTACCCAAAGTAGTCGGTCAGACTACCCCATTGTAATAACGCTTTGTACAGATTGCCTTTGTAATCGTGGGTTAACTACTCTAATGAGTATAATGACCAGTTAAACATGACAATAACAGCTGACGCGCTTGGAAACGAAATAATCTCACAAATAATTAATCAATAAATAACGATACTTCTGAAATTCGTTTGTTTCCAACTGAGTCAGAAATTGTATGTAGGCAATTAATCTGACTGGAAAGGGAAGGAATTGAACACTGAGATGCACAAATGGAGGCTAGGTCTAATTAAATAAGGAGCAGAAAAAATATCGGTGCTCTTCCTGAGCGAAACGGACCAAAAATGCGCGGAGTGAGAAAATGGCAAATATTTGTATAACTTCACACGTGTTTGTAAATGTACTCGGCGGTCTTTTAGTGGCAACTGTTACCACAAAAATAAAAAGTTTGCCAGAGCGTGCTGTGTCGTCAGACTTGTAAAAACGGAGTGGATGAACAGAACCGCTTACGCAGTAGAGAGAAAGATATGTAATGCTGCGCCAAAAACCAACGAATTTTCGGCAGTAAAACTCTTACTAAAGAGCCCTGGCAACGAAAAATGAATAAATCCAGTGGCTAAATTTTTAGGGGGAAATCCTTTAACTCGTGATGTAGCCGGAATGCTTAATACCGAAAACTCGAATGACAGCAAAACGTGTCTGCCCGCTTGTCCGTCTGTGAACGTTTCCGACTAAACCGTTCTCGATTATTGATATTCCCCAATCAATCTGGCTGATGTCACGACCCCTTGAATTTGAAACCGATATTTTAATTGGAGGGAGAGGATACTTTACATAGAGACCCTGGAACATTTTCACAAATTTTAAAAAAATGGCGCCATGATTTTGGATTAAATTTTGTTGTTAGATTGTGTATAGGATGTTTAAGAGAATGGATCAGGTTTCATGTTCGTTGAAAACCATCATTTTTCGAAAATTGAAAAAGTTCAAGTTTTTCGGCGTCTTCCTACAATAAAATTATGAAGATAGATATTTTCCCTTATTGAAATCTCTTCTTTAAAGATAGATTTTGAAATAAGGTTATATACAATTTTTGGAAAATTTAAGTACCTTTCCTGTAATTTTGCGTGAAAGAACTTGCTGTTTTAGCATCATTAATTTGTTATTGTCAAAAGAATGTGGGTCAAAACAAAAGAGATTAAACTATTTCATTCATGTTCGTGGGTGTCATAAGTACAGACGCGTCACAATGCTAAGCAAGAATATATTCAAATTAAACCAATCCCAGATGTCTATCGCCATATATTGTATTTATCACTTTGTTTACCTTTTTCACTCCGCTGCAATCGTTTGTTTACCTTTTAAGATGAAGATTGAAATTGGTTTAGGTCCATAATATCCTGTGAACATCAATATAATATTAAAATATGTCGTGTTGGTAATGTTTAAAACTCAGAAATAGAATCTGTTATTTAGATTCACTGCTGAAGAACAGCAAAAGAAACAGAGAAAGTGGGTGGAAGCAATTTCAAGACTTTTTGTGTAGAAAGAAAATACAAATGGACAAAAAAATTAAATATTTTAGGCAATTACTGTAAGAAGATTGATGATGAAGGAAAAAAAAAAAATATAAAAAAAAATATTCATAAAAATGCTTTAATGAGTACACACGTGTGTCCATTGAAATTGACGAGTCACGTTGCTAATTTAGTTCGTACATCTTCCATTTCAAATACTTCAACAGAATACCAAGGCATGGAAAACGCAACTTCCTACAGCTTTAGCAGTTGTGTTTCTGATAAATGTTCTGTAAGTAGCTTTGTTATAAGCTGTGACGGTCCGATCAGATGCGTCACGTTGTTTATAATTTATTAGAACATAGCATGGGATTTTCATAAAAAATGTGAAAATAAACAGATGAATTAAGTTCTACCATAGCATATTTCGGCAAAGTTTTAATAATATTCGGAAGCTGAATATCCAATAGGGACTTTGAAATGTTTGTGGACAATTTAAGGCGTATTTTCGTGATGGCTGGCGTGTCACAAAATAGAAATTCGAAATCTTAATACATTTAAAAACTTGTAGAAATATTGACGAAGAAGGACAGACGGTCATCTGTTTAAAATGACGTATAGAGAATCAGTGAAAAACGTGTTGAATTAAAAAAACGATGTTCAAGAGACAAAGTAAGAAAAGTGAAATTAATTGTGAAACGGGTAGATGACAACAAAATTCACTAATCCCTTGTAATTGTCTTTCTCCTATGCATAGTGGTTTTTGTTGTCATTTATGCTTTCTTGAAAGTTTTTATACCATAAAATCGAAACATACTAAAAAAAAGTTTGTGCATTTAACTGTTATTCATATTTTACTTGATTATAAGTCACTCCAGGAGGCAGTGATAACTCAGCATTGGGCAGCGCCCGGACAGTCGCCGATTGGTGGAAATAGGAATACCCAGGCATATTTTAAGTTGAGACCTGCGTCCGCGTTGATGTTGTGCGGCCGTCTATTAATTTTCTGTTCCTCTTTGATATGTCAAGGCCAGTCGCGGTTTTCTGTGTGCAGAAGCTGGCTCTTGACAAAATCCATGTCATGTCCCGTAATTTCGGAGTGATGCGCTGTATGCGAACGGTTGGCGTGGTTCTTGCCAATCACAACGGAGGCCAATTGCCTCCGCCAATCTCGGCGCCCCTACCCCATCCGGCAAGACAGTATATGATACCGGTCGCGCAGCACCGCGGTGTCATTGTCCTGAGGAAGCGTGCGACATGACAGGCGAAACGTCGGCCTCTCAGCAAACGACGCGGCGTCACCCGGACAGCCAAGAAGACAAGTAGAACAGAAAGGAATCGCGAAGAAAATAAAATGAGCGAGAAATGCACGATGGCATTGTCGCACGCGTTGGTAAACATAGAGGTTCCCAAAAGAAGACTCCGAGAAAGCAACTGCCCGGCGAACAATGAAACATTGTAGAGAATCACGATAGCAATTGACAAAACGACGAAAGAACAAGGAGATGACAAAAGAACGGACAGAAAGTGCGGCAAAGCAGAACAGAAAGGAATCGCGAAGAAAATAATATAAGCGAGAAATGCACTGCGTTATTGTCGCACGCGTTGGTAAACATGAAGATTCCCCAAGGAAGACTCCGAGAAAGCAACTGCCGGGCGAACAATGAAAAGGTCCCCGGGAGTGTGCTAGCAGCGCGCCGCGGCGGGCGTGGGAGGTGAAAAGGCGGCCGTTTCCTGGAAAGGGCCTCCGCGTCGTTTGTGGTTCGAAGGACACGAGTTGGAGGAAGTCGTTCTCGTCCAAACGCAATGCGACGCTCTCTGGAGCTGGGGATTCCCCGCGGGTCGATTTCGCCAAAGAAAAGCCTGCAGTTTTCGACGCAGAAGATTTGTTCTCGAATCGTGTGGGTTGAATTACATTTGGATGTGTACACTGGTTTGAATGGAACACAGCTTTCCAAGGAATAAAAGCTTCATAAGTGAACGAACTGTTCAAAAAATTAAAGAAAAAATCTGGAACCGTTTTCGAGAAAAATAGGTTTAAGAGTTTCTGAAAATATGTACTATTTTGAACATATTTTCACAGAAAACTTTTAGGTTCTCGACAAAGTTTAATTTGACATCACTTCAAACCCATGTACCCATAAATTGAATAATATTTACAAATCACCGGTTTTGTAAATATTAACATGAGAGGATGTTAAAAAATACATTGTGTAATTTTTTAAGAAAAGAGAATACACCAATATGGCATTTTTGTTACCAATACATTTGGAACTAACTCTACCAACATTTTAAAGAAACCAGTGGTGCTAAAACAACACGTACTTTCTCGCCAATAGTTTTGGAAATAAAATAGTTTCAAGTGAAAATTAAATAGTTGAAGCAATTGTTTTTTTATTCAAAACTTTCAATGAAAATATATTTATGGCATTGAATTCATTGTTTTAGATATGCAATGTGTTCAAGAACATATCACATGAGGTTTTTAGCTTTACAGTATTCTTCGTAAGCAGTATGCGAGAAAGTAAAAATAATTAAAAATTAATAAATTATACGATACTAATAGCGTTTCCCAAACAAATCCAAATAGATCGAAAAAATGTATAATTGAAATTATTAAACCGTATGGTATTGTAACATTCTAAAAATAAATAAAAGTATTAGTTTACATTACCGCGAACGAAATGCAGCGTCTTTATCGTCTTCTGTCAAAGAGTATATCTGTTATCTCTTTTGTTATCTGGCCTTCTGTTATCAGAGCGGCGATACAACAATGGGTTACAACCAACAATGACCGCTCGTCTATTTCTTTTCACATTTAACACAATTAAAGGATGTAATTTAAAATGAAATAACATAAATAATAATAATAATAATAATAATAATAATAATAATAATAATAATAATAATAATAATAATGAATCTCTAAAAGAGTAATTTGTAGACATATAACAAAAGCTCCAATGTCAAAAACGAACAAAGAAATAGGAAATACATTCTAACTTTCGTAGCATCCAACAGCCTCAAAACACATCTAAAATTACAATCAGAGTGGGCGAGTAAGTTCGACGCCCAATTACTCAAAAATACTTATTTTCAAAAAATTCAACAAGACTTTATTTCAAGATATGTTTTTGAACAACACGTTTCATTAAGAAAACATTATTTCTTCATAATTGTAGTTGCACGAAGACGATTTTTTCAATTTTCAGGTAATTATTTCAAAATCATGGTTTTAAACCAACACGAGACCTGAACCATTTTTTTAAATGTCCTTTACGCTATCCAAAAACAAAATTTAATGAAAATCGATGGCGCCATTATTTTGAAAATTTTGAAAATGTCCCAGGGACTTCATGTAAGGTTCCCCCAAAATTAAAATATCAGTTCAAGAAGTTCATATTTAAGGGGTCGCGACATCAGTCTTATCGATTGAGAAATAAAAATTTTGGAGAAATCCAGTTGAACGGTTTAGTCACTAGTGTTATTCACAGCCCGACGGATTGCCGTCAATGGATTTTTCAGTATCAATGGATTTTTCGGACCCATAAAACATTAATTCTGGCTACACCACTTGTTAGAGGATTTGTTTCTATATTTAGCAACTAGATTTTATCCACTTTTTCGTTACAGGGCTCTTGAAATAAGAGATTTTCTGCCGCAAATTCACTTTTTTCGCGCATAATAACATACCTTTATCTTCTTAAAAAGTTCCTTCTTAATCGCGAGATAGTAAAAATTTGAAAAGTTTTAAATATGTTAAATGTTGACCATAATAATAAATGGGTCTCTAAAAAAATAATTTCAGGGAGACGTAACGAAATGCATTATAACTTTAAAACTTTACATAATTCGTTTAAAAAATGCATCTAAATATTCACGTCAAATACAACACGCAACACTCTGTCGCATTTTTTAAATTGATATCGTTAAATAACTCCTAATAAAAGTGATTAGAGCCTTAACAACTAAAAGTTTGGCCTCAAAGAAACGTTCCTCACAGCGTAATCTACACCTCTACCTTCGAAAACATCTTACATTTTTGTTGATTTGACGCTTCTCGATTTCACCTCACCTGTTCAGAGCCTGAAGAATCTGCAACTGAATGTGAAATTAAACTAATTTATTGATACTATACGCGATTGAATTACACGGGTGTACCTCTCTGCCCAGTAATAGCCTTAAATAAGAATATTTTGTATTGACAAGGGTGTATTGTTTTCTTATTAATTACAAGGAGACAGAACAAGTGACGCAGGATTAGAGGATTTTGAAAAAAATATATATTACATGCCTAATATGGAAATGGGAAGATGTGGAAGAGGATGATGTTTAATATGCGAGAGTTCCCGCGCGAATACGCGAGTCTTTAATATTGAAATTGTTGGGAGACGAAAATAATTCAAACTTTTGTAATTTCGGAAACTTCAGAGTTAACTGAAAATCAGACCTAAGCCATCTTTATAAGTGTATTTTACTCTATACGGACAAGAAATTTTATGAAAAAATTTGGAGCTATGTTTCAAAAAAATTGAAATATGACGGGGACGTCATGTAAAGTACCTCCAAAATTTAAAGAATATTATTCAAAATAGGATAACATTGAGTGACTTTATTTAACTAAATAAATCAAATAGAATCCAAATATCATGTTAGAATTAAGCGTAGAGATGGATATAGTTTGTATGTTAAAGATAAGTTAGACATTAAGCACCCCCATCATGATATATCTGCACCCAAGATAAAAGAATAAATACTAGGTACTTACGCATACGAGAAAGTATCTCGAAACAGAATGGCGCAGACTTCCTCGTACTAGTTAGATTTGTAATTTCTTTCGTCTGGGCTAGATTTTCAGTTTTGCCCCCACACTCTTCCCAGGTGCCATATATCCCCACCCAAACTACATTTTTTTTATATTTTCTGAATTTTTTGGTACTCTTAACTGCACATCTAATATAGAACTATAAGAATATTATAGAAGAGTAAAAGTCCGTCATATATATATATATATATATATATATATATATATATATATAGAAATTTTCGTTAAAAAATTTGCAGACGTTTTTGACAAATTGTCGATTGAGCGTTTCTGTAAACGCGCATTTTAAATCGCGCATCCATGTATATCCATTTGTGCCACTTTAATTTATATCGCCCTAGCTAGAGTAACCGATGTTGTCCAGTTTTTATCCTAGGATACTAGATCTAACAAGGGCTGATTTTCAACGTTTACTGCTACGTCGAATTCATTAATATGTGGACAATTCTAGCGGCCAGATGCCCTCACGGGTATCTTTACGAGATCTTTCCAACCAATTCTATGCGAATATTGGAGCAATTATCTACAAACGGAAAGACACGATCTTACCTACCCCCTATGTTTTTCCTACATCATTCTTTATACTCACACTCACTCAACATTAATACACTTCCTCACATTTCGGGAGATTAATCGCGTACCTGAGTCCCGGATGGCGAGGACCCCTTGGGACATAGAGAGTGGGAAACCCGTCGAGTAGATTGGCGCCTAGTAACACGTTGCGGCTGGGGAGAAACACCGCCAATAATCATGACATCAATAATCATGACACATCATGATTAACATGACATAACTTGTGGGACCAGTTGAGTCCTACCATAACTTACGGGACCAACCATAGCGACACACGAGCACGAATACGCTGATCATTCAAAAGAAGTATGGATTTGGCTCCATAGTTTTGAAATGACTGATTGATACATAGATAGTGATTCCCAACGCGTCAACTACTACGTTCATTAGTCCCATTAGTGTAGAACGTACTTTTGCTCGGCAGGTGGCGGTGGTCTTCCCCCGACGGATAGCCAGATCCGCCGCCGACCTACTGTTGGCTAACGCGAATTTCCCCAACCAGGAATCTCCCACCATCGCGGTACGGCCCCGGCACAGGCCGGGACAGGATCAAAACCATCGACCGGTCTCCAGGCATGTGGGTAGTGTAGTGCATGTTAGTGTGCGTGAAGATAGGACAAGGAAGTGGAAGGAAAGATCGCGCGCGGTCCGTGGTCCGTTCGTTAGGGTACTGCTCCGCCATTCGCCTGGTTTTGATTGGAGATATCACGGAAAACTACCGATCAGAGCAGCCGGCCGCTATAATTCTTCTCCAGACAGCGACTTAATTCGACCTAGCTGACAAGTTAGTGTCAAAAATCCTGCCTCCGTCGGGACAGTGGATGAAGTGAGCCACCACTCCAGATCCCCATAGGATTCGACAAATCCGGCTTTTGCCAAGTAGTGTTGAGCTCAAAACTTGGCAATAATTAATTTATTATGCACGTAGGGATGTACGTAAAACAAATAGCGGGCACAACTTGTTCCCACCGTCGGATGGGACTTGCGTACGTAGCCTACCTAACCATTTTCTCTCTCTGTACGTAATAACAGAACGTTATTACGTACAGAGAGACAGAAATTTTTACGTACAGAACGTTATAGAAACACAGCCGATTTGTATTAGAAAGATACAAATTATTTTTGCCCCAGACAGAATTCGTAGCCGTGACTTCTCTCAGAACGCTAGAACAATTTCGAAAAATAAACCGAAAGAATTAAAAACAAAGAACAATTTACAAAAAATTTAAAATTTACATTAAAAGTATAATTTAAAACAAATTATATTCAAAAGTATTTTATTGCATATTACTACAAAACAAAGATTATTAATTATTATTACAAAACTAACAACATCAAAGATTTCTATATTGAAGAGATGAGACGAGTAGAAATGGAGATCGTAGTTGTTCGTATTGTCGGCAGCTCATAGAAGCCCGAGAGCAGAAGCATGATCACCCACAGGGAATGCAGCCAAGTTCCCGCGAAGAGCGGATCAGAGACAATTGTTTTTCGTAGATTGCCGCGACGTTGAATAGAGCAGCTGAAACAGGATCCCTATGATCTAATTGCGTTTAGCCCCTTACGCCTCATCTAAGGGGGGTAATTGGCGTTTGAGATCGTCGCCTCATTGAGTATTGGAGTATAGAGGATACCCTATGGGAATTGCCGAAGTTTATCCTGCCGCCCTATCCCGCGACAAGCGAAGGGGCGTGTAATTGGTGTTTGTAGTTCGTCGCTTCGTTGAGTAGTACAATGGAGACAGGATCGCATAGGGAATTCCGAAGTTTATCCTGCGCCCTTGCGGGGGTTGGGTTTGTGTTCGTCGCTCGTTGAGTAGTACAATGGAGACAGGATCGCATACGGGAATTCCGAAGTTTATCCTGCCGCCCTTATCGCGACAAGCGGAGAGGCGTGTAATTGGCGTTTGTGGTTCGTCGCTTCGTTGAGCGGTACAATGGAGACAGGATTGCATATGAGAATTGCCGACGTTTATCCTGCCACCTATCCCGCGACAAGCGGAGGGCGCGTAATTGGCGTTTGTAGTTCGTCGCTTCGTTGAGTAGTACAATGAAGACAGGATCGCATAGGGGAATTGCCGATGCTTATCCTGTCGCCCTATCCGCGACAAGCGGAGGGGCGTGTAATTGGCGTTTGTAGTTCGTCGCTTCGTTGAGTAGTACAATGAAGACAGGATCGCATACGGGAATTGCCGAAGTTTATCCTGCCGCCCTATCCCGCGCAAGCGGAGGGGCGTGTAATTGGCGTTTGTAGTTCGTCGCTTCGTTGAGTAGTACATGGAGACAGGATTCGCATAGAGAATTGCCGAAGTTTATCCTGCCGCCCTATCCCGCGACAAGCGGAGGGGCGTGTAATTGGCGTTTGTAGTTCGTCGCTTCGTTGAGTAGTACAATGGAGACAGGATTGCATATGAGAATTGCCGAAGTTTATCCTGCCCCCTATCCCGCGACAAGCGGAGGGGCGTAATTGGCGTTTGTAGTTCGTCGCTTCGTTGAGTAGTACAATGAGACAGGATGCATAGGATTGCCGAAGTTTCCTGCCGCCTATCCGCGAAGCGGAGGCGTATGGTTTGAGTTCGTCGCCGTTGAGAGTCAATGAGACAGGATCGCATAGGATGCGAGTTTTCCCCGCCCTATCCCGCGAAAGCGAGGGCGGTAATTGCGTTGTAGTCCCTTCGTTGAGTAGTACAATGAGACAGGATCGCATCGGAATTGCCGAAGTTATCCTGCACCCTATCCCCCAAGCGAGGCGGTAATTGGCGTTTGTAGTTCGTCGCTCGTTGAGTAGTACAATGGAGACAGGATCGCATAGGAATTGCCGAAGTTTATCCTGCCCCTTCCCACAAGCGAGGGCGTTAATTGCGTTTGTAGTCGTCGCTTCGTTGGTAGTACATGGAGAAGGATTGCATAGGAATTCCGAAGTTTATCCTGCCGCCCTATCCCGCGACAAGCGGAGGGCGGAATTGGCGTTTTGTTCGTCGCTTCGTTGAGAGTACATGGAGACAGGATTGCATATGAGAATGCCGAGTTTATCCTGCCCCTATCCGCGACAAGCGGAGGGCGTAATTGGCGTTTGTAGTTCGTCGCTTCGTTGAGTAGTACATGAGACAGGATCGCATAGGAATTGCCGAGTTTATCCTGCCGCCTATCCCCAGCGGGCGGTAATTGGTTTGTAGTTCGTCGCTTCGTTGAGTAGTACAATGAGACAGGATCGCATAGAATTGCGAAGTTTACCTGCCGCCTATCCCGCGTCAAGCGGAGGCGTAATTGGCGTTTGTAGTTCGTCGCTTCGTTGTAGTACAAGAACAGGATCATAGGAATGCCGAAGTTTATCCTGCCCCTATCCCCAAGCGGAGGGCGTGTAATTGGCGTTGTAGTTCGTCGCTTCGTTGAGTAGTACATGAAGACAGGATGCATGGAATTGCCGAGTTTATCCTGCCGCCCTATCCCGCAGCGGAGGCGTTAATTGGCGTTTGTAGTTCGTCGCTTCGTTGTAGTACAATGGAGAAGGATTGCATATGAGAATTGCCGAGTTATCCGCCCTATCTCCCACAAGCGGAGGGCGTGAATTGGCGTTTGTAGTTCGTCGCTCGTTGAGTAGTACATGGAGACAGGATTGCATAAGAATTGCGAAGTTTATCCTGCGCCTATCCCGCAAGCGGAGGGGGTAATTGGCGTTTGGTTCGTCGCTTCGTTGGTAGTACAATGGAGACAGGATTGCATATGAAATTGCCGAGTTTATCTGCACCTATCCCCAACAAGCGGAGGCGGTAATTGGCGTTTGTAGTTCGTCGCTCGTTGAGTAGTACTATGGAGAGGATTGCATGAGAATTGCCGGTTTATCCTGCCGCCCTATCCGCGACAAGCGAGGGCGTAATGGCGTTGTGTTCGTCGCTTCGTTGAGTAGTACATGGAGACAGGATTGCATATGAGAATTGCCGAAGTTTATCCTGCCGCCCTATCCCGCGACAAGCGGAGGGGCGCGTAATTTGCGTTTGTAGTTCGTCGCTTCGTTGAGTAGTACAATGGAGACAGGATGGCATATGGCTATTGCCGAATTATCCTGCCGTCTTATCCCGCGAAAAGCGGAGGAGCGTATATGTAGCGTCTGTAGTTCGTCTCCTCATTGAGAGGGGAGACAAAATTACCTGGAGCTTTTGCCGAAGTTATTCTGCCGCCCTATTCCGGTTACAGCGTAGGGATGTGTAGGTGGTGTTAGAAGTTTTTCGGGTCGTCGTGTAGTGCAGCGATTTGTGTGTTGTCTGAAAAAAGGGCAACAAGATCTTGAATTAAACACGTGTCTACGAACTTGGTTCATTTAGGGAAAATAATGTGCGTAATAACAATTTAGCTGTAGTGTCGAATGTACTTACTGTTTGTCAAATAGAAAAATGTAAATCATGTTATCTAATATTCACCGGTCGTTAGGTGGAATAGTTCGTATAAATATGTATCTTTCTGCTGCACGGTATTTTTTCTATAATCGAGGTCCTGGCAAGTATGAAATAATTGAAGGCTGTGATACCAAAAAAATTATAATGAACATTTGAAACTTACATTAAGAAAGTGTTCTGGAGCAAGGAAATATTCGATCGTGGTGAACGTGCAATGCTTTAATCCCTTGCCGGGATCGTTCTCTTCGTGTTACGTCGGATTATGAGTTATGTGAGTTCGTGTTAAGTGATATATATATATATATATATATATATATATATATATATATATATATGTATATATATATATATATATATATGAAGAAGGTTACAGTGTTCTGCGATGTCGGGTGCGCAGTGCCTCCCGGGGCACCTCGTGCGTAAGCCCTAACTGTTCGGTCAGGTTTATTTATAACATGAGCCCTTGAACCTCCTATTGCATTGATTAGGGCCCGGAGATGTGGTTAGAGTGGTTTCCTTTGGGTAGGAAGAAAAGACAAGATCTAAACATAGCTGGTTGAGAGAAATTGATGTACATTAAAAGATAATAACGAATAAGGTTAGAAGACGGGCCAAGTGAAAAAAATAGAATTAAAATAGTTGAAATGTAAAATTAAAAAATAATTAAAATTAGAATTTTTAGGTAAAAGAAAGTCGTTTTTAACGATGTAAAATTGTGAAATAAATGAATGAACGTTGAGAAATGTAAGCTAAATTGTTATAAAAACGCAAAAAACACTTATCGATTAAATTAATTTTATGAAAAAAGAAGTAAATAGACAACTGTCTTTATAAAAGGAAAAACAGACGGAACAATGAAATAAGCAAAAACACACAAATAGATTTTAAATTGTTAGAGAGCATTATAAATAAATTTCAGTAGATTGATTAAGCAAAAGTTTAAAAATATAATAAATGGTAAAACTAAAGATGAAAAGGGAAAGGAAGCGCATATCTAAAGAAAAAGAGAACTTTAGGCTAAATGGAAGACAAATTCTTCTAGGAAATTTCTTAGTTAAAATTAGAGTCACTTTTAGTAGCAGGAGAGAAAGGGGATATAATACAGAAAATAGGAAACAAATATAAATTAAAATACCTGGGTGTCATGCCTTTTCAGCTTAGAAAGGATGACCTACCGACCCTTACATTTTCCGAAGCCACCCCACTACCCTCGTCTCCCAGCAGCGCGTGCCATTATCACTCACTGAGCATTGTTGACTATCGCCTAATTCTCAGCAAGGCCATTGTCGTTTGTTCGTACCGCTGTAATGTAAATATAACTTATCTCTGAATTGTACTTTCCGAATTTCAGGAATTTTCCGAATTTTGCTATAGGATTCAGCGCGTTGACCTACATAGAGAAACATGTGTCAAGTCTTTGGGTTAGTCTTTTTTGGTTGTATCTGTGTATTTTTAAGGTGAAAATATGTATTTCCGACAAAACCTCCGGGTTACAATACTATTTTTTCTTCATGTAAATCTTGTTAAAAAAGTCAAAGTTACAAAGTTACAAAATTGCAGATGCCAAAGTTGTAATAAACACTTGCAGATCGATCAAATCCTTGAATCTCCAATGTCTCCTGTGTTCAGTTTTTAAAGTGGCGATTATTTAAATCAATCCATTCATAATATGCACTCAATCCGGAGTTTATTTGGTAAAGAATGTAAAAGTTATCAAAATTAATGAAACAATAAATTATATAAAACAATTTACAATAAAGTAGACGTGTGATGCAGTCACAGTAAGACTTCTAAAACTGAATGTTCAAATGGCAAACGACACATTCACAACATGCAAGTAAGTTATTTTTATTCTACTCTGTTACACACTTCTTCCATGTATATTAAACATACGCAAGTAAATTTTAATATGGGAATGTCTCAGTAGTGATCCGACGAGCTAAGGTAGAATTCAAACTTTCCACGTGATATGCAAAAGCTACGTGAATTATATTTTTGGGAAAGAGTATTTGTAGTTTCTCATCTCCCATTTTCAATAAATGTTTTCAAGATTCTTCTGAACCATCGTTATGATTTATCTGTTCCATATTGTAGTCCTACTACATGCACAATCAATTAGTTTTAAATTGTTAACTATTTATTTTTAATTTATATGAATGCAATTTTCTCAAAAATACATTCAAACCAGGAGTTCACGTTTATTTGATCTTTCATAGGTTATAGATTAACCTTACACAAAGGGTTTGTTCTTCGTGAATTATATGCATGAAACAAACGAGAAGGTAGAAATTTTAAAATAGTACCTTACAAGAACTAAATATAGAAAGTACGAAAGAAGATTGACATACCTGGTTGCCCTCACTTTTCGTCTTATTGTGATCTCTGGCCGACTGCCTCTGAAGCAACCTCGTGTCTTTACCCACTGCTCGGCGACACGCTGACTTTGTTAGAGACCAACAATATTTGATTTGATACGGAGATACCATCTCTTGCCCTACTTTCATCGTGACTTTTGTCACGATTTTCTACATTTTTAAAATGAACTTGTGCTTGAAGAGTGTGCTAAAACTTGTTCGTATAGATATTTAATACGTACGTATAAATATTTAATGTAGGTATTGTAATGGCTTAAAGGCCTTCGGCCTAGCCACATTGCATCAAGTTTTTTTTTTCATTTGTCTATAATAATCACCTATTAAATAAAAAAATATTTAATAACTTACATTTCAATCCTTCACCTAACGATGTGCACTAATTCGAGGACACAACCGAATGGAAATCCAGTTTATTAAAACGAAAATGGGAAAAAAATAACATCTCGTCAATAGAAATAGAGGATACAAGTGTTTGGACTTAATACACAACTCATTGTCATTTCATTACAATCTTTACAATTTTGTTGAGGCTTCAAGTAAAGTACCGCTCAAAATCAAAATATCATTTTCAATCTCACAATGCCTCAGGTTTGTTCAGACTGATCGAGGAATATCAATTTTCGAAAAAATCGGTTGAACGATTCAGGCATTGGCGTTGATCACAGAGACAGAAACAAACGGACACACAGACGTTGTTCGGTCAGTCGTTTTTTTTAGGTCAAAAATCCACAAAGCATGAATTCAGACAGCACAACTTGTTTTAGGGACAAATTTAAATATGAATAGAATTTATTCACTTTTTCGTTACCAGGGCCCGGAAATAAGAGTTTTTTGTGCGAAAAATGCACCGTTTTTTTGCGCACGATTACAATATTTTCTCTTGTTAGTATCGTGCGAGAACATAAAATAAAATAGAATAATGATGTTCAAGAAATAACACATTTTACTTCCTTACCCTTTCTTCGTAAGAAGACAAAGTATTGTAATCATTCGTCGGAATACGGTAAAAGTTTACGTCAAATCAATAAAGCATATTAGAGGTTAGTATTATAAGCGTACTACAAGAAATATTTTTCAGTATCGGTTTAATATATTACCTTCGTGAAACACCTCCATGAGTTAAAATGTTATAATATTAGAGAGATTTTGCAAGACGGGAAATCCAATGTCGTAGTTCGTTAACATTGTCAATAGGAAAAACTGATTGAAGAATGATCTTCAGAAGAATGAGCTTTTGCAAGTTTCTACAACCTACATTTACAAGAACGTACGTAAAACTAGAAACTAGTTGGAACTGAAAACTTCTAACTGTACCTAAAAGCGTTTATTGAACATCTGTGTGTCTTCTAACCCTATTTTTGCTTTCATGTGATAAGCCAAGAACCCTGGGTTTAGTTTAAATGAAAAAATCATAATCTAGCGTCAGTAATAATAGCATTGTTTTCAGACTCGGAAGTCAAAGAATACGCGTTGTTAGGACATCGTATCAGCAAAGTTTAATATTCCATGCTTGGCGTCATAACGCTGTGCAGATGGACACGGCCCCAAACACATTATGTGCAAAAGGTGTAAAGAGAGCGGCGGATGGCCGTGATATTTTTTAAATGACGCATGGAATCATTTTTCAGAAATTTCTTGTAGCGAACACGTAAGTGGTTGGTGAGATGCGAACGGATTTTCAGTATAGGGTGGGTATTGTGGAAGTGATAGTAAGGTGGGTTTTAGTTTGAGATTTGAGAGCTTGATCTTGAGTAAATTTTACTATCAAATTGTAAGTTTTTTTAAATTTAAGATAAATTTACAATCTTTTTTTACAAAATAATAAGTAAATGTGATGTCTATTGTAGAATTATTATATGATTGATGAAGGTATCCCATCGGTATTCTTCATCTTCTTCTTAACAAAAAGCAATTATTATTATTGTAGGTTGACTGCAATTTGAATTGATAATTTGGTGGTGATAATGTTTCAGTTACTTGTTCAGTATCTGTATGGGAGTTGTATGGGTGAGGTTCTGGTTAGACGATGGATATCTGCACTATTGTCAAGGAGGTTGAGGGCTATGTGATGTGGATGGTTTCCAAGACGCTTGGGATAGTTTGGGCTGATTAATTCTATTCTTTCTGAGACAGTGAGCATTTTAAAGTCTTTGTGTAGTGCTGCGTTTGTGATGAACCAAGGCGCTGTCGCAATCATTCTCAAGGTCTTGGACTGAAATCTCTGGATGATGGAGAGATTACTCTTGCTTGCTGTGCCCCAGATTTGAATGCCGTAGGTCCATATTGGGATTATTATGGACTTATAAAGCAATAGTTTATTTTCCAGTGATAGTTTTGAGTGGTATCCTAGTATCCAGTATAGTTTTCTTACTTGAAGTTGTAGGTGCTTATTCTTGGCTAAATTGTGATGTTTCCATGTTAAACGTTTGTCTAGATGTATCGCTAAGTATTTTATACTTTCTATTTGTTATATTGGATTATTGTTGATGTGGACAGTAGGACATTTGTTTCGTCTTAGTGTAAAAGTTATATGGACTAATTTGTTTTCATTGATTATTATTTTCCACTCCTTGGCCCATTTTTCAATCATTGTAAGATGTTGAGATATATATATATATCTCTATCTCTCTATATATCTCTCTCTATCTCTCTCTATCTATCTCTCTATCTATCTATCTATCTATCTCCCTATCTCCATCTCTATCTTATAGATGCTTGAAGACCTGTTGGACAAAACACGTATAATCGACTTGCATCATACGTAATGTAGATCAAGTGGCGTGATCCCAGTGAAGCGCTGTCCTGAACAGGATGGATCACGTAGTGCTCGAGGTTGACGATTGGTGTCGCTGACGACGCCAGCCTGTTCACTCCACCGCAAAACAAAGTGGCTGCCTTGGGCAGGCTTGTCATTCACATATATATGGTTGTTGGCATGTGTGTCGTTAGAAATGAGTGCCGGCACTCATATTAGCACATTGACGGCTGTGGCACTACACTGTACACCAAATGCAATGATTGGGCACAACACACTGTCTCTGATTAATGTGATAGCCTGAATAGTATGAGTTTTTCTCACACGGCATGAATACGTTATCATTAATGTAACGAATGTAAGAATCAACTGATGTCACTGCAACGCCTCTGACCGGGAGGTCGTAGGTTCGAGTCCTGATGGCGGCAGGATTTTTGACACTAGCTCTTCAGCTAAGTCGAATTCAGTCGCTGTCTGGAGGAGAATTCTAGCGGCGAGCTGCTCTGATCGGTAGTTTTCCGTGGTTTCTCCGATCAACACCAGGCGAATGCCGGAGCAGTACCCTACCAAACGGGCCACGGACCGCGTGCGATTTGTCCTTCCTCCTCGTTGTCCTATCCTCTCCCCCTTACACACACACTTACACTAGCATGCACTACACTACCACATATTCCGGGAGGCCGGTCGGGAGCTTAGGGCTTGTCCCGGCTGGGATGGTGCCCCGCTGGTGGGAGAGTCCTGGTTAGGGGGAAACCCCAGTAGCCGACGGTAGGTCGGCGCCGGATCTCGCCATCCAGCGGGGGACGATCACCGCGCATCTCCCAAGAAAAAACATGCACTACACTAAGGGGACTAATGACCAAAGCAGTTGACGCGCCCGGAAACGCGAAAAAATCAATCAATCAATCCAACGGTACTCCTGACGACAGCAGAGGTACCATACACTGTACAAAAGCATTTGTGGAAGTTCACAACAGTTTCCTTCTTCGCAACGAGGAACTCAATCACAGCGCGCTATTTGCAACGTACGTCGTCTACAGCCGCCATTTTAACAGCTCGTTAAGGAACTGTCATCTGTAGGAGAAACCAGAAACTTCGTACACTAACGCTAGAAAAACGAAATCTTGAAGGGTGAACAACTACAGCTGTCTACCATTATTATCAAATCAAATCAAATCAACGAAAGTAAGAAGTGGTCGCATAGAATGAGCGACTTGCTCACGCAGTTGTAGTTAATTTAAGTGTTCACGAGACCGTTAGGTACATTTTTGAATCATGCACATGTTGCGAAACAGTTTGTAGGTTTGTAAAGTTGTTAAATTTAACACGTGGGTGCAATTACATCACGCCACATTAAATAAAACACGGAAATAATTACAGAACAGCTGTGCATATAATAATACGTTTACTGTATGAGAGTACAAACACCGAGAGTTCAAGTGATCGTTTAAAGTAATTACCGTTAACTGGTACAATTGCAGAAAACCATGATGGCGTGATTTGAATAACACAGATGCACATCTTAACGGCCAAGTAGTTTTGCAAAAAGCCATATAACGACAAGTTCACCGTATAACAGTAGAAACACTGATAATTCAAGTCATTGTTGAAGAAATTGCCATTGGCGAGTATAATTACGAAAAAGCATGACGGCGTAAATTGAGTAAAATGAAATGGGCACCAGCAAGAGAGCACACGCAGCACATGGCTAGACCAGCCCGCAACTGGCTCGCGACTGGCGGCGAAGATGGCGGCTGGATATGGCGGCGAAGCGGCGTTGCCCCGAGCGCCAAGCGTCAGAGTGACCAATTGGGTTGCTATGTTTAAAGTGACATATTAGAGATAATATAATTTTATTTATATGAAATAGTAAGGCGTACCAAACTCGAATTATGGCAGCAGGATGTGTTCAGAAACGTGCAATGGATAATATATAAAATAAATGTTAGAATTGTAGCAAGTTCTAACATATAGTCTTAGAATGTAACCCAACAATTGGACTATAACATTTTTGTATTATTTATATTAGGAATGGGTAATATATGGCCAATACATCGCCCGGATGATAACTAATTGTGTAGTATAATAACTGGATAGGATTGTGTATGATAATTTCTTGATAATCATTGTAGACTTAATGTACGTGTAATCTCCAAATCCTTAACAAATACGTTACTTTATTTCTGATATATTTGAATTAACTTGAACAGAAATTAATCATAAAGTTCCTGCCATATTATATTGGTACTATGGCTATTTATTTTTCATTCTCCCCATGCTTATTGGGTATTCGGGTATTATTCTTGAATTCGTGTAGAGTGAAAGCGCCGAAAACTACGTAAAGTGTTTGCTGTAAACACATTTGTCGTAGACGACAAAACAGGGAGAATGACGGGACCCGTAGATCGAAATGCTGTCACTGGATGCCGGCGCATGCGCAAAAGAATTATGTTCAGAATTGACGTGTTACATCTTTCAAATTCACGACTTGCGAAAACTCTTTAATCTAACTCAATCTCGTTATTTTCGCGACACATTTACGTTATCGAATATCTACGACCTATCATAAATAAGCTAAAATTTACTGGTGAATGTGGTGCTAATTTGGCTGTTGGTCGTATTTGATGTCGGCGACATCAAAGCAAAGCAATGCGGTGGCGGGGGCGGCGGGGGCGTGCCACCCTTTTCAGCCGAATGCTTCTGCGCTTCAGCTCTATCAGATTCACCAGTTCCGTTCCCACTCTCACTCTCACGCCACACACACACACACGCCCATAGTGCAGTTCCCTGGAGCCAATGACGTCATCTGTAACGCGTTCTCTAGGTTGCTCAGTAACTACCAGTCAGGTCGCTCAACAAATATTAAACTAGTGGTGCTAAAGCAGCACGTACATATTCCTTTAGTAATGGAAATTAAATAGTTTCAAGTGAAAATTAAATAGTTTCAAGCTATAATTTTGTTTACTCAAAACTTTAAATGAAAATATATTTCTGGAATTGAATTCATTGTTTGAGGTATGCAGTGTGTTCATGAACATATGGGATGAGTTTTAGCCTTACAATATTCTTTGTAAGCAGTATGCAGGAAAGTAAAATAATTAAAAGTTAATTAATAATACAATACTGATCGCTTGATTTATTGATTGATTGATTTTTTCGTGTTTCCGAGCGCGTCAACTGCTTCGGTCATTAGTCCCGTTAGTGTAGTGCATGTTTTCTTCTTGGGAAATGGCGGTGATCTTCCCCCGCCGTCGAGATCCGGCACCGACCTACCGTCCGCTAGTGGGGTTTCCCCCTAACAAGGACTCTCCCACCAGCGGGGCACCGCCCCAGGCGGGACAAGCTCTAAGCTCCCGACCGGTGTCCCGGAATATGTGGTAGTGTAGTGTATGTGTAAGGGGAGAGGATAGGACAAGGAAGAGGAAGGACAGATCGCGCGCGGTCCGTGGCCCGTTTGGTAGGGTACTGCTCCGGCATTCGCCTGGCGTTGATCGGAGAAACCACGGAAAACTACCGATCAGAGCAGCCGGCCACTAGAATTCTCCTCCAGACAGCGACTGAATTCGACCAAGCTGAAAAGCTAGTGTCGAAAATCCTGCCATCAGGACTCGAACCTAGGACCTCCCGGACAGAAGCGCTGCAGTGACATCAGATACTGATCGGGTTGGCAAACAAATGCAAATAGATCTAAAAATATATAATAGTAATTATTTAACACTACGGTACTGTAATATTCTACAAATATCTAAAACTATACCTTCATACTTATTATCATAGTTACAGGAAGACGCCGAAACAATTTTGAATTTTTTTCACATTTCGAAAAATCAGGGTTTTCATTCAACATGAGATTTGCGCCATGCTCTTCAGCGTCCTTCAGACAATCCTACACAAAATTTAATCAAAATCAATGGCGCCATTTCTTTGGAAATTTTGAAAATGTCCCAGGGGATTCATGTAAAGTGCTCCTCAAAATTAAAATACAGGTTTCAAATTCAAGGAGCCGCGACATCCGTCATATCGATTGAGGAATATTAATTTCGAAGAAAATCAGCTGAACAGTTTAACCGCTTGCGTTGTTCGCAGACGGACAGAGAGACGTTTTTATAAATAAAAGTATTCAAAGTTTTTTATGACACTCATTTATTCCAGCAGTTGCCCAACGTTGCAACTGCAGAGGTAATTCAATGGGATAGCAGTTCCCTTCTTTAAGCACCTGATGATGTAACAAAACTAGTTACGAAACGTTGTGCAATTTCTGGAATAAATGAGTGTCATAAAAACTTTGGATACGTTTATTTACAAACATATACTGACAATCAAAAAGAAATATTGATTTAGAGAGACGTTTTGCCGTCATTTCATTTCTCAGTATCAAGGACCTACAAACCAGGGACTCTGCCTACACCATGTGTTAGAGATCTTTTTCTAACTTTAGCAGAATATTAATTATTTATTATTATTAATTATTTATCCACTTTTTCTTTGCCCGGGCCAGAGTTTTTCGGCCGAAAATTCGCCGTGTTTTCGCATAGCATTGCATAACTTTCTCTTCTTAAGAAGTTCTTTCGTAAGCGAGAGAAAGTAAAATTCTTCGTCGGCGCGAGATATCGACTCATTAACCTTGGTGATATTCGTCGGCTAATGAAGTGGGAATCAACTCTTGTAGGAGTATTTACCTGCATTTACGTTTATTAACCTTGCAGTTACCTATTTACCTATTTACCTCGTCTAGTGCACAGGTATCTTGTGCAATCCTAAATAAAAATCACTTCATCAAAAGTATTATATATAGTCGTATATTCAATGTGAAGAAATGTATTATATCGAATTTCAATCATACATATCGTATTTGTATTTAATATTACATTAAAAATGTTGTCATGCTAACGATGCCAACAGCTGACATCTCTCCCCTCCTCACTTTCTACTAGGTTGATAAACGCGTAATGCTGCATCTGGACACTCAATGTCAAAAAACGCTCCATTTAGGTCCTGACGTAGCTGCTGCAAACTTGGCTAGTATATGTTGCACGCCATCGATTAAGACAATGATGTATTTTTAACGGTCGAATGACGTTGGTCCCACCGGCCGTGATGAGAGGGATCCAACATGCCGTGACAGCCATTGTGGCATTGGGTAGCATCTCTAGGTTGCCACGTCTATTACCCCCTACGCGACGCCATCGGTTGTAAGTTGCCCAGTTAGATGAGTTCAAGAGGGTCCATATCTCGGTACTTTGGGAGGCCGGATAGTCATGACGCCATCATGGTGGAAATAACACCATGGACGCCATGTTGCGCGCCGCACTGGTCGTAAGTGCACCATCGTCTTCCGCTGCTGGCGGCAAGGGATAGAGGAAGGAACGCATACACAACTGGAAGAATTTTGGCGTCCGCCAGTTACAACGAGATGGGAGGAACGACGCCACTCAAGAATTGATCCAACGGCAACAACATCTGTGAGCTGTGAGCCTACTCTTCCACATCCTCTAAATGCCTTTACCACTGGCAAGTTTCAGCAACTAAATTGTTCCTACATAAAATAATTATCATAAGTGAAAACTAACATCACTATGTGTAAAAATGTTTAAACAAAAGTTTATTTTAATGTTTCATTATGATGTTCCCTTCACAAATCACTTTGATGTAAAAGCTTTGACTGCAAAAATCCAAAATTTAAAATGAAAGGGGAGTTCAGTGCTTTGTGAAATTGTTAGTATGTTTTAATGTATAGTAATGTTTTGTGTATCGAAAATTAATTTTGCGCTCCGGATGCAGAAATCAAGAAAAGTTGGTGCTCGCGCACAAGACGGTGCGCACTCTATGGCGAAGCCTACAGTTCGATAGCAATATGCGCTCCACCAGACAGCAGGCTGTGGGAGCGAGTCTGGGCCAGCAGCGGCGGGGCGTACATAACGAGCGGCCTGGCTCTCGGTAAAGCAGATTAGATTTGGACTGTGCTTGAGTGCGTTGAAGTTGTTATTGTCGGTTCCGTTACGCTGACTACGCAAGTGCTCTGTTTATTCTGATGGAATTGTTTAGTGACTAGGCCCCGAACTTGTACATCTAGTGGTAAAACGGCGAATGGCTACGGACTTGATATTATCTCTTCTGGTCTACCCCGACTTTGTTTACTGTACGTTTTGGATTGTGGCATTTTAGTAATGCTTAAAGCTCAATACACACTTACTTTTTTCGCAGGACTTGCCACACCATTTTCGTTGCGACTCCTGCCACTCAAACCTCAGGTAGGGATGGCAAAAAACATCTTTTTTTTTGTAAAACAGCGATATTTTCCACTAGAGACATTTGTATATTAACAACAATGTTTTCTTTTCTATGTTTTTAATATGGATTTATTTTTCCAGAAATATCAATATTTAAAAAAATTATATATTATCTTTTTTGATCATTTTGAACGTGGTAATACCATTAAACTATATTTTGAACTCAGACTTTATACAGTATTGTTTAGAAAATTAAAGTGAATTCTTTAAGGCAAACTACTCTACTTTAAGCAATATTAATCTATTTTGTACATTAGACACAGCACGTTTCCTTTGATGATTTAGGAATGGCAGTTAAAAATGGAGTAATAACAAAACACGATGTTCTTTACTTTTATTTTCTTCTTTACATTTGATAAACATTATCATTAACATGTTACGTATGTGTAACCAAGCAATAAAATATACCGGTATTTCATTTAAGTATCCTAATTAAAAGTGTAAACAGAATGGATAAATACCATTTGTTTTATCACAATTAAAACATCGATATTTTCAACATCTATTTTTTTGTCGATATTTTGATCCACATCGAAACCCTTTTGGCGATGTATCGAAATATCGATGTATCAATGTTTTAATAAAATTTGTCACCTCACCAACGCCAAAAGCGTCGCTTCCCCTGATTTCAATAACGAAGTACGTGGAACTAAACAGATTGGCAGCGAGTCGTTTTTCGTGACTGACCCCAGTTTTGCGTTGGCAGCATCGATCATCACTGTTACTCGTTCGTGTCTGGAGGTACAATTAGTGATGGTAAATTTTACCAAAACATCGATACATTGATTTTGAGACACACAAAATGTTTTCGATGTCAATGAAAACATCGACGAGAAAACATCGATGTTTAAAACACACGTTTAATTATATACTAATAAATATGTTTTTTTCTAATCCATTTTTAATTACAGTACATAAAAGGGATATATTTTATTGTTTAGTTACCAGCATGTTAGTAGTATGTAAACATTATTGTCGAATGTAAAGGATAAAATTAACACTTAACAATATTGTGTTTTGCTATCGATTTCGTGTTTCAGTGTCGATTCAGGCAATGACACGCCCGGCGATATCACATTCGTAACACAAGCAGCTCCCAAACTTGCTCAGATTTCACAGGTGAAATGTTCAGCGTGATAAAGAGGATGACGCAAAACAACGATATTGCTGTGGATTGCTGCTACTCTACAACTTGCTTACACCCGTTTATTTAAAAAAATTATATTTAAAAAAATTAAAATTAAATAAACATCGATGTGTTTACAACAAAAATATCGATGCGAAGAAAACATCAAAAGCAAAATATCGATGTTAATATGTCGATGTTTCTGATGGAAAACATCGATGTTTTAAAAACATCGATGCTTTTTTGCCATCCCTAGCTACAGTAGGAAGCGCCACGAAGAGCGGTTGAATATATTCCATTGCAGCCCATCCCCAGTTTAATTCAATTGTACGCGATATCCTACGGTGCCCGTTCCCAATAGTGGTCCTCATATGTAACATTGGCAGTAGTCCTACTTCAACAAAATGCTCTCCTTATTCAGCTGCAACTTTGAAAGCGGGTCTTGCAACTTTGGATTCTCTACTTCATCGCTAGACCTCACCGTAATTGACAATGTTCGGAGAGCTTTGGAAGATGCCATCAGTTCTCTATCCCTCCAATTTACAAGAACTGCGCGTCCAGGAGAAAGCTGTTTGAAATGGTCCCTCAAAGAACTTCACTGGAAACGTGTACAACTCCATTTTGCGACGTCTAGGCGCGTGATTCCCAACATGGTGCCCTGTCCAGACATCATTCTAACATATATATTCAGTTGCCTTGGAAAAATGTTGGTACCCCAAAAGTTAAATAGTAATTTCTAATATAGATAGCATCTAATATCCCGTCAGCAACGATTGCAATCCGCCATATCATTCTGGATACATAATTTTGAGTAATGAAAGTATATTTACATCATGCCGTTAACACCATCGTAACACACTACATAGTGATATTCAAGATCTATCAAATTCTTTGTTTAGAGATATTGTGACTTAAAAAAAAGCGATATAGAAATCGATTTGGAAATAACCGAAGTCACCCATCCTTGGAAATTACACGGGTGGCAGAAAATCTCTTATTTCAGAGCCCTGATAACAAAAACGTGAATGAATCCAATTGCTAAATTTAGAAAAAATCCTGTAACACTTTAGTGTAGCCAGATTCTTTATTTTGTGGGTCCTTGATACCGAAATATTCTGCACCATTCCCTCAGAGACCTGCACCATTCTCTAAAACGTCTTTCACACTATCTAACAACAAAATTTAATCAAAAACAATGGAGCCATTTTTTTGAAAATTTGGAAAATGTCACTGAGGCTTCATGTAAAGAAACCCGTCCTAAAAATTAAAATATAGGTTTCAAATTCAAGGGGCCGCGACATCAGCCAAATTGATTGGGGAATATCAATTTTGGAGAAAATCGGCTGAACGGTTTTGCCGCTGGCGTTGTTCGCAGACGGACGGACTGCAGGCGGACAGACGTTTTGACATCATTCGATTTTCCAGTGTCAAAGAGCCACAAAGTATGAATTCTGGCTACACTTCGTGATAGAGGATTTTTTTAATTTAGCAAATGGATTTATCCACTTTTTCGTTACCAGCTCCCTGTAATAAGGGTTTTCCTGCTGAAAATTCGCCGTTTCTCCACGCAGAATTACTAAACTTTCTCTCTACTCCATAGCGAGAAAGTAAAAGTAATGGCTTTACCTATAATTCCGCGGAGGTACGCACTCCCTTTTATGAGCCCCTTTTACTGAAACAATGTTCGTGGCACGAGCGTGCCGCCGGCAACTGCACAGCACGGAGCGTCCTGTCACCGTCTCTGCGTCCGTGAATGGCTTGCCACTCAGTATTGCCAGGTAAAGTTATTCATTTCCCACTAGAAAGCGCTGCAAAAAAAAACACCAAAACGTCCAAAAGACACCACATTCAAATAAATTAATATTTCATGTTCATATATGAGGAAATATAGAAATTAAAGAAATACTAAAAATAGTATTAATAGTTTATGATGACACTTATATTTCACAGTGAACACCCATATTTGTAATGCAAGTAAATACCTCTAAAACTATTTACATAACAATGTGCATTTATACACATTTTGTATAAGTTTGGTTTTAAGCAGTTTCACTCTATGTAAGACATAAAACTTAGAAGGTATGTTTGTCACACTCATTGTAATTACTGAAAATGCGATAATGATAACTCTTTGTAGACCTTTCCTTCAAGCAAAATCCCAGTTTCATTTCTCGTTTATTGCTGTGATTTGTTTCTTTTCATCAAAAGTATTGCCTTCTTCTACCTATATTTGGTTGTGACAAATAACCGTCCAATTTTAAACGAGGGAATTCATTCAAATAATCTTACACGTCTATAAGTGTTTTACTATGATTAGTTATATTTGAAAAAATATATCTGTCATTATCATAAGCAACTCTTTTTGGTTTTTGTGATACAAAATATAGTTTTTAAAGAAATGAACATTTAAAGAACTCAATGACCCCCCCCCAAAAAAAACAAATTAATTTGCCCCCTAAGAATCTACTAAGGAGACCCAAAACAACTAAATTTAGGGAGAAAACCCCTAAGTTGGCAACACTGTTTCCGCGAAGTGAGATGCTCTCCGCCTGGGCGTGTGCGGCACGTGGGTGGGACATGGAGGTTGGGGTGGGGGGAGGTGTGTAGGGGGAGGAGAAGAGGGGGAAAGAGACCGCCTGCCGCGCGCGGAGCGTCTCATCGGATTTCACGCTCAGCTGCGGCCGCGGCGTCTTTGAGCAACGCTCCGCGGCGACCGCCCCGCTTTGCTCTCCTTGTCGGCTCCCACTACGCTCCGCCACTAACCTTCTCTTCATTCATGTCCTTTTGTTATCATTTACTGATGTACATGACAATACTTCTCTATTGCAATGTATTACACTTTACACGCTGCTGCCCACGTGATTGTTAAGCACGTTTTACGCTACGCTCTGCAAAACTTTTTATTGATGAAAGATTTTCTTGTGAGTATGAGTGTGTTCTATGTCCTGATTTGGACATGGTTTTTAAGTATCCTATTGTTAAAACGTTCTCCCTCAAGTTTGGGTATGCTTTCGCTATGTCGCTACCTTGGAAAAATTTGATTTACTTGTCCGAGATGACGTTCGAGTAATAATTCCAGCCGATATTTCACAATTGCAAGGGCAGTAGCGAAGACGCGTTAAATGTTTCATGGTGCGGCGGGTTGCGTAGAGCTTCTGTTCAGGAGCGCTTAAACGCAAAAAAATCATCAACGTGCGTCCATGTGTGAGAGACATACCACATTCCCATTGTATTATGCCTTTATTCTTCGCACGCAATACGTTTTATCGCAATCGGATGAACGGTACGGCAGCGCATAAAATACCAACAAACAGTGATTTTATATATTAGTGATTTTTAATAATAAACAATCAAATTCGTAATATTATTTTATCAACGACGATGCTACAATGTTTGCTTGTTGATTGTAATGTTCGATCGAGACTTTAGTTAAAATTGGACGACAGGAGTCGTAATTAGGGCTGTGTTCCAAAATCGATGACATTTGGTAACCCTAGTGGATGACAAAGTTGTGGGAGGAAATGTCAAAGGATATTGACGAAGAATCGTCCAGTCCGTGGGCCGCGGTTTAACCATTCTTTTGTCGAGACACGACCACCATTTTGTTGCTAAAGTGAAAAAGTAGACTTGCTCTGAACCTTTCAGTAAATTTTTGTCCAAGAGGTCGGCATGCACAACGGTGAGTGTAAATGTTCAAACCTCGACCGGTGTGGACGTACATTCTAATCGCGCTTGAGTAGTTTCTCAAAAGTTGAAAGATGCATGAAGCTTTTTGTAATTGAAAAAATTTCGTCAAAAGAAGAAAAATGTTGTACAAGTACAGTCGTTTTATTAGTAAATCTAATATATACAGTTACTTACTGCACACAATTCATTTTTTTATTTAAAAAAATTTACAATCTATTTTTAACAAAATAATAAGTAAATGTGATGTCTATTGTAGAATTAGGAATTCATTGACAGAGAAAATTCCCGGATGTAAGTGTTACGTGTCTATAAAGTTTCTAAAAGTCTTTTAAAACGTTAAAGTCTATTAAATGTTTTATTATTACTTTCCCATTATTGTTTAATGACCATATTATTAAATTCGTAACAATTTTCAAGCGATACTTATAAAAAGAATAAATAGTAAAAATCATTTAGCATTTTTTATGTTTAAATTGTTTGGTTGCAACATCAAAATCCGTGTTCTTCGCTTACGCAATTGATGAAGATCAATGCATTCACCCGACTAAAAGAGTTAAGAAAATTCAAGAATACGGGCTTTCAGGAGTTCACTGAAACGGCCGACAAAAGCAGTCAGCCCATCGACTTTTCATGCAGCCAATAGTCGCCTCCGATTCTGCTGCTTATTTGCTGGCGGTCATTTTGGTGACGAACGTAGAACGTCCCTCTGTTCGAAGCTTCAGACGACAGCCTCAGAACTGCATACAACTGTCACAAATGCATTTAATACTTTCAAACATCTGTAAAATAAGATCTATTGTATTGAAACGTTTGTGCTATCGATCGTCTCTTAATATTATCACGGTGTTCGATAACGGACCCAATGTTATACCTTTATTACTTTATGACACCTGATAATTGTGTAAAATAATTTTGTTTTTCATCTGCAAGAAAAACTATTAGGCAAATAATATTTATTCTCCAAAGAACCTGTACATCCATTATTGAAAACAATACAATGTATTGTAGAGTCGTAGGCTTCTGCGGCCGGAGTCGTTGAATTCTTGGGTGTCCGGGATTAGCCGCGTCATGGTCAATGGAGCTGACGTTTTGGCCGTCTTGCTGTGGCCTTCGTCAGAGCTATACTTTGGTATAGCTTTGGTATATTGCTATAGCTTTGGTATATGCCGCGGCTAATCCCGGACAGCGAAGAATTCAATACAATGTATTGCTTGCGGGAGAATGGTCCACACATCCCAATTGCGCGAATATGACATAGCCAAGAAAGAATGGAGTATTCATTGCAAGTAATGAGGTAGCGGCATTGGTGGTTATTTTTATGTTTAATATTTTTATTTGTGGTAAGTTTATAATAAAAATACATTTCAGACACTATAGTTTCTAGGCTCGTGCATCCTCGGCCTTAGAAACTTGACAGAAAAGGTTTTTTTTCTACTTCTCATTACAAAATTATATTGAATTACCGTTAAACAGATGAATTAAGTAAGGGTTCATGTTATACGGGAAATGCAGTGTAGTAATTCACAGCGTGACACCATTATAGGCATCTTCAAAGTCACCGAAACACATTTTTCGCCAAGAAACGTTCTTGACTACAATAGAATGAGATTTGTATCTCTGTATGTGCCATTAAACTCTCCAAACTCTTTTTATGTGCTCAAAACCCTCAAATCAGATTTGCTTCAATAATTCTGCAAGAATGATCGAGAAGGATCCGGAAAACTTATCAGTATACTAGTAGACCAAAACGCGTCAAATGACATCTCACTTGCCCCGAAAATGGATCGAAAGATATCTAACTTGATTACGCACTTTTTAAACTATTTTCTTAAGCGAATGCTATAAGGATTTTTGTTTCAAGTGTGAAGTGTGAAGATTGGATGAGAGATACCAAACTCTTATACCATATTGGAGTGAATGAATAAATTGGATAAGACGATCACCATGGTATCTGTTGGTTTGTTATCGGATGGAGAAAAAGCAAAGAAAGCTAAAGTAATTCGTGAAAACCTTCTTCTTCTTCCGCTAAAAACCGTGTTCAATTCACCGAATAAATTTAAATAAAAACTCGTGAAAGAGTAAAGTTGTTTGGTGAAAGTAAACAGTTTGGCCCTTACACAATGATAATCGTACATTTTAAAAGTCATGTTTCGCTCAAAGTAGATTGATCGTTCCCAAGCTCTCTTAGGTAAACCAGAAAGAAAAATGCAACACAACCGAAAGGAGGGATATTTTCTCTAGTGCAGGGGATGTCCAACTTGCAAGTTCTCGAGGGCCACAGCTAAAACATTTCGTATGATTGCGAGCCACATTTACATTATTCGGGAGATCTACACATGCCTGCCAAGATTTTCGACCCTAGCTTGTCAGCTAGGTTGAATTCAATCGCTGACTGCAGGAGAATTCTAGAGGCGGGCTACTCTAGTCGGTAGTTTTCCGTGGTTTCTCCGATCAACAACAGGCGATAACGGAGTAGATCCCTAACAAACGGGCCACGGACCACGCGCGATCTTTCCTACTTCTTCCTTGTCCTATCCTTCCCCCTTATACACTAACACATATTCCGGGAGACCGGTCGGGAGCTTAGAGCTTATCCCGGCTGGGACGGCGCCCCGGTGGGGGGAGATACCTGGTTAAGGGAAACTCCGCTAGCCGACGATAGGTCGGCACCAAATTTCGCCATTCAGCAGGAGAAAGATCACCGCCACCTTCAGATGGAAAAACATGCACAACACTTACGGGACAAATCACCTCAGTAGTTGACGTGCCCGGAAACACTAACCAACCAATCTACACCTGCCTTCCTCAAATTGTCGATCGGGGGGGTGAGAAAAGAGGATGGTAAATTCTTAAATCTAAACTTATCCAATTTTTACATTAAGTGGTAGTTGCCCCCGTCAGGGTGCGTGAGCTAAGAGCAATTTTCTCGCATGACGTAGATGCAAGGGGTTTTCACTTTTGATAAATACCTTTTCTGGGGACAAATACCCTGCATGAGGCCCGCGGGCCGTTGGACAACCCTGCTATCGAGCAACGGACGGGCTCATTCGACGACGCCGTGAAGCCGAAGAAGCCTTGATGTAGCCGGAAAAACGAGAGATTCGCGAAGACTATAAAAGCAAAGAGAGCGCTGTTTATGCAGCACTTGTCAGGTAGAGGGCGGTTTCGACAGGGGCGCTCGGAGGGGGGGAAGCGGGAGCGGAAAGGCCCGAGTTGCTCTCTGGAGCGGAAGTGACGCAGCCATGTGCACCTAACGCGGTTCCGGGAGCAACCGGGCGCTGTGGAGGCCTCCACGCTGGTCGCTGGGCCGATACAAGTCAGACGAGCGGCGTTGCCAAAATGAAATCCCGCGTGCGCGTGGGCGGAAAATCAACAGCTGTATGAATATTGGTCTCGGCAATGAAGAGCTACGCGAGCAATTGCCCTAGCTACTCAGCAATGAAGGAGAATGGAACTGCATGAACGGAAGGAACATAGCTCTTTCACGTGGGGTTCGTACCGCAGCATCAGGCTTTTAAGGTAAATAAGCGCACAAATGGCTGGCAGAACAGTCACTTCTCTGTAAAAGTAAGTCAAAAAAATAATTGAAGGGTTCATTAAAAGTTATAAATCACAATTTTGAGTTATTGGATTTGAACAAATTGTGATGTTTCTGCGAAGCCCTTCCTTTCATTCGTTATTTCATTCTCGCATACCACTGAAGTAGTTTAAAGAAAGTCGTGTAATAGTGCAGCAAATATACGGCAATATTTCGACACGATCTCGAATTGTGGTCTCTGATTTCCAAAAAGTGGATAAGTCTTGTTAATATATGTGGATAGTAATATCTATCAATCTATTTAATAAAAAATATGCGTATTCACCTTTTAGTAATGAATGTAATCATAAAAATTTTAAACATTTTTAATGTTTATTTTATAGAATGAATTTAATTTATAATATGGCATTTATATAAAACCTATATATTATTATCTAGCCTTCCATTTATCAATCATTCTCAAAGCCTCTTTGGACCTACTTTTACAGCTGTGATGCATCAGTAGCATATCCAATATCCAAATTATCCAACGATTTCAGTCTAAAGTGTTGAAAACATTGCGAATCCCCCCTGGGTTGTTCTAAACCAAGTAATTTAGAGTGATTTTAAAATTCCAACGGTTAGGGAAGAAATAAAAAATTATAGTCATATATATGTTCAAATTGAGAATGACATACCAATACTTTAATTATAAATTTATTGGATAACAGTTTAGAAATAAGACGTCTTAAGAATTCAAGCCTCTGAATTTCACTTATAGTGTTTGAAGTGTTGTCATGGATATGTGTATCAGTTGTATTAATGGAGATATACTAATGAGTATTTTCTTCTATGAATGTTAATTATGTACGTGAACAAATTTACTAATTGGCATGAATCAATTGTTAATAAATGTGAACTAAAAGAAGCCATCCAAACCAATGTCTTCTTTTCAAGAAATCAATTAATTGCTAACAACAAGAACACCTCTCTTCTTTTTGCTCTTTATTGTAGATGCTTTGTAGTTTTGGTAAAGTTTATTTTTACTTCTACATTGTAGCTGCGTGGTGGAGGCAGGTACAGAGTCTCCCAGCAAAGTCCAAGGAGACGGAAGTTTGGAGGTTTAAAGGAAGACATTCAGAGAATTTTAATGCGGATTACCTTTCTGGGTAGAATCACTAGAATCTGACAAATTCCTGCATCGATCTATTGATACATCTTGCGGAGAATTATTATTCCTATCTCGATCAGCTTTCCTGATCCATTGAGCAAATGCTGAGATGGCCCCTTCTTTTGCTTCTGGACATAAATGTAAATTCATTTTCTGTGCACGTCTCCTAGAATTCAGTGGGAAATACAATTATTCAAATTTTCGTTTCCATGTTGTCGCAGTAGGAAGTATTATTCCGAAGGACAACATGAATAAGAGCCAAAATTTATTGCCTTTTTATCCTTAAAATATATTTTATTACATGGGATCTTTTTTCCCCCAAAATTTAAGTATAATATGACTTAGTGTAGAGATCACAGAATTTTGAAAATGTGCACACAATTCATTTTTCCCCATAGCACGTCTTACACAATTTTTAACTGTTTTTTGACGTAAAATAAATAAAAAGAGGTAGATCTTGGTCAGTTATGTGCAGGATCTGTGGTCCTGAGTACGCGAGAGCAAGGCATTTCCTCGTGCTTCAATACGGAGAAACGCACGAGTACTTGTTCGCACAATTCTTTAAAATACTATTATTATTTGTGTTTGTGTTCTGGTAAGTTGCTGGAGCGGGAACCATCTCGCATTTGGGAACGAAGAAATTGTTGTTTGAAGTGTGTATTATGTATTTGCTGAAGTAGCAACCGAGATATTAGTAGGTAGTAGTAGGTACTCACCAAACACTAACTCATTGAGATCTGGTCTGAACGTTCAATTCCCTAAAGTATAATAGAGATTTGACCGGACCAGGATTTAATGTTTTTACATCTTAAAACGGCCTGAGGGATCGGTGGAGTCTTTCAAATATTCGATTGCTTTGTGTGTGCCAAAAAGTTGCAGGCGGTGAATAATTCCCATTAGTCTGCAAACATAACTAAAAAATGACGATACAAATTGTCTGCCTTTATGTGTAGTGTTTGTTAGGAGGATGCCAAAGCAAGCAATCCATTATTAAACAAAGGCGGCGATGATTTGTTTACAATGATGTCTCGTAAAGTAATAATTTTCGGCAAGTGAGTGAAGCAATCAATACTGGTTACACAATCCTTATAACTCCTAGAAGGGGGTAACGTTTCGACTATATCCTTGTGTTCGTGAGCGAAACGCAGGGTGTGTGAAAATTGCTGTAGGGGAGCATGTAGTTCATGGCGGGATATTTTGGATCGCTGAAATCTTAAACAAGCATGAACCAATGGAGTTTGCCTCAAACGAAACGTGATAAGATTAATTTGACGGTAGACCGTAATCTAGGGTGCACCATCGAGTGTTAAGTAGCGAATATTGCATGTCGCGCAAGGATGGTGGCAGATAGAGGCGAGAAACATTAATACTAGTATCGCACCACATGTGACAATCATAACCTGGTACTATATGTTGCATGTAGGAGAAGAATTTGTGCAGTTGAGAATTTTCTACAGTTTTTGTTTTTCACCTTCTCTATGAGATAATAAAGCATATAAGTAAATAAATCCATTAAGTTGCATAATAACCACATTAGCAAGTACATTGTTCGATCGGTAAGTATGACGAATATCAGAAGTGAATTGAGCAATAGCAAGCGGTGCTAAAACAGTACATACATTCTTGCATTATTTGTAAATTTTCAATTTTCGAATATTCAGAGGTTTCAATGAAAGTGAGACCCACGTAATTGTTTTGAGTGTACTTTCTCCTGTCTGTGAAAAAAAGTTGAAGAAAAATTTGAAAATGGTTTTTGATAAAATGTTTTTTTTAATAAATTGCATTTATTTCAATCCCAAATTTCGCTCAAACTACTCGTTCTTTTTCAAAAAACTGTATATGATATTTTTTAAAGAGCTGATCTTTTCGACTTTGTCTAAGGCAAACATCTCTATCTTCAATTTTGTGGTTTTGAAATGTTAACATGTTTGCTAAATTCGAAAATACAGAGTTAACAGAAAATGAAACTAGCATTATATTTTTTACCGTCTCTTGATATATTCGAAGAGAAAATTTAAAGCAAAAATTTCGTGCCTTTTATAGAAAAAAATATTTACAAAATTTCGAAATTGCCTATATTTTGCACAAAATTAGGGGAACACTACTCATATTATCGAAAACTTGCACTTGACGTTATTTCAAGATCTCATTCTTAACCTTCCAATGTTTCTCTTTCCTCTAGACTTGTAATTCAGGGCTTGCACTGGAAGTCTGTCTTGCGGCATATTTCCAATGTGTGTCACCCATTGCTGTCTGTACTTCTTAATGTTTTTATGTACTGTTTCTTTCCGCCCTACTTCTCTTATTTTTTCACTTTTTATTTGATCTCTTAATGTACAGCTCTTTACTCCTCTCAAAAATCGCATTTCTGCTGATTCAATCCTCCTAAAAGCTTCTTGTTTTTGAACCCAAATTTCACATCCATACAGTAAAACTGGGACGGCCATAATATCATAAAATTTTAATTGTGTTTCTTTTCGGGCTTTCTTTTTAAACGTTCTACTTACAGTTCCACAAACTGCTTGAAATGTATGAATCTTGCTGGTGACTTCCATCTCTCTTCCATATGTAATCTCACACCTTAGGTAGCTAAAATGCGTCACTTGTTCTAAAACCATCCTTCCAAATTCCAACTTTCAATATTAAAGTTGTAGGAAGACGCCCAACAAAATTGCACTTTCCCAATTTAAAAAACAACTACAAGGTAATGGTAAAACACAAGGTAATGGTAAAATTCTTAGATTAATATTTATTGGTATATGGCCTCTTCCTTTAAGTCTTGCTCTCGTATGACGTCAGCTATGTCATGGAGACAATGATTATGATAATTCTTTCGATTCGCGCAGTAGAAGAACAGGAGGAAAAACACAATCAGATATTTGCATTTTTCAGACAAAATCGAAAATGATTCAATGTTTTCGGAATTTTCCAAAACCCAGGGTATTTAAAAAAACTACAGATATCTCGTACACTGGCGGTCTGCCTAGTTTTGTTTCATTTTCTGCGCGCATTGAAAATTAGAAATATAAATTAGTGGTTTTCTAACTTTTTGTTGCCGAGCCTCCCTTCAGGTAACAAATTCGCCTTAGCTCCTTGAAATGAAATTGTTAATAATAACTAAATATTTTTTCTGAAAGTAAGATCTTTTGTTATAATGAACTTAAAGAGTACAAAGTAAATATGGCAAGTAAGTTGCACTATTCACTTTTGTTATTAATGAAATTAATTAATGTTTGACAAAGTGAAGAAACCAGTAACGAAAACTATAAAAAAACGAACATATTAATAGCTCAGAAAACTCATTAAGGTGGATGGGCTTGATTAGTGTCACAGAGTTCATTGAATCTCGGCATTAATGAAACGACAATACGCATTTCATTCTGAACATTTATTATTGATTTATATTTTGTCTTGATCACTGCCATGACTGAAAATTTGTTCGGTAAGAAGTGCATACGCACGTGCGTATCCGATAATCATTTATGCATGTAGAAATAATTAGAGCATTATTAATCATTAGATAATTATTTTATTAAGTTATTACGAACTTCTCGCACTTTCCCTCTGAATCTTTCAGGCCCCTGGGAGGCACGCCTCACAGTTTGAATAACGCTGATACGGTTGCTCCTGCATTTTCCCCGAGTTCCCACGGCATACGTTGATGTCACTGCAGTGCCTCTGACCGGCAGGTCCTGGGTTCGAGTCCCGACGGTGGCAGGATTTTCTACACTAGCCAGATGGGTCGAGTTCTGTCGCTGGCTGGAGGACAATTCTAGTGGCGGCTGCTCTGCTCCGTAGTATTCTATGGTTTCTCAGATTAACAGCAGGCGAATGCCGGTGCTGTACCCAAACAAACGGGCCACGGACCGCGCGCGATCTTTCCTACATCTTCCTTGTCTTATCCTCACCCCTTATACTAACATGCACTACACTTCCACTTATGCCAGATCAGTCGGGCTAGATCCGATAGTTGGAGATACCTGGTTGAAGAAAAACCCCGCAAGCCGAAGGTCGGCGCCGGATCTCGCCATCCAGCGTTGCAAGATCACCTCCAAAGCAAAAAGCATGCACTACGCTTACGGGACTAATGGCATTAGCCGTTTACGCACACAGAATTACTAACAATCGATGAATCATATATCCCCGTGTTCCTGGATACCTAACGAAACCATAGATAGATAGATAGATAGATTTATTAAAGTTCGCTTTGAGCTAATGCTCGGTGGCAAACATGATTACAATTAGATATACAATTACAAAACTATTACGAATATTTACACATATACTTACAATTAGAATTAGAGATTAATATCCTAGTTATAATTAATTTTGAGTTATCTATATGTTGACTTATAGCTTTTCTAACACTTCACTTCACTCCACTTCACTTCACTTCACTTCATTTCACTGCGCTGCACTACACTACACTCCCCTCCCCTTCCGTGCCCCCGCCACACTACACTTCACTTCACTTCACTGGATAAGAGACATGACTATATTATTAATAATACTAACGATTATAATAATGAGAATAATAATAATAATAATAATAATAATAATAATAATAATAATAATAATAATAATAATAAAAGTCCCAGTGCTAATAATGATGACCTACATAGAATTAAGTATATTTTTGAATTTCACTACATTAGAAGGAAGAGTCTCTAGTCCTTTTGCAGGTAGTTTGTTCCAATCTACTATAGTACGATTCACAAAGGAGAACTTGCCTACATCAGTTCTTTGCTTTCTACATCGTATTTTCCAGGGATGGTCTCCTCTACTTTTATAATCAGGTTTCTGTAATCTTTTACTGATGTCTGCCCATGCTGAGTCCCCTTTGTATGTCTTGTACATTACGCATAAACGCGCCATAGGCACCTATGACACAAACACAGGCATAGTTTCCTTTCAATTTCTTCGTCCATGAGAAATTAGCACAATAGATTCTTAAATGTACTATTTTTACATTGTTATCATTATGTTTGAAATCTCTAAATATATTGTCATACCAATATTTAGTGATAAGATTGTAATGGCAAAAATGAAGGAAATATCGGCGTTGACGAGACAGCCTCTGCTGCCTCTGCTACCTCTCGGAGGAGCTGAGCTGCGTCCCGCGCCAGCCGCGGGGCATTAGGGCGCCGGCGCTAATTTCGAAGCCCGGGCCGCGCGTGCTCACTTGGCGCGTGGGAGGGCGGGCCATTAGCGGCCGCCGGCCAACGCATCAGGGCGGTAACGAGCGGCTCTGTTTTGCCACCGATGGCCCCGCCCACCCTCCCCTCACCCCCAGGCGCTTCAGCCCAACGCTCCACCCGGCTCCGCACCCGGAGAGGCGGCTCAGTGCAGCAACTGATGTCCTACTCCTACATTCGAGTCCCGACGGTTGCCTGATTTTCTACATTAGCTTGCCGGCTAGGTCGAATTCAGTCTCTGTCTGAAGGAGAATTCTAGCGGCCGGCTGCTCTGATCTGTGGTTTTCCGTGGTTTCTCCGATCAACACCAGGCGAATGCCGGAGCAGTACCCTACCAAACGGGCCCCGGACCGCGCGCGATCTTTCCTTCCTCTTCCTTGTCCTCTTCTCACCCCTTACACACACACACACATTTACACTAACATGCACTGCACTATCACATATCCCGGGAGACCGGTCGGGAGCTTCGAGCTTGTCCCGGCTGGGGCGGTGCCCCGCTGGTGGGAGAGTCCTGGTTAGGGGGAAAAAAACCCACTAGGTGCGTCCGGATCTCGCCATCCAGCGGGGAAAGATCACCGCCATCTCCCGAGAAAAAACATGCACTACACTAACGGGACTAATGACCAAAGCAGTTGACGCGCCCGGAAACAAGAAAAAACCAAACCAACCCTTACACACACACTTACACGAACATAAACTACACTTTCATACAAGCCGGGAGACAGGTCGGGGACTGAGAACTTGTCGCGGCTGGGCCGGTGGGGCTGGTAGTAGATACCAGCAGCGGGGGCTGGTAGTAGATACCTGGTTAGAGGAGATCCGTCTAGTCGACGTCAGGTGGGCGCCGGATCTCGCCGTCCAGCGAGGAAAGATCACCTGCCACTTCCTGAGGGAAAAACATACACTTCACTTACAGGACTGATGAGTAACTCTGTAGTTGACGCGGACGGAATCACTAACAACCATCCCGGCTCCGCCACGTGAAAATACTGCAGTGAGAAGGGAACAAATAGCCAGATACCGCGCGCGATATTTACTTCCTCGTCCTAGTCTTCTTCACACATAGATACGCACTTACACTTACATACACTACACTACTACACATGCTGGGAGACCATTTGGTAGCTTAGAGCCTGGGGCGGTGTCCTTTGGGGGAGATAAATGATGAAGAACTGCACACGTCGGCGTATAGGACAGCGCTGGAACTCACTTTCCAACTGTGGAATAACATCGGCTTATCTCGCGACGTAACATGCACTGCACTTTCAGAACTGACTACAGTTTATACCCCTAGATCACAAAATAATAAATAAATTTGGCTGACGTCTTTCCCCACCCTCCCATGCTCCTAGTGACTGGCTGATCAATCGGTAGTTTCCCGCGGATCCTCTTATCAACACCAGGCGAATACCCGAGCAGTACTCTAACAAACGGGCCACAGACAGCGCGCGCTCATTCCTTCCTCTTCCTTTTCCTATCCTCACCCCTTACACGCATACACTTTCAGTTACAAGCACTACACAACCACACATGCCAGGAGACCGGTCGAAAGGTTAGGGCTTGTGCGGCTGGGGTCATGGGAGGTACCATTTCGGGGAAAATCCTCGCAAGCCATAGATCGGTGCCGAATCTCTCCATCTAGCGGGTGAAGATCATCGCCACCTCCAACGATAAGAACATGCACTACACTTACGGGACTAGCGAATTTAGCTGTTGCCGCGCTTGGAATCAGCAATCAATCAATCCATCCTACTCCATCCCGCTCCTCCATAACCCTTCAGGGCTTTTTTCCTCACCCCCACCCCGCCCAACCCCAGATCGCCGCACATCGGCCGTCCCAGCCGCATCTTGCCATTTTCACCCCGCTCCATCCCTCTGAACACCCCCTCCAGTCGAATCTCGCCATTTTCACCCCGCTGCATCCCTCTGAACACCCCCACCCTCCAGCCCGCTTCACTGCACCCGCTGCCCGCTGCACGATCGGACCCACTCCAACGCGCCTCCCCGGCTGCGGACGGTGGCGACTGCAAATACCTGCAGCCACAGACGGCAAAATAGTACTCGCCGCCCCGGGCTGCGAGGGAGACAGAGAGAGAGAGGTAGCTATCGACGGTACAGCAGCCGTTCATTAGCGGGCAGCTGCCGGCGTTCAGCTGTCACCGCTGGTCCTCGGGAAATTCCCCTCTCTCCCAACGGTCAGAATTACGCACACGATTCTCAAGGGCTTCCAATCAAAAGTTCAAAAGATTCTCGTAACTACGGAGTCTACAACATCCCTACAATATCCAAATACAATTCTTTATGTAAAAATACACAAAAAAGCCACTTGAAAATTCGTAAGAATTTAACGAATTCAATTTCTTCAATTGGTATTCAAAACGATTTTTTTTCGAAGTTGGAATGGTTCTCTTTACAAGGATTTATTTGAAGCTTCAATTCACTTCTGATTCTCTGCGCCATCCTCAAAATACAATGTTTCAATTTTGAAAAATCATATATTGAAAAGATTTCTTTATAATCAATCATTTCAATAAATCTGTTATCACGATTTGTATGAAAAATTTCATTCAAAACTAAAGAATTGAACACCAAACTTGGATGATATTTTTCAACGGTATGAATGATTTAAACAATTTTTTTCTGATATGAGATGTAATTTGTGTAAGTCCGATAGTGTTTCACTCAGTACTGGGTATTGCCTCCCCCGCCCTTTATGGCAGCTTGCGGCTGCAATATTTCTTGCACGTATCACATGACTGTGTGCTTTTGAATGCCGTATCTGACAATGAATATAACAGAATCGGACCGTTCTTGTGCCGGCACGAGTACTGCGGAAAGGACATATTTAGTTCCATTCTTTTAACAGTTCGAAAGAGGACACTTCCACCTACAAGGGAAAAAATGCATCCATTTCCGATCCAAGTTGAGGAGGTACAAGCATGAACAATTTGTCCTTTTTTCGAATTTTCAATTGTAATGTAAGTTTTGACATTACCGCAACATTACGTTTTGTTGAGTTACAAAAAACAACTGCTTTATACAAAATTATCTAAATATTAATAGAAATTGCCATTGAACTCTTCAATACTTTCCTCTGTAGGTATTGATTTTTGCTCCTAAATAACTTTATCAGCTCATATCAGACCACGATGAATATTGATAGTTCCATTCTTGAATAAGCCAAAGCCCTTGATTCAAAAGTGACGATTGCACAAAGAAATTTGTCTACTCCAATGATAATATAACCCTACTTCCATCTCAAAGTCGCAAAAAATAATAAGTACATTCATTTTATAAATATATTATGTAGTATTCTACACCTTCTTTCTAAAGCAATCACGTCTTCTTCATTCATCAAAAATATTTTTAATCGATGTGCGAGGAGCGATGTTCATGTAAAACTAAGCGTCAATATTTCATTGCCACTTGTATCCACTGCGAAAACTTCTCAGCCCATTCAGAAAACGATATTAGTTTTCGGCAGTCACACGAGATTAGTCACAAACATCTCTTCTTCAAACGGTGTGCAACTGATGTCACTGCAGCGCCTCTGATCGGGAAGTCCTAGGTTCGAGTCCTGACGGCGGCAGGATTTTCGACACTAGCTTTTCAGCTATGTCGAATTCAGTCGCTGCTTGGAGGAGAATTCTAGCGGCCGGCTGCTCTGATCCGTAGTTTTACGTAGTTTCTCCGATCAACACCAGGCGAATGTCGGAGCAGTACCCTAACAAACGGGCCACGGACCGCGGGCGATCTGTCCTTCCTCTTCCCTGTCCTATTCTCTACTCTTACACACACACACGTTAACTAACATGCACTACACTACCACATATTCCGGGAGACCGGTCGGGTGCTTAAAGCTTGTCCCGGCTGGGGCGGTGCCCCGCTGGTGGGAGAGTCCTGGTTAAGGGGAAACTCGACTAGCCGACGGTAGGTCGGCGACGGATCTCGCCATCCAGCTGGGGAAGACCACCGCCATCTCCCGAGAAACAAACATGCACTACACTAACGGGACTAATGACCGAAGCAGTTGACGCGCCCGGAAACACGAAAAAAACAAACCAAACCAAACCAAACGGTGTGATAGCAGAACCACGTGCGGATCCTGGGGTGTCATGGAGGTCATGGCTCCTCCCCCCACAGAATGATGAACTAACAATTTTGTGTGTGAAATTTTTGTTAAAAACTGCAACATATCTAAAAACCTCTGAGAAACTGATAGCCTTTCCAGTGTCCCTTCAGAATCGGGAATGACCGAGACACTTCAAGAGATTTGCGGACAATTCTAGAAATTTCGAAACGTAAATGTGTTAATATGCTAAAAACTGTTGTAATATGTAAATATTAATTATGAGAGATATTATGTGAGAAACAAGTCAAAAAAATTACATTTTTTTCATTTTTTAAAGAACCAAAAGATAGAGCAAAATGACGTTGATGTCGTCTCGTAGAGTACATTCAGCACTATCTCTACCAAAAGTTTAAAGAAAAAAATTGGAGCTGTTTGTGAGAAAATCTTGTTTTTTTGTTTTTTGTTTTTAAAATTGCATATACTGCACGCAATATTACGCAAAAAGTACTATTTTTTATGTACACGACTTTAATAAAAGAACTAATTATTGACAACAAATTTTACTTGAAGGAAAAATCTCTATCATCAGTTTTGTAGTTATAGAATGTGATCGTTCGCGTGACAGTCACCAGTCACACTTCCTTGAACGCGCATCAAGGTTTGTCAAGATATACTCTTTGTGTCAAGATATCTTGAACGCGGGGCGCCAATGTTGACGGGTACGTCACAGAAATACCTTCGGAAAACATCATGATCTCCTCGGAAGAATAAAAGTAAATGCCGAACGACAATGAATCTGGAGAGGGCAGTTTATCCGCACTGCAAGACGGAGAGGGGAGAATCGAGCTTTTTTGGAGTCGAAGAAATATATTGTAACTGTCTTGGAATTTCACAGTTGGAAAGGCAACTACTTCAAAAATAGCTATTTTCAACTGTTGTGCATAATCAGTTCGGGAGTCGTATTGAGTAGTTTTATTGCATATGCGTAAAGAAGGACGCAGCCGAACGCTCCCCGGTGTTGATGATGGCGCGCCGAGCCGTGGCCCTCCTGCTCCACCTGCCGTCACTGAGGGCCGAGCTTCGCTAATCAAATACAGGTCGTGTATGGCAACACGTAGTTCTCTGCGATGGTTAGAAACTCGTAACACCCTGAGAAAATAACTCAAATCTTTGCTTCGGTTCAAAGAGTGTGGTGGTGAAAGTAGCCAATACATAGTATGAAAGTTTTTTTAAAGAATACATGGAAAGGGGGAGAAACGTTGCGTATGAAGGAAATGTAACTGTATGATGTAATAAAAAGGGGATAATATATATTGATGAAACTATAAGTACAATTCAACAATTGTGAAGAGGGGAACGGTTAAGTGCAATAACTAAGTGAAATATGTGAAAGTGTGGGCATGTTAACTTAAGTATGGGTGAAGCAAAAATAAATTAAGAGTCGACGGATGTTACACATGTATTTGCCACACCTGTTAATAGATTTGTTAAAAGGGAAGGCAATTGTAATTTTGTCAATGTGAGACCGCAAATTGAAGTCACGTTGAATGACTTTCACAGGGAAAACATGTTATGGCTGCGCTTCCAAGTCAATGAGTGAAAATTCTATGAACTATTTTTCTTATATGCAATTCTCTTCCAGGTTTTCTCCATTTTCTTCAATTATATATAAACTCACTTCAAGAATCAAGAAAACCAATCATTGTTAAATTACCCTAAAGGTGAACGTTTCATTTGTTTGTTTGTTGCGATTCAAAGTCTAGAAGCAAAAGTTGTATGCATTTCTTTTTTAGGTTTTCCCTATTTTGTATTTTTCAATTGTATAAATTCACCTCAAGATGCAAGGATATAATATATTGTAAAATTATTCAAGAGTGGAACATTTTATATGGTACAGTGTTTATTTTCTCTGATAAAAAGAAATGAGACGATCAAGTGATTATGTTATTCTATTTTGTTAAACGTTGTGTGTGTGTGTGTGTGTGTGTGTGTGTGTGTGTGTGCGTGTGTGTGTGTGTGTGTGTGATTCGCCTGAAGGCCTGTGCTGAACTCCTAGTCAATCAAACCAATCCCTGAGGCCATTTTAATGGACGAAAATAATTTTGTTTTTCTAGAACGGTGATCCTTGTGCTCTTGCAAGCTCTGCGCGATTAGGTATCAACACAGCGCGGGTGACCTCCCGTACGGCCGTGGTAAACGCCGACGTAACAGAAGTGAGTGCATTGAAACAGAAAGGGGATTAAAAGAAAGACGCCGAAAAAACGCCAACTTTTGCAATCTTCAAAAGTTCAGAGTAAAGTGTCCCTTCAGAATCGGGACTGACCGAGACCTATGCCATCTTCATGAGTGTGTTACTCTATTCTTGCAAAAATGGAGCCATTTTTTGAGAAAATTTTGAAAATTTCCCTGGACCTTTGTGTAAAGTACTCCCAAATTTTAAAGCAAGTTTTTCAAAATTACAGCACCTCGAATGGAGCCAGATTGACCAGGAAATATCCATTTTGGAAAAAATGCTACGTATGGTTTAGGTACTCGTGGTGTTCACTGACGGAATGACGACCGGACGTTTTGAAGAGAAAAAAAAAGCACCCAACCTTTTAGGTATAAGGGACTCCAAAAGTCTATTTCCATTGAAATCTCGAAATAAATTTTCCGCAGCATTATATAACTTTCTCTATACTGCTTATACTACTCCTTATATACGTATGTATACGAGAAAGTAAAAACCAAGCCATCCCTGATACACTATCCGAGATCATCAAGGTAAGAATTTGTATACCTGCATCGATATTTTACTCTTCATCTTGGTTAAACTACAAGTGAGTGCCGCCACAACAGAATGCTCTTTTTCGACCCTCCGACGTTTAAAAATTCGGCTTAAGGCTACAATGAAAGACAATAGGCTTACTGGGTTGCGTTATAGCACATTCATCAAGAAATTGATCTTAATATTGATTCCGTGACTGCACGATTCACCAAAAGCAAACGGACGCGATTGGAATATATGCTGTAACGTTTTCAAACCAACCGTAATCTAATTCACACCTGGTATGTGATAATTGATGTGATTATCCGTATATTTAATTTCTAATATATTTAAAGAGTAATAAAGTAAATCTGTTGTAAGTATAATACACGTCAAATAAGTCGGTACATTCTGTACCCTCCCCTCTTTTCGAAAAGAATACACGCGAGTCTTAATTGGACACCCCCCCCAAGGAGAAGTATAAATACGCGCCTGAGCAGAACTGCTCGCGTGAGACAAATAAAAATTCCGTATACCATCTTCGCCATCAACAAAACAAAAAAGTAATAAATGACTTGGAATAAAAAACCCTAACCATTATTTTATTTATTATTTTAAAGTATTAAACATGCGCAAAAAGAAAGAAAACCATCTTACGATATAGTCATAATAGAGAATGTTTTCAAAGTTCCAAGGGTTCCGTGGCGAGAGTCGTAGAAACGCTCTTCGTTGTCTGGGTGACGCCCTTTCGAAGTCTGTGATACTAAGCAAATGAAAATGAATACTCTGGACTTTTATCACCGTTGCCTTTGTTATAGTGTCTGTCAGACAGCCAGGAACATTCGCTTGAATTATAAGTATTTGTAAAGCGCAAAAATATTCATTTACATTCCAATTAAATTCTTGTGTTTTTGTTTATTTTTCTAGAGTGGAAGTGTATTGAATCATTCGGTGTATAAACGAGTTATAGTTTTAATTATTTTGAATTTTTATCATTTACGCCTTTGCAAAAGGGAAATAATTAAAATACTTGCGTGATTACTCTAGATTTTATTTAATGTTTTGCAATAATAAAATGAAAATAGAAATTGTCATAAGAAATATTGTTGGCGAAAAGGAACTTTTTAGCAAGAGGTGTAAAGGAACACATCGTCGCTGCACAAAAAAGTGACTCATCAAAAATTGTCACTTTGAAGGATAACTATTTTATTTGAGCTAAGCTATTTATTTCGCGGTCAATGATAAGTATTATATTTATTGACTAGTTTGTAAACCATCTTTGTGACTTCTTAAACAATAAATATTGACTATTTTTTTTCACTTTTCATACATTTCAACTTATTTCTTCACTCAACTTTAAATAGTTATTTTCGATTTGTCACATTGCTTCTGAGCTGAAGAAAGGCGTAACGTACGACCTCAAAGACATCTTTCATTCTACCTTCGGACATTCTGACTTCCTTCTTGTCTCCCTCTTCCTCGTTTACACTGTGCCAAACGACGATACAAAACGGAATTTTATAACGATGCGCTGCATTGTGCTAACAAGTAAAGTCGGTTTGAGATGCCAGAGTAAAATTGGATGTCTAACGTTGCTGATTCTCCAATATCCTTCTCCGACAGCTGATGGTTCACAGGCTCGGCGCCGGAGGTCTCTTGCGAAGAAAACTCGAGCCTTAGAGAACCTTTCGCAGAGGATGAGTAAGACAAGGCAAGGAGGGAGAAATGGTGAAGATGAGGCGGAGTTCTTGATTATCTGTTCCTTTAGGCCTTTTTTAGTAGCGCTTTGCAAAGCCACAACCCCCGCAGATATTTGTTTAATAATTTCAATCCTAATACTTAAAATCAGAAAAATTATGCATATCATGATAGGGATGGGATAATTCAGTGCTAATCCTCGTAGGATATTTTTTGTTAATCAGATGAAACGAGGATTTGCCCTTTTTGATAAATCTAAAGTAAAGATCAAAGAATGTCTAAAAAACAAATATGATGTTCAAACATAATCATAGAACAGTATGTGTGTAGAAAACAGCAAGAATTGTGTACGCACACTACATATCTGAATTTACAAAACTTTTTAATATTCCTCTGGTTGGTAAAAAAAAATACACTGAGTGTTGGCTATTTTTCGCCTCGACTCCTTCATGTTATGTATAGTAAAATTCTACATCAAAATGTCGACCTCTCTCACTCGGTGATTCGGCAAAATAAAACTTCTTCCCCATTAACTTAAGTGTTAATGGGGAAGAAGTTTAAGAATATTAAGATATGTGTTTGATTGTTAATTACATTGTTTAATAATATGTCAATTCATGTAAATTATACGTAATCTTATAATATGAAGTTCTAGTTTTAAGAGGATAATGCACTCTATCCTTAAAGTAATTAAAACTTTTACTGTTGTAGTAAGATTATTTCTTAGTTCAAATTATGGAGTACCACAAGGTGTCTGCTACCATCACTAAATCGATTGGTATTATTGTTAATTAATTTGGCGTATGATGAAAACAGGAATTACAAATAAAAAAAGCACAAATCAAATGTATTATTAAAATTAGTTTTAGTGGGTACATTGTCTTGCAACTCGCTGGGAATATTAAGTTTAATACGTGACTACTCAGAATTGTATTGTAGACAATAACATAGTGAAATACTTCTAAAAAAATCAGTTCGCGAACCCACCCTTAGAGGAACTATATCCGACAGATGGTTATCAAATATGAAAAAAACATCCGACAGTCGTTTTCAGAAACCTGAAATCTTCATCGTGATCGATGAATACGTCCTCGTGTTTCCTTTTTCTCTCTTTCCGATCCATTAGTTCAAAGCCATTCTGCGTCCACTGCGGTTATAAACGTGACAGGAACAACACAAGTTTCGAAATTCTCTATCGATCGAGGTCGACCGCGAACGGCCCATGCTTCTCAACTGTTGCTTCCCTTAACGCACCGAAGTCAGATTGAATTCGGTGGACGGCAGGAACAGCACCATAGAAACTCGGGTGTTAACAATCTAATATACCAAGGATCCATCGTCAGAACTTCATCAAAAGTACAACTTATTGGAGGATTAATAATTACTAACGTACCCGTGCGATAACTCTCGCGTTTTAAACACCACCCCCTTTTCCATTTTTCCCTCAAGCCTGTGGTATATCTTGTTCTTCAGACCTTCTTATCCTCCATCACTAGTTCTATATCTTCTTGTAATTGATAAAAACACAGCACACTCTTGACGATGCAAACTATTCTTATTAAATGTTATTACCAAACAGAGGGGTACACCCGTGTAATTGAATCGCGTGTAATATCAAGTAAATAGTTTAATTTCACATACAGTTGCAGATTCTACAGGCCCTGAACAGGTAGGGAAGAATCGAGAAGATTCGAACTAGTAAAAATGTGATAGAATGTTTGAGAAGATCTTATCCTGTAGATTACGGTGAGAGGGACGTTTCTGAACGAACTGATTACTGTTTCCAAGTCGGAATAATATCCTTCTAATATAATTTTCTATCACCTAACCTGGCAATTCACAATTCACTGGAAAATTTCTAAGTCAAGTATTGTAACTCCACCGCGAAAATATTCTAAGTTCACTTTCCAGTTCACTCATGAAAATATTACAAGTCCGAGTTTCCAATGGTACAACACGTAAATTTTACAAGATACCTAATGCGGTACCTATGCGGTACCTAATGCACACCTAATGCGGAAATAATTTAAGTTGAAGTTCAATGTTCGCTCTCACGAAATATCACAAGTTCTAATTTGATAATTAACCTCAAGAAAAACCGCACAAGCGATCCGCTCAGCACCACACCACAGCACCACATCCCACCAACACACGAATAGGAATGCTGTAATTCCCAATCTGATCCACCCTTCAAAGCTCGTTTTTCTCTCTATTGTTGTTTTTTCGCGTGGCTACGGTGCACCTAGCGTATTTACTTTACACCTAGCGTGTTTACTCCCGCTTACCACGGTGTCCTCTGCGTATCTACACCATAGAAACCCACGTCTCAGCCCAACCTCACGTTGCTACGGTGTCACCTGCATATCTGCACCATAGAAACCCGTCTTTTGCAATATCTACATTTTGACCTTAATTTTCCTAAATAAAATGTCCGTAATTTTTGGTATGTCACAATATAGATTCAAAAAACCGGCCGAGTGTTCCGGATTTCTTTTGATATGAATATTTTGATTTTGGCTAAATAAATCCCTCATATTTTTAAAGTCAAAGTGCAATTTGTCACGTCTCCCTAACATTCTCCTTTTTAGAGACCTCATTTGTAAAGATTGGTTGCACGTGAGAGCCACAAAATATATAAATATACTACTGAAATAATGTAGGAGACGATAATGTTAGTTGATATAAACAACTAATATAATAACAATAAAAATATTTATATTTATAAAACTAAGAGTTTTCGTTTAAAAAGAGAATTGGTCTTTCTACTCAACCAAAATTTATGTTTTCTTTAAATGAATAGTGGGGGACCCTAAACGTTATATTACTTGCTTATGTTAACCAACTTTTTAGTAACAATACTATTTCATTTTATTAATATCCTAAAATTAATATAACGTTCACTTATTGGCAGGTATTTTTTCATTACGTCATTTTGACATGCATGTTGTATTGCAACTAGCTATCGATTTATGGAAATTACCTCACGGTTCGTCGTCTAGCAGGAACAAGCGTGGAAGTGTGAAGTTGTGGTTAGCGAAGCTGTGGTTTCTGTATACAACGATTAGTAAGTGAATAGAAACCTAATGTCCAGCAAATCTTCAGACACACACTTTACAAAAAATGTAAATTATTTTAATTATGAGGGGCATTGTTTTTAACATAAAGTGGAATGCAGGATTTCTTGACGTACTCCACTTCAACATACATGATCTACTCTCGTAACTTTTCTTGAACGATAGATTGAAGAAATGCGGGTGGAGTGGGGGTATTAGTTACAAAGCCGGCCACTAGAGTATTTACAGTAATGCCAACCTCTGGAAAATCAAAGTCAAACCTGCTACGTGTGCGGCCAGGCCATCGCTCTGGGTAGACAACAGCAGGAACAATAAATAGGAGTTTTAGATGCCTCCCTTGAAGGACGAGGACCTGCCTCAGACATTTCTGTAGATAATGGTAATAAATCTGAAAAGAAGTTCTCGACTATGAAAGGAACTAGCCCTGACTTGCTTCTGTTTCGCGCTAACGAAGTTTTAATGCTTGGAATGTTGTCATCAGCGCTCGCTTCGAGCTTTTGCCTTCAACTGTTTATTGCTCAAGGGAGGGGGAAGCAAGGAGAAGGGGAAGCATCGTTCACGAGAAGGTGCGCGAGCAGTACATATCTTGGTAAATATACAATATTTCATTTCATTTTCAGGAACAATTTTAAATCTGTATTCACAGTAAATAGTGAGTATATTGATAGATCCCTCATTTTATATTGAAAATTTATATTTTATATTTTAAAATGATATCCCTCATTTTATTCATCTTTGCAGAATAAGTACTGAACGACATGAAACAATAATATTATTTGCGTTTTCTATTTTCCGTATAGAGATTTTATAGTATTTTCTCTGTTATAACTTTTCTATCGCAAGGTTCAGATATAATAATAATAGTAACAACAACAATAATAATAATAATAATAATAATAAGTGATAATCCAAGATAATTTTAATGATAGAATCGACATCCAGTGTCAGGAATTATAGCATGGTTTGCAAACTCGGATGTCAAAGTGTCGTGACCGGCCGCACACGTTTAAAGGAGCCGCCGCCGATTGACGTCAGCGGGGCGTTACCGCCCCTGGCGAGAGAAGGCAACCGGTGCGAGCTGGCCTGGCCTGTCCCTGAAGAAGGCAACCGCCCCTACTCCGCAGCTAGTCGGCGGGCCGCTGGCATTAGCGGGCTATAAGAGGGCTCCGACCCGACGCCTGGGCAGATAGCGAGCGGCGGTGTTAGTGCTTGTATCCTGGCGAGTGACGTGGTGAAAGAAGTGTGGAGATCTGCTACGACGACGACCTGTGCTACTGACGTGAAACTCTCTTGTGGATATTTGGCGACTCGGCTGATTTTGGAACTTCTTCTGGACTACAATAACACGGCTTCGCTTTTGCTACATTCTTCTTGTGATTCAGAACTTCAGCAATTGTACCTGGCCTTGAATAAAAATTTATTTTACGATTTCTTGTCTTTGATTGGATACTCCACAAAGAATACACGTTGTTAGGACTACGGATCGACAAGGCTTAATATTCCATTCTTGATGTCATAGAGCTGTGCTGACAGACACGGGCCCCAACACATTATATGAAAGAGGTTTGGAGTCTGCGTCGAGAGCCGTGATCTTGTGAAAGGACGCATGGGATCATTCCCTAACAAAATATTGTAGCGAACACACGCAAGCGGTTGATGAGGTGCGAACGGATATTCAGTATAGGTTCGGTGTTATTTAAATCATAGTGAGGTGGGAAGTTATAATTAGTTTGAGAGCTTGGTACTGTGTAAATTGTAGTACTAAATTACAATTGTAAATTCAATTAATGTGGTAGCTGGAAGTTTGAATTAAATAGACTGTGTTTCGAGGTGATATACATTAGGGTAGTTCCGTAGATGAAAACATTTTTAGCTGAATATAGTCAGTCGCGAGTAGTTGTTTCATACGAAACACAGATAGGGAAAGTCGCGACCGCATATTAATTTTGTGGGAATATTAAGTCCTATTAATAGCAATTGTTGAGAACATTCTGGAACATTTTTTTAATTTACGAAAGGACGCGAGAATTGGCACACCAAGGATTCCATGAACATCTTTCTGCTAGTCAGTCGAGAAGCCATCTACCAAGATATTATAGTCAGCTTACGAACTATAGTCAAACCCATACGGTGTTTTAACGTTCTGTTTTAAAAGGTAATTTACATACAATCAATGGAATTGAAAAATATAGGTTATAAGAATAAATGTTAATTTTTTATTGTTGAAAAATGCTGATAATTTATATTAGTTGCGATCAATCTAATATTGGTTTCAATCAATAGAACTTATATCTTGTATGTAATACGTTGTATGTCGAACTCATGATTAAGTTGGAAGTAAATTTCATAATAGTTCAATTCATAATTCAGTGTTAACATAATAGGAGAGATGAAACAAAGTTCACAAATAATAATAATAATAATAATAATAATAATAATAATAATAATAATAATAATAATAATAATAATAATCTGTACTCGTGCAAATTTCCGCACGTGAACCATTACCAATAAACGTACTAATGACGTTCAAGTGATGATGCACTTGAAATCATTCACGCTTAAATACTCATTCAAATACCCTCACGTATCTTGCATTCAAGCAGTCGTGACAGACATATTGGCAGTGGGAAGAGAAGCAACGCAGATACGGTGAGATAGAGTGAAGGGATACCACCCACACATATATTTATTCTACGAGGGTAATGAATCCCCGGGGGGGGGGAGGCACCTACGCTTTTCGCTTCTATCCTCACCCCCCGCTGGCGCGCATGTACGCCGAGAGATTGGTATCCGGATTCCGCCGGAACGGAGTTTGCCCTCGCGACAACCTCCCCAATCAATGCCAGGGTGGGGAGCTCCGAGCTATCCAGGCTAGTCAAGACAATCACGGCTACTCTCATGCGCCGGAATAAGTCTCCCCCCTTTGCCCAAAGTATCGGGTCACTGCCACTACGAAGCGGAGAGCCCAACAGGGGGCCACCCGAACTAAGGTTCGAACGGCTAGGAGCCCCGTTCGTCTTCTCACTACCCCATCTTGAGGCTATTGACGTGAGTATCGTCAGGACCTATTGTACCCGATAGGTGGCTCCGTGTTCCCCGTCTGGACTTTTACATGTGAGAATCTTAGCGTTCATACAAATGCCGCTTGGCCCATTCCAGCCTAAAGGTAGGTGCCGCTGACCCAACTGGTGGGTTACTGGACAAGCCCGACAACACGGGGTTTGGCGTACGCCTTCTCATTGTCTCCACCTTAAAGCTAATGATGTGAGTTGCACCGTGAAACGTAGGGTCCGCGTGGTCGGCTACAACTTTCCACCAGAGATCGTGACCACCTATGTGGCCACAGTCCCCCTGCGGGGAGAGCATTGAAGCAGTATTGACTCTGCGTGGTCTTGTACACCTTACAATATCTTGTTCTACAAGGGAACGTTAACCCCGGGGTAGGCACCTAAACCATCGCTTTTATCCTCACCCCCGCCGGTCCACAAGTACACCCACAGGCTAGTATCTGGGTCCCGCCAGAACGAAGTTGACCCTCACGGTACCCTCCCCATACAATGCCTGGGTCGGGCCACCCTGCCAGCTCAGTGCTCCTAGCTACTCAGGCTAGCACCGGAGTTAAGACAATGCGCTACTCACATGGCCGAGACAAGTCTCCACTGTTTTCTCAGAGTGTCGGGCTACTGCCACGACGAAGCCAAGTGCCGAACTGAGGTCAAAATCCCGAGGGCTCGGGGCCGCCAACCCGTCTACTCAATGCCCTCCCTCGAGGCCATAGATGTGAGTCGGCCGGAATCCGGGTAACCCCGATGGGGAGGATCATGTACTCCGTCTGGACTTCTATATGTGGGTTTGAGATACGCTGCTGCACAGAGGATGCCGACTGATGTACCTCACGCCGAATCCCACCCAAGGGTCGGTAGGAAGCCTTCCTCGCTGGGGACTCTCCTCAGATAACGACATGAGTTCCACCGTGAAGCTCAGGTTCCGGGTGGTCGCTTACATGTATCCACCCGAAACCACGACTACCTACCCAATCCTGGTTTGCCCCTACGGGGAATGGAGCAGCCTGGAAAACAATCCCAGCCTTTTCCATACCCTCAACTGCTTCCGATCCATGCCCGCTAGCCCCCGCCCGTCAAGTTTTCTGTCAGCCAGCGCGCCAGGCAGCCATTCCGCTGGCTGATAGCCGCTTCCCATCCGTGGTTTCTTCTTGCCCTGCCTGCTCCAATGGGCAGAGATTTGGGGGAGGGGGTCTCAAATTTTGAGAAATTTGAATACCCCCTCCCCCTCCTGTAGCGCGCGCATGAATCCTCACTAAATCATTTCGTAACGCTTGCACAATACCCCCGCATTTACAATAAGTAAGAATACTTTATAAAGAAACCAGTTGTATTAATTTTATTTGTGTTGCATATTAAAATTTATGATAATTAGAGTCAGAATTATTTTTCGATGCGGACTGCACCTAACACAAAGATTGGGGCACTTTTTTAATGAAGGAAGGTCGCGTAGGCGAGAGAATTTCTGACAACAAGCTCTATACACGCCATCATGGCTGACGTAAGGGCGAGAGTGTACAGCGCCCATTGAATTGGGTTCTATGAGGGTCGGTCAGAAAGTAATGCCCCACATTGTTTCCTTCAGGGAATAATAATGGTAGACAGCTGTAGTTGTTCACCCTTCAAGATTTCGTTTTTCTAGCGTTCGTGTACGAAGTTTCTGGTTTCTCCTACAGATGACAGTTCCTTAACGAACTGTTAAAATGGCGGCTGTAGACGACGTACGTTGCAAATAACGAGCTGTGATTGAGTTCCTCGTTGCGAAGAAGGAAAATGTTGTGAACTTCCCAAACGCTTTTGTACAGTGTATGGTACCTCTGCTGTCGTCAGGAGTACCGTTGGATTGATTGATTGATTTTTTCGTGCTTCCGGGCACGTCAACTGCTTTGGTCATTAGTCCCGTTAGTGTAGTGCATGTTTTTCTCGGGAGATGGCGGTGATCTTCCCCCGCTGCATGGTGAGATCCGGCGCAGACCTACCGTCGGCTAGTGGGGTTTCCCCCTAATCAGGACTCTCCCACCAGCGAGGCACCGCCCCAGCCGGGCCAAGTTCTAAGCTCCCGACCGGTCTCCCGGAATATGTGGTAGTGTAGTGCATGTTCGGGTAAGTGTGTGTGTAAGGGGAGAGGATAGGACAAGGAAGAGAAAGGACAGATCGCGCGCGGTCCGTGGCCCGTTTGATAGGGTACTGCTCCGACATTCGCCTGGTGTTCATCGGAGGAGTACCGTTGGACTTTTGAGTAAACGAGTTCGAGCTTCCGAAATTGAAGGATGCGATCTCCATGGTTTGGTTGCTGCACTCGGGGAATCCCGGTTTTGGTTTGGTTTTTGTTGCACTCCGGGCATTCCGCCTTAGCGATGAGTCCTAACACGCTGTATCATTCATGTTGATGTTATGTCCAAAGGCAGTACCATCAATTCAAATTCTTACGTGAACACTGAATACCCTGAAGAAGCATTTACCGGGATCCCAGAAGGAGTGTGCACAAAGCGTGCTCTTTCATGATAATGCACGCATACACACGTGTCGCTACAAGAGAAGTACTGACAAAAATACGTTAGACTGTGCTTCCCCATCCAAGTTACAGTCCGGGTTTAGTCCCTTCCGATTTTCATCCATCCCTTTGATCCACTGAAACACGCTGCTATTCATGAAGGAAATTTTCAAAATGATCGGAAGTGAAGGAAATGCTACGTCGTTAGGAAAAGACGGTACCGACAAGGCATGCACGCCCTTATTTCCTGCTAGCGCAAGGCTGTAAAAGTCGTTGGAAATTATGTGGAAAAATAGAGCAAGTAGAATAACCATGTATTAATATTGTGTGCAAATTTCTTCTAATGACTGTTGTCCAAAGTTCTTCTAATAAATATTACCGGAGAAAAAAATGTGTGGCATTTCTTTCTGACCGACTCTCGTTAAATATATAAAAGATCAGTTTAGAATATTTTCTTTGTAATATAATAGAGTCAATCAATATATGTATCATCGATGAATAAATATTTCCATTTATTGGCCAATTTATACATCATAATATTTAATTTATGTATATTTTTAATTTAGTTTGTTAATATTTTAATGTTTTAGTTAAGATTGAATAAAAGGAATTAATTCATCAAATGTTGCAAGAGTTTAAAAATGAATATCAGCGTTACATAACAATAAATTATGGCCTCTCTACCCTTATGTAACACAACGAAACTCTGCCTTAACCATCTTCCCACCCCCTCCTTAGCGTTACGTGTTTGACAGACTACACCTGAGTATCTTATCACATCCCCACGCTGTCGCAACAAGGGAAATAGACGCTTTCCACCCAACAGATGGAACATGTCAGATTTCTCCCCTCACTAGCTTCCTTATGATACAACCCCCCGCGGTGGGTACGGACATCATCGAGTAACAATATAAATTTGCATTTCTTATTTTTTCACGAAATGTAGAAGCTTGGTCCTCTCATTTCGGAGTACTTGTTTCAAACACGTTTCACTTACCACAGAATCTAAAATCACACGGGAATTCCTTATTAACATTGTCGGACAGAATAACGTTGCTCCATGCAGGCCTACATTAAGCGCTCTTTAACATGCAGAGGGTTTCGAAATGGGTTGGTGACATTCAAGCCAAATGCAACGCTCGCAGTTGTGACAGCACAGCAAACAACCGACGCCTGGTAGCGAGTCCTGCAGGTGACGTAACGTTACCAAGGGCAGTGCCTTTGCAAACTCCACGCTCTGTCTAATTCATCTGAGTTTAACCACTTCCCGACTTCCTGCCGCGCTTATATTAAAGAGCACTTTCAACGTCATGAACAAAAAACAAAGATGTAGCAATTGGTTTCATGTCGAAAAATATGTTGAACATTTTTCACGTAAATGTCTGAACCAACTAGCAACGAAATTTTAAAAGTCTTATGTTCTTCATCATGGGGTAGTTTAGTTGGTTCATTTATATTGTTTGCAAAGGGATTTAGTATTTTTAATTTAAGTTGAAACTTAGTAACTGGAAAAAAGTTAATGTTTGTAAATACAGTATGTATAATGAATTTTTACTAATATTAAAGCCTGCTCAGGACACAGGTTAAAAATCATTATTAGCTCTGAAAATGTGTATTATTTTTAATTAACCATTTCTTAAGTATTTCAGTCTTGTCAATATCTTGAGCTCTCCACTCTAAGTATTTCGGGGTTCTATTACACTAGTAGCTTGTAGCAATGCAAATGCTACTGAACAAAATCACACAAAAAGTTTTTCCAAAATATAGTACGCGCCCCGCCCAAGAACAACAAATAAAAATACTCTCTCATATCACTGCAATAAATTCATTATTATTTTAACAAATATTTAACATGATATGGAAACAGTCTTCACGAAAGCAGCAAAAACACATTGTTGTATATTTGTACAGTACAACAGTTCTTTTCATTCCAAACCATCAATAAAGGTGCTCTTCCATTACGCAACATTTGAATAGCAAATTTAATGGCGGGCTGCCTCTTCCTTGGTGTGTTGCTGTCGCATTATGTCAAGTGTGTCGTAAACAGTGTTTCATAGAATATGATAATTCAGTAGCTATGCGCAGTATGAGAAACGGGGTAGTAACAGAATCAAACATTGGCATTTTTTAATCAAAATCGAAAATGTTAATTTTTTTGTATTTTACCAAGTTCATGGGTAAGCAACGAAACCATGAACACTCTTGAAATGCTGGGGGTCGCATAGTTTTCTTTCAATTTCTTCGTGCGAAGGGATATAGATCATGGTGTAGATGTTGTCTGCTAATTTTGTGCGAGGATGTGCGAGGATCCAGTAATCATTCCATTGCAGCAGTTTCCTTAAAGAAAACATGTTGTCAGCGCTGTGGCTGCAGGAGAAACTTGGCAATAATACGCCACGGGAGGCGCTGGGAGGAAAACTGCGTGGAGATGCGAACAAGTCGAGATTACGTTTCGTACCGCCAGGCGTCGCAGCTGTTAATTAAATAAGGTTGCCTTCTCTTCCGTCCGCCCCCCGCCACCGTCACTGCCGCCACTGCTGCCACCGCCGCCGCTGCCGCCGCCGCTGCCGCCGCCGCCGTAACCGCCGCCATCACCGCCGCCGCACAATGGGGCCAGAGAAGGGGAAAGTTGGTAAAAAAATCCAAAATCAAAATATGCTTCAGAACCTCCATTTCAGATGAAAGGTGTAGCAAGATGTCTCCTTCATCGTTTCCCGATTAGGAAAGGAAGGGGGAATCACGCTACTCCATTCAGTGCAAGATCGAACTTGCACAAGTGCTGCGCAGTGGACTTCTTCGCTCTCGCAGTGAGAAGAAAGGTGTGTTTTTCGATGCAAATAGTTTTGCTCTCTCGACTAGCAAAATCGTACGTGCTATGTATACGATAACTGAAAATATGTACCTAAAATCTTTATTTCTAAAAACCATATTCCTTGAATAATAATTTAGTAATTACAAGTAGAAACTTCACGTGTCACAATGGGAAGAAATGGTTAAATCCGGTTTTTCATAGCGTCTTTTAGTTCCCTTCCGGGCATTTCCTGGCTATGGTATTAACTGATTCTGATTTTGGAATTCATCTAGTTTCCAAACCATTAATCACAGTTTGTCCATGTTTGCCCCATTTTGCGTTAAGGTACTTTGTATATGATGATGCACATCTAGTTTTGTTAGCCTTTTTACCTATAATATCCATTTTTTTCATTTTCCTTTCATAATCTGGTACTGATAGCTCTTTATTAAAAAACGAGGGATCTGTATGGTGTTATGAAACACTCTGAAAAGAAAAAAACGAAAGAAAAAGTTTAACATTGAAAAAATGGAGTGCTTTTCAGGCTATTAATTACATCTAACCCACTGATTTTACAAACGGAATAGAGAAAAAAATATCACAAAGCATTGGACCTAGAAGTTACGCCAATGTTAATGGCTTCAAGTACAAATTCACCTCTTGAAGAGTATCATGATGAAAGTTCTAACTTTGAGGTTATCTAAATAAATATTTGAAGGTTATATGTATTTTATTCCCGAAAATTCAGAAAAACGCTTAAAAATACTTTTGTCAACTTTTCCCGTTTCTGGCCCCACTGTGGCGCCGCCGCTGCAGTCACAGCTGTCACCGTCACCGCCGCGACCTCAGCTTTCCGCGCCGGCCGACCTCAACGCTCCGACCACGGCCCCTTTGCTACCGCAATGGCCGTTACCCTTCGCTACAGTTGGCCGCTACAAATGGCCGTTTTCCCTTCGCTACAGTTGTTTGTTATCACATTACGGAAGTTTGCAACACTGAAAAGAAGGCAAGTGTTTATTATGTTTCATATTTTTAAAAAATAGGGTATTCTGCCATGGCTTCGTTTAGAGCTTCTACTGAACCGATTGTAGTATTTTTTCCTTTCAATGAAAGAATATGATCCCTAGATGTGTTATCAGATATTGTTTGTGTTGATTCACCAACATTTACGGTGCAAATTAATTAATTAAATCATTCTTTAATAGTACGCTTATCAATAGTCAATTGTTTTCTTTCAAAGGGTGGCAGTTTCAAAATCGATATATTTGAATCGATAGATGTCCACGCTGCTTCATGGTGGCGCTGCTTTGTTTTGTTTTGATTGTTGAGATTTGTTTACAATTCGTCTTTTTTTTTTGTGGTGTATTTTGTAGAGAACATTCGGACAGTGGGTTTTGCTCGGTTGTACTAAAGTAGTGAAGTTGTTCACAGGTTATGTCGAATTCCGAATCGTTACCCACGTCTTACCACAATCGTCCCAAAAGACGCAAACGTACATTAACTGGACGCAGAGAAAAAGAAAGTCAGCATAAGTGCCGTGATAGTGAGGTCATTTCGTTTTCTGCTGGGTCGTTGACTATGAAATGTCAGTTTTGTTCTGCTTTGTACTTTGCATTTGAGAGAAATTCTGCAAACGAGTTTACTCTGTGTTGCTTAAATGGGAAAATAAGTTTATCTTCGAGCAATATACCAGAAGAAATCAAAGTTGTTTATAGGAGATGATGACACATCAAAAATCTTTAGAAATAATATCCGTCAGTATAATAGTGCTCTTTCTTTTGTGTCATTTGGCGCCAATATTGCATTGCCACCTGGTCATGGGCCATACGTGTTCAAAATTTGGGGAACTCCACATCACAGAATATCTTCGTTATACACTGAAGATTCAAACAATGCAACATATTGTGAACATTAGTCTGGGCACAGTATTTTACATTTATCTCAGATTTCACCGTCAAATTTTGACGGGTTTTCACTAGTGTTTTATTTATTTTTTCTTTGTTTTATAACAATTCTATCTTTACAAATAATGTAATATATTTTAACTGGACACTTCTTACAAACTTATGTATTTATTTTGTAAATAACTTGGATTCACTAATATCAATATATATCTACATAAATACAATGTAGATAGATTGAGAGACATAGGTCTATTCGGAACAAATAGATTAAAATGGCTTAGCAAAAGGATATTTAAAATGAGTTTAGGGGTGCTACAAACCGCAAAAATACCTTTTTGCTTTTTAGGGTTACTTTTTAGGAACTAAGGAGTATATGTTATTTATTCCATAGCACTAGACCTCAGAATTCAGAACTCAGGCACAAAAAAGTGATGATTTAGGCATCGAAAATAGGTAACAAAAGTATTCAATTAGGCACTATTATGAATGAAAAGTAATGTCTTAGGGACTTAAAATACAATAAATTGGTTTAAAAAATTAGTCATGAAAAGTTATGTTTTTGGCATCTAAAGCTGATCACAAAAGGATTAATTTAGGCTCTTATTATTCAGGAAAGTCCATATTTTTACATTTATGAAAGTGACTACAAGCGTAAAATAATAAGCTATTTTTATTTCTTTGTAATTGTTTATTTTATTCACTTTCATAATTAAGAGCAACACAGAATATAGTCAAGATTCGAACCGAACCACACACATAGAAGAAAACTCCAAATAATCCTTTTTACTTTCAGTAGGTTCAAGACGAGAGCCTATTTCGTAAGATTTGCTTTTCCGACAATAGACTTTTGCCCTACCTGTCTTTCCTCGCCTGTATTGCGTGGAAGATGCGCCGCAGTGATAATTGGCAATCTGTCAACTGCGCAGCTGCACAGAAATCTGCACAGGGATCTGAACAGGGAATGGGTGCATTTGCCTGAGAAGTGTGTACTGATCAGAGACGAGCGTGAAACATCCTCTTTATATTAGCTTGCAGGGTCCCTTATGTTCGCTGTGTTAGGTAAGAGACTTCAATGCGTAGTCGATTGCGTAATCGTCGATCAGGGAATATTTGTGAAATCCGGGAAAGTTTTTGTGTTTTTGGTATAACAAAAAATTGAAAAAAAAAATGAAAATATGATAATTCTGCACAATTACTTGTTTTAGGCAGATTTAGGCAAAAAATATGAAGAGAGACGTCAACCGCCCTTTTAGAACATTTTAGGCACTATTAGATGCTTTCAGTAGATCTATTTTTCATGATTCGTAATCATATGCAATTATTTTTCACATCATCTTAAGTAACTAAATAGACACTTGTCTTTAAATCCGATATCTACTTATCACTCACAAACTGGGAGAGGTGGCTCACGGCATCAATTGATGTCACTGCAGTGCCTCTGACCGCGAGGTCCTAGGTTCGAGCCCCGACGGTGTAACGATTTTTGACAGTAGCTTGTCCGCTAGACCTCATTCAGTTGAAGTCTGGGGCAGAATTCTAGCGACAGACTGCTCTGATCGGTAGTTTTCCGTGGTTTCTCCCATCAACGGAGTTGGCACAACAATGACGGAGCAGTCCTAACGAACAGGCCGTGGACCGCGCGCTATCTTTTCTTCCTGTTTCTTGTCCTGTCCTCACCCCTTACGGACATACACTTCCACTAGTATGCACTACACTACTACACATGCCGGGAGACCGGTCGGAAGCTCAGATTTTGTCCCGACTGGGATTCCACGCTTGTGGGAGATATCTGGTTGGGAAAAACCCCACTAGCTGACAGTGGGTCGACGTTGGATATCACCATCCAGCGGAAGAAGATTATCCGAAGAAAACCATCCATTGCATTTACGGAGCTAATGACCTTAGCAGCTAACGTGTCCGAAATCAATCAATTAATACACATAGACGCATGCACACACAAACACACGCGCGCGCGTTCCAATATCATTATGTAATTTTAATATCTCCAAAACATTAGAATATATATATATATATATATATATATATATATATATATATATTGTGACATACCAATATGTGACTGAATATGGTACAATATTTATTATAAATGGCGTGAATTATAGGGGATAAATATATGTGAATATGCTAGCATAGCAACGGTAAGCGAGCCGTCGTCAAGGTCAACATCGTCATGCAGTGACAATCGCGGAGATGGCTAGTTAATTTTGTATAGAATTCAGGGATTGGCCGAAAAAGCAGTGACAGTCGTGAAGACGGCTAGTTCGTTTTGCAAGAAATTTAGGGATTGGCTAGGTACGAAAATACATCAAGTGTTATCTGCAAATAAACAATCGAAAAAATGGACCGAGCTTTGCAGGGCTGAAAGAATACGAGAGGCATTCATTCTGACTAATGCCGTGGTCTTGAACGGATCGTGCTCCAATTAATGTTAGGAGTTTTTTGGGGGGACTTGTAAGCATCTACTAGGGAATAGATATTGATAGAATATCGAATTTGAATACTAAGTGTGACAAAACTTAAAATATTTCAAGTGAACGAGTTGGAGGGAAATTGAGGGCTTGGGCGAAGTTGTCAGTAATTGGACTGGAATGCTAGCAGCAAATAGTTTATTGATCTGATGAACGGTGATTGAAGTGTGCTTCCGAGAAAGGAAGAGAGAAGATGCTGTCTGGACCTGAGGACGGCGACGGCGGAGATGAATTAAGATGGTCCAAAAGCGCGCGAAGACATTATAAGGTTGGAAACGGTCATGACCAAGGTTTTTGTTTCATATTGGATAAAATTATGAAATACGTAAATTGTTTAATAAATTTCCATGTTTTTGTGAACTGAATACATGATTCTCATTGAGCCAATTCTAGCAATGAAGTAGCAAGATCGACCACTCTGTATAGATGGCAGATCGGATAATCATCTATTAGCATGCAATAGTGATTATTTCTATGAAACCCATCGACCCAGATAGCCGGAAACTAATATATTATAATTAGAGTTGAAGGCTGACGTGTATAATAGTCTCAGCGTAATCTTTTCCTGGCGCTCATTTATACAGATTCGGAACGGATTACGTTGGAATAAATCATTCAATACATTGCAGTTCATTTCAATATATATATATATATATATATATATATATATATATATATATATATATATATTATCTCCAAAATAATGGAATGAACGCTTATCTACCATCATTTATCATTACGTCGTTTTCAAGATCAAAAACCACCGTCGTTCTTGTGATGATGTAATGTAGTTTGTCTTGGTCGTTTTGTAGTGGGAATTGCAAGAATCGTGATGCACTATCTATGAAAAGCAATCAACGTTTTGTTAAGTTATAATTACCGAAGAAACCGTTGATATCTTTTTGAGTTCAAAGATTGATTTTTAAATGCAAAGACTATTGAATATATACAAATATTATATAATGTCCAGCAATCGTTTAACTCAAGAGTCTCTGTAAAAAAAATTGTGTTTTCAATTATTTTATTCATTTTGCTTTTAAGTCAATAATAATAATAATAATAATAATAATAATAATAATAATAATAATAATAATAATAAGTAGAAGAAGAAGAAGAAGAAGAAGGAGAAGAAGAAGAAGAATACATAATAGGAATAGGAATGGGAGAATTTCCTTCCTTAGTCCACTAAAGCATGCGTGTTCAGATATTGGTAAATACAATATATTTCAGTTTCATTTTTAAGCAAGGTTTAACCTGTTTTCACAGTGAATATTGATCGTATTATTCCAAAATTTGTAAACCTCTCTCCTTCTGTTAGTCTTAGAGAATTTTATTACTCTTACTGAACAACATGAAAGAAGAGTTCGGGGGGGGGTCAACTTCCCTTACTGCTGTGATGTACTTTTCTGTTGTAGCTGTTTTTCCTTTTGTGCGATCTAACCGGAGAGCTTCAGCTAATAAATTGCTAAAATAGTGATAACAAAAATATTTGTCGAAGAGCATTATTGATGTATTTCATTATCTTTCTCTTAATGAAATTTTTTTTAAAAATAAAATTCAATTTTAAAATCTGGTTTTAAATTAAAAATAAGAGAATATCTCGCTTTTGTTTATAATGTATTTTCATTAGAATTTCATTTTCAATAATATTCTTTGCACTAATACTTATTTAATTTGAAAGGATTGCACGGTCTCCAAATCAAATAGAATACCGGCAAAAATAAAAATAGCCGATGAAAAACTTATTTTAATTACTCTTTGCTAAAAATATTTTATAACTAACTTTATCAGAAAACAGTGTTATAAAGTTAGTCCAAAATATTAAGAGTGAATTAAGGAATCCTAAAATAATTGAATTCAAAATTGTGAATCACATTCTGAAAGACATTGTAACTCTGTCACTCTCAAATCGGTTGTGAATGAGTGAGGGTCTTCTGTGAATGAGTGTTATGATTTGTAGAGATGTTTTGTTTTGCGCCGTTGTCAAACGAATTCCGAAATTGAACACAGCGTAATCGAATATTAAACGTTCGTTTTAATTAACTTAGTTGAAAATTTCACCACTTATGGATATTGGAACATTCCTGCGGATGCAAACAGAATAAACGAAATATAATTTCTGATATTAACTAAAATGTTTGTAGAAACATTTCTAATTAGAAAGTGTTTTTCTTAAAATGTTTTTTACCTAAAGCACGCAATGTTTTGGTACCAAAATGCCTAATACTTCATTGTAACGCAGCCACGTATTTCAACCTACAACGTTTCGGAAATAAAACCAACTATCCAACACCCATTGCTTCGTACATTTTTCATATCCCCTATATACCGCAACCGACCGTCTGGAAACACTCAGGGTCAATCCCCTTCCGTTGAATAGCTTCCCGACCAGCCAATAGGTGGGCGGTGCAGCAAGAACCCAAATACAACTTACCCTTATTTGCCCTTTCGTTATTAGTATAATTGCCAAGAAGGCAAGGAAGATGATGGAATTAATGAAACGAAAGAAAAAAATACCGTAAACACAATTTAATCACAAAAAGAGAAACTCTTGAATTGACTGAATAAAAAAGAATATTACTGACAATTAACCTGGATAACGTTCATTCAGGACAAAGGTTTCACACCTTTCTTCGCGGATGAGGAAAGCTCAGGCTCGTTGGCTTCTTCACGATTAGACGGCGCTGGCCAGACCGTCCAGCGGCACAGGCGATGGACTACCGCCAGGAGGCACGCGCGAAGGTGACGAGGTCGTAATCGTCCATACACATGTTCTCCATGGTGGCATCACATACGGCAGACAGGCGCTCCCTTTCACTCATGTCACTGCAGCGCCTCTGACCGGGAGGTCCTAGGTTCGAGTCCTGACGGCGGCAGGATTTTCGACAGTAGCTTTTCAGCTCGGTCGAATTCAGTCACTGTCTGAAGGGGAATTCTAGCGGCCGGCTGCTCTGATCGGTAGTTTTCCGTGGTTTCTCCGATCAACACCAGGCGAATGCCGAAGCAGTACCCTACCAAACGGGTCACGACCGCACGCGATCTGCCCTTACACACACACTTACACTAACATGCACTGCACTACAACATATTCCGGGAGGTCGGTCGGGAGCTTAGAGCTTGTCCCGACTGGGGCGGTGCCTCGCTGGTGGAAGAGCCCTGATTAGGGGGAAAACCCCACTAGCCGACGGTAGGTCGGCGCTGGATCTCGCCAACCAGCGGGGGAAGATCACCGCCATCTTCCGCGAAAAAACATGCAGTACACTAACGGGACTAATGACCAAAGCAGTTGACGCGCCCGGAAACAGGAAAAATCAATCAATCAATCAATTCACTCATCGGGCG